>JBAJNP010000009.1:0-240591 GCA_036877545.1 Yasuhikotakia modesta
CTTCTCTATATTCCTTCTTTCCTTTTGCTTCTGCTCTTTCCAGTGAACTCTAGTTACAATGGAGCGGAACCCAAGCGATCTAGAACCGCTTACACTCGCCAGCAAGTCTTAGAATTGGAGAAGGAATTCCACTATAATCGCTACTTAACAAGGCGAAGACGTATCGAGATCGCGCACTCCTTGGTTCTCTCGGAGAGGCAAATCAAAATTTGGTTTCAGAACCGCAGGATGAAGTGGAAAAAAGACCATAGGCTGCCAAACACCAAAGTCAGATCCTCGTCTTCATCGGGTATTTCCTCCGGGTCCAACACAAGCTCCACGGCTGGCGTTGTGGCGGCAGCGTCGACCACTAACACAATGTCAGCCCCCGAGGATCTTTCCGGAACCGAGCCTGGCGAGGATATTACAAGGCTATAAGAGAACTATTTGAAGGAGAAAACGGAAGATCAAAATGACTGACTATTTATAAAATATAATATATTTTGTTTTCGTAGGTATCTTGTGCGTAAAGGGGGTTCCTTTCAGTCCACAGTTATATAAAATGCATGTTATATAGCATGGATTACTGCGAATACCTATGGATACATTTTTTACGCGAAACAGGGTTTAATTTATCTAAAACTGAATCAATATAATGTTTCTTGTTAGTTTGGATTGTTTGTTTATTTTTCAGGAGAGATGATTCGGGCGATGCAGGTTATGGACATTATTTAAATGGGCCTTTCTTTGCCCATCTGCCAAGTTGAAGTGCACAACTGATATATTTATTTCTGGCTCGGAAGAGATGGTGCGATTTTTTTGTATTGTAAATGAAAAACACTATCGTGGGTCTCGATAGATCTTCAACGTCTTTGTTTCCTTTAAAAGTAAAACATGCTGTGCGTTATCTGTCGTTTGGAAAGGTTAAATTATCATTTAGTTTTGTTGTGATGGCGTTGTGTTTAGGCTATTAACAGCAGATTGTTGTAAGATGCAATAAAAACCAGTTTAGTGTATTTGTGCTGATTATATTGGTCAATAAAACGTAAGTGTCTATTAGTTTAACTTAGACTTGGGTGAATTTTATTAATGGGCGGCGTAAATGTAATATCGGCGCATAAACATGTTTTCTTTATAGTTTTCGACAACGGATGTAGAAAGCAACTGTAGGCCCTATAAAGAAAAACTGTGTTGTCTCTATATTTTATTTGCTTTATCTATATTTATTAGTGATGTGCTCTTTGTTTTATTTATTTTATTGTTAGGAGAATAATTAGTCATTTTAGTTATTATGATAAACAGTCTCTCAGATCTGAGCACTGCATTCGTACGCTGTGCGCCCAGCACTTTCTCGCGCATTACATCGACGAAATTCGGGCCTTTTCTCCGGGTCTCATCGCTCTTCAGTCCGGAGGATGCCTTCCTGTTTATTACTGATTTCAACATGGCTGCAAATGTCTCTAAAAATCAATTCCAGAAACCAAGAAATGACCTCCAGTCTTCAGTCTAGCGATGCACTGCTTGTTTCTTTTCACTTTTCGCCCCACAATCTCAACTTTAACATGCACGTTATCAAACTAATTCTCCAAACACTAATACACTAACAACGAAAACATTTAATACGTGTAAACATGTGAAAACAATTCATGTGTATTACAAACTTTAAAGCAAACGAATTAAAATGCAACGGGATATTATGTGCGTTTCAGGGTATTAATGAAGTGTTCAATAATGTTATTATGGACATGCTGAGTTTAAATTACTTCATTCATTAATCGGAAATAGATAAAAACCCCTGAATAAACTTGTTTAATAAATTACATTTTTAGTCAGTCATGAACACGAGTTACAAAATAATGCAGTATGCATTCTGTGATATTACAGCAGGGTGGACTGGAAAGTTTCTGGTCTTTGAGTGCCATGTTGTTTTTAAAAAGTGGCGCTAGACCTGGTTTAAAGCAACGTCATCGCCATATCAGATATGAGATGCTAGATATACCAACTGGTCCACACACTGAACACTGTGGCCCTGCTAGTCCCTCCGCGCCATTGTGAATGTTTGGCCTTAATGACATTGCATCCCAGACTCAAAACGGGTTTAATTCATGTTCACAGTTGTGGCTTTTTATTTATTGCAGAATGCTGAAATACAAACGCAGACGATTTTGCACAAAACATTTAGTCAACGTTAGCTTCTCTACCGATACACGTCCTACAAAAAAGACGTACAGAAAATAAGGAATGCGTGTGATTAATTGTGAATCGGCCTGACTTGAATGAAGATTACACAACGGCTGGCTAAGTGGGGGGCTGAGAAGCACAAAGGAGCGAGTCATTTTAGACTATCAATCAAGTCCGGCAGCAATAGTCAATTGTACTTCTAATGTATAAAGTTGTGAAGGCACTAAATTGTGCACAAAAGAGTCTCTCCAAAATATGTTTCAGCGGATAGTTGGGTCCGAACCTAAATGGGATGAAAGGCAATGGCCATCACCTAAGCTTGGCCATGACTTTGGAAAGGCGTTTGAAAAGACACGGTTCTGAACCGCATTCAGGGACTATTATGCGACTGAGCAGCGGAGAAAAATGAATGCGCACGCCTAAACCGTATAGCATCCCAGCGGCCTCTTTCGACGTGCTGTCGCCTCCTTGTCGCCAGCCTGAAAAGATACTTTCTTGAAGTTTGTGGCAACGCAGTAAAGTCGAGTTCAATTTGGGGACACATTTTCTGTCCCATTAGTTTCGTTTCAGCCGGGTCGGACGACCTTTTCCACCCCTTGACCCCATTGGTTCTCTAAACGTGTACCTTCTGTGTGCGCCCTCACCGGTGCGCCTACTTTCATTGTGGGTTTCGGCTGTATTGATGTGCCAAAATAAGAAGGACATCTGTATGTGTTTTTCCTTTGTTGCTTTGCGCCATATGAGCCATTAAGATCGGTAAACTTGCCTCAGGGGTCATCCGTGCTTAAAAAACTTAGTGCAACTTTTAGCTGAAGTTCTGCTAGTATAGTAAGGCGAGTATTATTTCAATTTAAAGAGCAAAAATACCATTACAGACAAAAGCAAATCGGGAGAAACGCGTCCAAAGTGTTCCTAGTTTTTTAATGGACTATTATTTATTTAATAGTATAATTTGTTGACAAATCTTCCTATTCCTTTATTACAGTGATATCCAAACATGTGTGACTATTATTAAACCAACACAATCTCATGGCAATTCGTAACAGTTTTACGTTTAAGCAAGTTGATGTGTAATTCGTATCAGTCGTGGGATCTCATTCGTTCGTTTCTGTCTGTCTGTAAGGGTCGCCCCAGTTAGGGTGGGCTTAGGGTGCGCCCACACGCTTGCTTTGTTTCTAACGTGTACGGTTTCGTACGACTCACGTCGACGAATTTATACCTTTACGTTTTCCCGTGAGGTCAAATTCAAACCACACACATCGTATTGCACTGACACTATTGTGTGGCTGTCTGCCAGGCAATAAACTTTAAACAACTAAACTTCGTTTTTTGTCTTTGTAATTCTGTACTGCAACGCTTACGTAGCTGTTTTGGATCTAGTTGTCCAACTTAACAAAACATCCCAGATTAAACACTTATTATTAAACACCTATTATAAATTACCTCAATAATTTGATGGCCTGATATTTAATACAAGTTACTTATTAAATAAGAGATACTTATACAAGTTTAGTGTACGTATGTCCAAATGTAGAAACGAACACATCTAGAACATTTGGTTTAAAAGAGCAAAACGATTTCTACGACGCCTTATAATATATCAAACGCATTTGAAAGCAGTCACGAGAGAACTAGTTTAGTGTACAAAACATATGTGAGCGTTAGAGGGCAGATTTATCCCAATAACTTAATTTATTCAGGGTGAAAACATGGCGCCAGCTGTTGCACTAAGTCAAGTTTCTAGATAAAGTTGCAAATCACGCTCTTAGTAACTGCTGGGCTACATTATTTAATGTCGGCGTTTCCACAACCACGTTTATTTGTCTGTAAACATAATAATACAAAATAAAATCAGTTAAACATCTTTCATACCAAATGGCGAGATAATGAGAGAACTACTACCAGACAAGAGAGGTAATCACCCAGCTAACAGGGAACGTTTTAAGAACGTTGTCTAAAAGTTTCTTTAAAAGTTCTTGAAAACAACCTCTTGCAGGAACGTTTGTATAACGTTTTGTAAAGTTATTTATCACATATCAGAAACGTTTTTCTTAAGCAGTTATTGGAACGTTTTAAACGTTGCAGAATTAATCACAGGTTGAATAATGTCACCAAACAATAACATTAATCCAAAAATAACACTGTAAATGTCACCAAACAATAACATTAATCCCAAAATAACACTGTAACGTTTTTGCAACTTAATGGAAATGTTAGGAAAACGTTCTTACAACCTGAATGTGTTAGCTGGATATTAGGCTTATCAGAAATAGTGACTGTGAGGCTACAATTACCTTCGCTCAGTGGTGATTAATATAACGTTTAGCACTCATAGGCGTGTATCTTATTGAAATGTGATATTCCGCTATTAGCTTGCGGGCTATATAAAAATACACGCAACCTTAGTGCTGTTGAACTTCACGGTATTATAAACAGACGTGTGTGCATTTGACTTGTCGCTATCTGGCAGTCATTACTCTTTGACACCATATTGTCTAACCTCTGTTTAAACTACAGAAGGACACGGTGTGAAAGGCTACAGTTCACTTTAGCAGCAGTGCTGTGGTGAACTGTACCGTATAGGAGGTGGACATTTCTTTCGTGTCAATAAATCACCTGCAGGATTGATGGTTTGCCCGTCTAAGTAAAAGTGCGATGCAAAGTTGTGAAAGCCATGATGCACATGAAATCGGGAAAGAAGAAATTGAGCTGGAAAGAAGAAATCTTCACCTGTCTACAGAACGATATGAGGCTATGCACGCACGCACACATACATCTACAAAAATATTTAAAAGAAAATTGCACTCACATATTATTCAAGATCTACATCAGATCACATTAGAACCTGGTCCATTTCTTCTGGTTCTGCCAATGATAGGATCTAACTAACGCTTAACACTTAATGTGTGGCGACCCACCTGTTCAAACTACAAATTATATCCAGTAAATACAAAAACATGAATCGTTTACTGACAGGTATTAAAGTTTACAGCACAGGACAATCAGTTGCATCGTTGAACTGTGTTTTTAGGCACAATCTCACATTTGTACTGAATTTGTGGACAGTTTTAAAATCGCATGTACCGAGTCAGGAAGACAAATGCTGGTATGATCTTATGTGGACGTCGCAATTTAAGAGGCTTTATTTGGAGTGAAGGGCTAAAACCTTAAGATTATGAAAAATAACCTATTAGTTAAAATCTCCATGCATTGAATTTCGATCATTCAGTCATCTATTCTAATTTTCACAATTGCAATACATTCCTTGTACAACATCTTAGATTATAGCATATAATATTTAAAGTATTTAACTAAGAAGATCAAAACATTTAAACTCATTCCCACGTTTGGCTGCATGCAAGACTAAATGTATGCAGACGTGTTTTAATATATTTCATAATTTAATAAAACTTTAATACAAAATGGAACCATTTGTATTTGTAGTTGTAACTCCACTGTGAAGTACTCTATACATTTTCATTCTGCCTTTTTATTTGAAAATGCATTTTGTTAACTCTTTTTGTGAGATGAGTGTCTTCTCAAAGCAATTAGGTTAGTGATGAAAGGTCTCAGTACTTAGTATTGTTACGAGGTCGTCTGTGTAAACTAAGCCGTGGTAAACGACTTAAGCGCAGAGTTGAATCGGGGGTCACCATGTATTTTTCCACAAACGCGACAGCCCTTTCTCTGCCTGACTTATGAACTGGTACATACAGGGTTTTTTTTACCACAGACAAGCGTCCAACGTCAGACTCGAATTACGTCTTAAACATTTTATTATGTAGTTTTACTCCATATTTGACGACAAACAAAAACTCTCAGCATTGGGTTCAACAATCTCCATAATCTTTGTTCTGATGTTTTGACCTTTAACCTTTCCACTCAATATGACCCGAAAGCTATTCCTAATGGCTATCCAAATTGAAGCGGACCGTGAGATGGAAAACACGACAGAAAATGTATTATATTATTGTATTATATTGTGCGTTATATTACTGCTGAGAAAAATAAATTTGACTGGACCAAAAAAATGTCTCCATTGTCTCCGCCCCAAAACACCAGGACACGCTGCAGGGCTGTTCTTACATTTCAGGGGATCGTTTTGAGCTTTTAGAGAGTTCTTGGTGTGACAGAAATACACCCAACATAAATTATATTACAGGCTAGAGCCTCTATCTGTTTGTAAAGTAATGCAACCATCCAGCCTTTCGCGTAAAAGTTTAGTAATGTTACATTATAGTTAGTCGCTCGAAATTTGAGCCTCAAAAATATTGTTAAATTGATACCATAACCATTATATACCCACAACCCAAGTTAAACAATCTCAGCTTTGTTATGTCAGCAATACTGTGGAATTCACAACAGGGAAATGAAAGCTGCGCTTTAGGGACAATCACCAATCATGTCTGCTCTTTGCTCCCCAAAATGATGAAGGTAACCGCTATGCTACAAAACATTGCGCCCTTGGGTGTCAAAGAGAAAAAGGGCGAGGATGAAAAAGGAGGAAAATGGCATGAAAACGTCTTGACGAGAGACGACAGCAAGTCACTGATGAGTCTGATCCCATTTTAAGTCAACAAAGACCATTAGACCACACTTGGCCGTCAACACAGTGAGCTTATTGTATGTATTTATATTTAATTTTAGTAGTCTAAATAAAAGTATGTTCAAAACCAATAAAACCATCTTAAAGTTAGCCACACTAAATATTGCACAACGAAGAACAAAGCGACCAAATATTGAAGTTGTAATTTCGCGGTTCACCTGCAGGCGTCTCTTGCGATAGTCGAGATCTACGCTTACGTAAATTTAAACGTCGTAGTAATTTTTGGGTGTTACTCAAAATGACAAAACTTTTAAAAATAAGGAAATAGTTATGGGGTGTTTTGGAATCGGCAATTTGTTTCATAAAAATTCATTGCTTTCAGCGTCTTGATTTTATTACATTTATTTTACTGACGTTTCATTTAAACAGCGTTTATTTTTGTTTGAGGATGGCAAACGTTTTGATGGTTTTGCATATATCGTGCTGAGAGCGTCCGTAAAGTTTGTAACTTCTAGGTTACTTAATCATCAGCGATGTATCGGACATTGCATTGCAAGTCGAAAACATTACATAAGGTACATACCATTACGTTTGGTAAAAAAAGCATCTAATATTACCTGGAACGGTACGTGAACATACATTTTTATTCCTGAATAAACAGTATTTTATTACTGGATTACCAGGGAAGGACAGAGAAGTTTCTAAGCAGAGAAATGGGAAATTGGTTGGAAGTTGCCAGGCAACAAGGGGAGTCGTTCGCAGCAGAGCATCATTTACACTCATTACCACTATAAAAGTTTACAGTTTAACAAGGACTAAAACTGCTGAATAAATTAAAGCTTATTAATATAAATAACATAGACTGTACTTATGTATATTTTACATCTATATGCCACAACACAGCCTACATGGAACGTTCTCTAAAATCTTCTCTAAACGTTCCCAAAAACGTTCTTGCAGTAACTTTAATGGAACGTTTTTTACTGTGTAAATTATTGTGTATAGCGGTGCGTTTTGAAAACGTTAGAATAAAAACATGCTCATATAACGTTACTCTAACCAAGCAAAACGTTAATAAACATCTGAAAACCTAATAACGTTTTAACAGGTTTGTTTCTTAATGGAAACGTTAGAGAAACGTTCCTACAACCAAAAAATGTTAGCTGGGAAGAACTTGGGAAAGGGAAAATAACGGTCGTAGATGAATGAGGGCCACCTGTGAACATCTGGTGTTTTAGTCTCTCTCTTTCTTTCTCGCTCGCTCGCTCTCAACTAAAAGACAACTGAAAAGGTGGGAAAATAATGTAGGAGATTAATGTAAGGGCTGGACGCAGTCCTGTAGTACACATTTCAGAGAGTGTCCTCAGTTAGCCTTAACACACGTCGTTACAGATGCCATGACAGGTTTGCAACAAGATTAAACAATCCTGAAAGTTTTGTTGAATCTCTGCTACTCATCTATATCTTATGAGATGCTTTTACAGCAAACTGTGTGTACAAAATGGTCTAAAGCTACATGCACGTTGATACCAAGTCAATGAGAAACATCACTTAGTTTAACAGTAAATAAATATTTAGTGCGTAAAATATTTTGTGATAAAATTCAATCTGTTTTAAAAACAGATGCTAGTTCTCACTTTCTAGTAAATATTTTGCAAGGTTGCTTATGTTATCAAAGTAGATTTCCACCGGTAATGCTCAAAACGTGGCAGCTAGTTTACCGAATACAACTTGACTTATTGTGACAACAAGCCCCAGTAGCTTCATGAAACAACAACAACACCACAGCTGAAACGCATTTGTGCGACCCGACTTTTTGCTCAAAACTTTATAGTTACTGAAACAACTTCCCCGTGTGACAACTAACACCCGTCTGCACTATTGATGTCACATTGGTTGACGTACCCTTAAGGGATAAAGGGAAAATTTCTCCTGCTGCAACCGAAAGTTCCCAGTGTCACGGTATAGCTGAGGAATTGTGTATTGAGCTTTTGTCCAGTCCTCCGGGGTGTCTGCAGAGTGTCTAAACATATGCGGTCATGAGGAGGTCAGTAGACGTGCCGCTGCGTCCTAATGATTAATGTTAGTTTTCTCTATAGAGAAACGGCATTCATAGACACAATTCGTACAATACGACTAGTGGTTAAAATAAATATGTTTCACTGCATAGAGGATCAGTTGTATTAAGCTGAATTTAAAAATAAAATGTAACTTTAATTACAATAACCCCAAACACATTTAACATATGTTACGTCTAAATAAATAAATCTAACATATACTGTGTCTATATTATACTATATTATTCGATCTATGAGTTTATTAAGTGCATCAATACGTCATCAAGTTATTACATCACAACGACGTGTACTAATGTTTGCTACAAGTGTGAATTTTTTACCACAAGGTTGTGTAACAATCTTACACAATCTTATTATAGCTATAAGTAATTGTAATGTAGAATTAAAAAAGAAGTCGACTCGAATAAATTTGCTAATAAAAAACTGTCTTATCTGTCCTATTCTGTTCAAAACAAAAACAAACAAATATTGCTAATGTTTGTTGAGGAAATATTTTTAATTGCGTCATATTGTGAACAGCAAAGTATCAAGAACTTCAACGTACATACCAACAAAGAAAGAAATCTAAAGCACATTTACTTTTTAAACCCCCCAAATCTTCCAATGCCGAGTTTAAAAATCATTTCACTCTTATATCACACCAACCCGTGGAGCAGTAAAATGTGACGTCTGCTGTGACTCCAAAAATGGTTACGTCATCACCTATTGGAGTTGCTGGAGAACGCAATAGTGCGACTATAACAGTGGCGCGCACGGCCCTTTGCGTACATGTTTCATTTGTATGTTGTTTTCAACTTTTGTCTTATGCTAGTTTGTAGCCTCCGGAGAGGCTATCTTTGCATGAAATGGCTAAAGTGATGTTTTATCGATGTTTTATGCAGCTGTTTGTGTCAGCAACCACAAGAGCGCAGAAGGCAGGGAGGAATTATAAAGGCTTGACACCCAGAGCGACCGACGCGCTTTTGTGAGAGAAAGAAAAATGATTTATTGCCGGCAACGTGGTTCAAACAGAGTTCACTGAGAATTGTAGTGTACCGGTGGAGGCGCTGAGTTATGGTCTTGCTGTGCTACTACATCAAAGATTGCTTTTCATATTTAGTGAATGGACCCAGTGGCATGAGACAAGGGCAACAAACCTTCCTTAATTAGAAAATTCCCAGGATCACAGACGAGTTGCAATGGTTAGATATCATCTGGCACGTTAATGAAGGGAAATCTCGACGTTGTTGACGTTGTTAATAATAATAATAATAATAATAATAATAATAACAATAATAATTCGCAATTGTTTAAATAGCACTTATTGGATACCTATTTCATCTGAGGCTGTAGCCTGAACTTGTATTCCCTGCACACTCGGTGCGGTAATATTTCATG
This sequence comes from Yasuhikotakia modesta, assembly GCA_036877545.1. Classification (NCBI taxonomy): domain Eukaryota; kingdom Metazoa; phylum Chordata; class Actinopteri; order Cypriniformes; family Botiidae; genus Yasuhikotakia; species Yasuhikotakia modesta. The sequence continues at coordinate 10,162 of JBAJNP010000009.1, forward strand.
TTAATGGCGCTGCCGCTCGGCAGAATCTGGACTTGTAATATGCATAGTGAATGCTTCTATTTGACAAGGCTTGTGACGGCAATTTACTGAACTCAAAATAACAAATCGTTGTTAAAACAAGATTGATTTTAGCCTTACAGCCAAAGAGGATAGCCCTATGGCTCTGATATTCTTCTTTAATAAATACAATATCAGGTCCGTTATGGTCTGGCTGGTTGAAACGGGGGCCATTGCAAATGACAGACAAGCCATTTAATAGAAATTTAGAAACGAGCGTGAAATCTGTATAAGTCTGTCCTATGAGCGCCGTTATTGTAATTGTGCATGTTTTAATACAGTCTGAAAAGTAACCTGGAATATATGAGAGATGGGATAAATGTAATTCAAACATCTTATCTGCACTCCCTTTTGTAGTCTTTTCGGTTTATAACCAAAAATAACCTCTAAAGAAAGACAGATGATCAGCCATTGACTTTAAAATGACACGTACATGTCGATGACAGAATCGAGTGTAAGTAAACACTCGGTGGCATTGTGGAGAGTAAAGTGGAGTATTTGCTGGGTTTTCAGTGCATGTCCACAATTAATCACAAGTTTAGGACAGCCGTTTGTGGGGCTTTTCAAAGCGTTCACAGTGTGCCAACGAAGAGTGGGGCCTTTAAGGGACTGATTTCAAACAGGATTTTGTTGCCGTTCAGAAAGGGAATATCAACCACAACGTTAACGTGTCTTTATAGCATTTCAAGTAAACTTCAATTTCGACATAAAAACTCATTTTTTTTGTTTCCCTGGGTGTCTGAAGAACAGCTGCGTGTAGTTTCAGTGCTGAGCCAGCGATGCCCACAGTCTCCCATCAGCTATATGACATACACAGCTAACAACAAAGGCTGATTCTGTTATGAATGCAAAGCTAAAGACAAAGGCTAATTCTGATATGAATGCATAGCCACAATATTTTGTAATACATGCATAAGAAATTAAAGTCACTTTATAACAAGCCACCAGACTCCAACAAGTTTCTAATGTTGCTGCAATTGCCCTAAAACTCACATAATTGTCAAATTCAGGCTTTATTTTCTTTGTTCATCTTGACGCTGTTTTAAACGGTGGACTAAGCAGTTCTTGCAACGGAGGATGAAGAAAAACGTTTATTTGGTTAGTGGAGGGTCTTCGCAGATGTGGTCTGACATTGCCAATACGGTGGAAAAGCAAATCTTTACACTAAGACGTAAGATTTAGACTTTTTCGACGTGGTTGTCAGTACAGGACTGACAGTCAAATCCCTTTGTTCGACCACACCCATTACTTCTGTCGTTTAAATCAGGTAAAACCGAACCGAACTCCCACAACACGTTAGTAAAGGTAAAAAAACACCTTCTTGGATTTACGTGGTTCGTGTGTTGATGTTTTTCAGAGCTAAAGATGCATTTTTTCATTTTATTTTACAACACAGTGACGAAAGATGAAAGCTCAGGCGTTTACGTAAACGTGAGACGTGTAGATTTGTGCTGACAAATATTACGCATTGCTAACACATCTGTATGGCAGTTTGCATGGAAAAAATTAAAGACTTATGTAACCTTAACACTTATGGTATTACAAAAACATCAAAGCGTTACAGAAAAATATATTTAAATATTATGTGCATTTAAAAGTCGATTACTTTAAAATACATACCACGGGAGACAGAAAAGTTAACCTTTCAAGGTTTCAAACATTTTCTTTCTATAATATTATCACGAAAATAAAGTCTGAATTCTGCAAATCCACCGTGTTAAATCTAACGACACCCGATCCCAGACATGCACGTCTTTTCTCCGTCCAAAACATTTCTCCCTTTCTCCCTCCCATCTGCTCTCTGAACTTTCTCAGCCCGATCTTGGGCTCGTTTCTGTGCCCTATTCATTTCTCTTCCCGTGTCCGCCGGAAAACCGCTTGAAATGGTAAAATATGTGAAGGTTGCGGAGGAAAACGAGACTCCACGTTTGGCTGCTTTCGTGCGCTTTACAACTCAAGCAGTGAGTGCGCGAGGCTATTGGAGGAGGGCATCACGTGACTGTGTTGTTTACCTTTGTTGGAAAACAATTAAAGACGCGAGGTTGTGTACTTTTAAGTCTTTACTACACCTAGTAAGCACCTAGTGAGCAATTATTCAGCAGGGACATTAGAACAATGCACAACATTTGGTTTCACCCTCACTTCAGCAATGCCTACGTGCACGGGATGTGTTTCAATAAATCTCATCTTAGTACTGCTGAGCAACATTATTCCCCTTGTGTTTTGCAGGGGGGAAGTCATGCAAGGACGCGAGCCGGCGAAGCATGCAAGCATTCAACCAGACAGTATGAAGGCCCTATGTGGACCTCAAAACAACCATCACATAGCCGGCATGCCGCCTCTGATGTCGGCCACCCAGGGAGCGATACGCCTAAGACGCGTCCCGTGGACCAGGCGGACGGAGAGCCGTTTGTGTCCAATATGATGGATAAAAACAGGAGAAGCACGCTTCCAACTTCCTGCTTTTCAACCAAGAAGTTTTATCCATGGATGAGACGACCCGTCATCGACTTGAGATCCACTAATGTCAGGCAATCAGGTGAGAGAATCGTTTTGGTGGGTAAATGAACTACACCGATTTAAATGACTTAGAAATACTCACTTAGTCTGATCAGTCAGTCATGTTTTAATCCATTACGAATAACAGAAGTGTCAGATGTGGTTGTATGTATATGTGATTTGTCACTGTATATTATTACATCACTACAGTTATTAATCAATTATCAATGGCTGTTCCCCCCAATATAGAAAACTAGTCCACAATTATAGGCACATTTTCAAACTGGTTAATACAGACATGCTCTCATTGTAGTAAACAATGTGCCCTTCAGCACTGCCTCTAAAACAAAGTTTCTAAGTTTGGTATATTGTTTTGAGTTCATAAATAGATAATAATATTTTACTGTGTAAAAATATGTGCATAAAATTCAAAAGCAAAACTATAACATTGATAAAAGACAGGAAAGTCCACGGCAATATTTTATGGAGACAGTTGTTCTGTGAACTTAATTTGGTTTAAACTTTTACTAAAGAGCGCAATAACAAAAAATGCTCCAATAGAAAACTATATTGGTCTTTCTGGGTCACACAGACAAGACTGCTTCCCTTGTTTCAGCTAAAGCCACAGGCGCATATATTTAAGTAAAAATGTAAATTACAGAACAAGTTCTTCAAGCCATTAGAACAAGAATTAGGCTGCGCTGATGTGCATATGGAAAGATTTGACCATAAAGATAAATTCATAATTCAACTCACTACTTGAACAACTTCTGTTGATCCATCCATTTGTGAGACAACGGATGAAAAATAATCCACACACAAATCATTATGAATCCAGCCACAGTACAAATCATAGAGAATGGATAATTAACTCAGTGATTAGTCTACCAACAGTGGTCCTGCCCACAGACAATGTGTTGTATTCTCACTACACTGATTTATCACTAGGGGTTTAAACTTGCAGCTGAGCATATTCAACAATGTCATGCTACATTTTTTCATCATAGTTTAGGCAACAAAATTTGCTCTTTGTATTATGCTATACGTTGCAACTTCCATCTTTTTAATCTCAATTTAAATCTTATTAATAGTTTTCTGTTCAGTTTCTGAGCTTGGGAAATGAAGAACATTAATCATCTGACCAGCCGTGTTCATCCACGGCTTCTTCTCTCTACGTTGCAGGTGATTTTAGGTACAGCAGTGGTGCTGAAGGATCCTCAGAGAGAGAATTATGGGATGGCACTTGTTCTACCAGTAAGCGAGCACGCGCCACGTTCACCTCCTCCCAGCTCCTTGAGCTTGAGAAGGAGTTTCATTTCAGCGCTTACCTGTGTCGCTCACGGAGGCTGGAAATGGCTCAACTCTTAAAACTCACAGACCGGCAGATTAAAATCTGGTTCCAGAATCGTCGTATGAAGTACAAGAAAGATCACAAGGATAATGGGTTAAAGGCGAGGTTTTCTCACTCCTGCCAGGGTACCGGAAACCAACTGGATCCAGTACCATCAGAGTTCCAGAACCTCTCTGAGAGGCCACCAATGTCCATAATAAACTGTGCTCAGGACCAATGGTGAAACTACCACAATTTAGACAACAATGCGCTTATTTCTGCTCTTAGCCGGACATTTAATGGGTAAAATCTCCTCTGCAGACAAATCTCCTCCTAATTCAACACTGAGTTATGAATGAATCACACCATGACAGTGACCTCAGATAAACATCTAAGAAGGTCTTCTGATACCTTCTGTTTTCTCTGATCAGTAAAATTTCAAACTCTTTCATCACGGCACACATGCTTGTTCCATCACTGGTCATTCCACCCAATTTAACTCACCCACTCACTGACAAGACTAGCTAACTTGAAAGAGTTGCTTAGCCAAGTTCATTCTAAATGAGATTATATCTCATCAGCCTGTACATGATAGAACAGTTGGTTTCCATTGTGCATAAACTGCTGTGAGATTAATGTCATATGGTTGGTAGAAGTTGGGCTTAAAAATACAGTTTCATAAGGGCATTCATGGCCTTGAATGGTCATTAACACAATAATTCACAATAATAATTCTCAACTTTTCTAAGCGCACAACATACTTTATTACTCCCACAATGATACATTACTGTTCCCAGGGCATATGATGATGTTTCTCTCAGGAGATTGTGTTAGTGTTTAAGTATCCAAACCATGCTAAATTCTGCTGTTTTACTGTTAACGGTGCTCAGAAGATTCAGAGTTTAACCTCACATGACTTCTAAAAGGGCTGAAACTGTTTTTGTATAGTACTGAAATCCAGTATTTTATAATGTCTATGTCAGTATAAACAGTTTCCCTGCTTTTATGTGTTGTGGTTGAATTTATTGAACATTTTATCCGTACATTTATGATATGCATTGATTAAAAATTCTGTTTTTCACCACCATCGTTACTGATTTGTAATGTGTCGGCATGCGTTTCAAAATGTTTGTGGCTAATTGAAGCTTTTTACATAATCAATAAAGACGATTGTGATGTATGTAAATGACTTTTCATTGCTTTGGTAAAAGGAGCCTTATGTTACCTCGATAACAACTCAGAGCGAATCTTAATTTAGCTATAAAGTAAATCCCTAGTTTTTACTTTTCCCTAGCTACTTTTTTGCATTAAGCATTACTGTACTTTATATTCGCAAAGTATAACCTTACATATAAGCCTTTATCCGCCCCCGCCTACCAACCTCACAACATTAATCATTTAGACAAGGCGTCTCTCTCTCTCTCTCTCTCTCCCAGCTTCACGAGAGCTCAACCCGCTGGGCGTAATGACAGGCGAGCGCTTCTCCTCCAACCTTCTAGCGCATTCTTCCTCACAACAAGAGCTGAGCATCAACCAAATAAAGCAGATTTGATTTTCTCTGTTCTTAAAAAGACAGTGTGTTCTTACACGTTTGCAGAATTGGACCACAGCCCAGCTAGCAGTCAGGAGGCGTCGCTGGTGGGCACCGCCCCCGGCAGGGTGGGCGACGACTCATTTTGATTCATTGTGTTTAATTAGGGTGCCGTCGTGTGTCATTTTACGAGCCAAGCAAGGAACAGCAAAAATTTCCCATTTCAAAAATATTAACTTCAGCTGAAATTTGAACTAATTAAGCAATTTCACTTTGGCGATTTCGGTCATTCTGGGCGAATCAATCTAGATCCGATATAATTGGTAACCTGAGTGATTCAAGCACTCACTGTAGGTACATGATAAATCTTTGGGCTAATTGTTGAAAATCTCATCCTAGTTGTTTCGGGATACAGATGGCGATGCAGTACCTGTAATCAAGAGGATGGAAAAGGCTTTTTATCCCATCTGATTAAAGGAACAAATGAATTGTAGAGGCTAAATCACAAAGCTTAGGTTTTCTGTAAGCTATTTAAAGAAACAGAAATAAGGGATAATAAAAAGCACTGATAAAACGATCAGGTTTTCTCTCCAGTGGCCGAGAGAGAATGAAACTGTCTGTGCTGTGCGGATGAATTTGTCATTTATCATCACAGGGCAGAGCTGCATATGCAAAATTAGGACTAGCCTTACAGTGGCCCTTAGAGAGACTTAATGGAACGCTGAGTGCTGCTCTGTTCTTAAACTGTTAAATCTAACCTATAAACTGTGTTAAAAACAACGCAGAAGTCATGCACTGCCAGAGAATCTAAGTTTATATGCGTTGTTTTGCTTGTACAATGTCTTAAATAAATTGTTTAAAACTCACACACGCGTTTACTTATTTATCTAAATGGAGACATTCCATAGACTTCAATTGTTTTTATACACAGCTAGTTGAGAACGCCATAGCACACTCCAAGTTAATTTACAATTAAATAATAAAAAAGAAAGGAGGTTTTGCTAAGATTTGGTGAACAATTTTTCAATGTTGTACGGTTACAGACCCTCCCCAAACACACACACGTGTGGATATACATACATTATATATACTGTATATACACATGCATGTAAAAACTGGGGGTGTTCATAAACTCCTGCTTCTGAAAGCATTTTAGTTTAGACTCTAATCGAATTCAAAGCATCTTATCAACATCCTTGTATCTGTTTGAAAATTACTGGCAGGTGTTAGAACTAAACTCTGCAGGAAGGAAAATATCGAGAAAGCATCTCTAAATTAATATAACAAGAGAGAAACTTGGTTACGAAAGCTCACAGGTGTTTATGCAACACGGTAAGCATCTAATCTGTGTTGCTATGTAGCAAAACACTGCAAATAGACAGAACACTAAATGGCATCAGACCTAGTTTTTACAGTAGACTTCTTGTTCAGAGCAAGCAGCGTTTTTGTGATGCAGCCCAAGGAGTCTCTAATACCTGCGAGAAGCGACCAACGTTCCCATTTATCTCACAGACAGTTGCCTGGCTCACGTATGGCCCACTGAAAGCGCAGTTTTAAACCTGGCATAAAGTTGGTTCCACGAGCAAAGCCAGTAAGTACTGAGCTGTAAACACCATGTGACATCACTCTGGAACAGCAGGAAATGACATCACGAAAACAAGCACACGTGCAGCTGAGCATGTCGTTTGCAATTACTCCGTTCCACACTTAAGATAACTCTCCAAACATCAAACAGGCACTAAATAAACTTACTATCATGAAATAATATCATTGCACTGTTAAATGTTTTGTCAGAATACACTGGTACTATTTTATTTTTTATTTCAAAACTTTAAACCATGAACCAGATGCAGTTACAGTAACAGCCCAGAGGGGGCTAACCAGCTGAACTTTGACTCCTTGATGTAGCTAAACTAAAAGAATCGGATCTAATTCAGACAAAAGCTTTATCGGTTTGGGTCTGGATTAAAAAAATTACACAACAACTCCAACACATTCCTGCATCCTTCATTTAGTGCGGTAATTAATTTAGCTACTGCCAAACTTCGGTTTAAGTGTTCAGGCACAGATTTACTGGACTGATTTGAGAAGAGAAGAAGCGAGAGAGATAAAGTCTGCCCTGGATTCTTTGCATTCTTGTGAGTATAGTCTGACCAGCCGTGATTTATGGGTGCATTAAAGAGTATTACACGACCCCTGGCGAAAGATTGCAGAGGATGAGAAGACTTGCAATGGCCACTCACACAATAAAATACCTATTTTTAGGCATTTAAAACCACACGGGTGCACAGCACAAAAACAAACCTGGCCCTTTTCCATAAGATACATACAGGCTAGCAGAACAACAGTTATCCATTAATGCATTTCTCAACAATACTTGAGAGGAAAAATAGAGGTCATTTATCAGTCACCTGTTTCTTACCATGAAAGAAACTGCTACTTTAATTTAAGTCCGGTAAACAGATCACATTACTACACACAGAACAAAAACTACTTTCTGCTTTATATAGGGCTTAAGCCAAGAACCACATCACTGAGAAATATTACAAAACACTGTGAGTTTGATAGTCATTTTGGGACATTATGGAAACTAGAGTGGACACATACATGCACACTATAGCACTACAGCCATACATCATTCACATACACTGTACATACACACACACACATCAACATACTGTATATATACTAGTTAAACCAGTCAACAATCTATACGCCCCTGAGGAAATCATAGTTTTAACTATGCAACTTTAATATAGACAAATAACAACACTACTGTAGTAGTCTAACTAGTTACTGTTTTTCATGTATATCCTGTGCCATTTTGTTTTATCTAAAAATCATTTCTTTCAAATACCTCATTTTCCTGACAGGAACTCATATTACTATTGACCCAAAGGTTTAAGATAGACTGACTTCACCAGATCCCTCCCATCACATTCCCAACACACACGACGGAATTAGATTACATGCCACTCTCGGAATACCTTCATATTGGGAATTATTGAAAAATCGTCGGAGTGGCCGGTTAAGGTGCACACGACGTCACGTGACCCGCGGGACACCGTACATACATCACATTCCAGATTTAGTTAGTAATCCCACAATCTAGTTAAGGATCTGGAAATTGGACCTAATCAATTAATTCTACAGTCAATTTGCATAAGAGATGGTCCACCGGCCATTAAAATTCACAATTTGTCTTCAAATATCTCACGGCCGACTACAATTTTAGAAATTAGAAGATACAACATTATATATTATAATGAAATATAGGTCTTTGTGGCAATTAAAAGGACAGGGTGGACCTCTTTGACCACGTTTCTCCATACAGGCTCTCATTAAGCATTAAAAGCAGCAGAGCTCAAGCTTACACAGGTAATCACTGCAGAACAGATTCACTCTTATCCAGCCTGAGCATTAATCAATAGTAATTTCAAGCATTTTATTAGACAGCTGAAACACAAGCTGTGCTCAGACCGTCTCTAATCATAAACAAGGTGCTGACTCTGTATGTGTGACCTTTGGCAAATCTGATCCATTCTTTTCTATTAACCTACCCGGCTCAGCCATTTCTCTCTCTTTCTCTCCATGTCTCTCTGCCTCTCTCTCTCTCTCTCTCTCTCTCTCTCTAGGTCTCTCTGCCTCTCTCTCTCTCTCTCTCTCTCTCTAGGTCTCTCTGCCTCTCTCCCTCCCTCTCTCTCTCTCTTTCTAGGTCTCTCTGCCTCTCTCTCTAGGTCTCTCTGCCTCTCTCTCTCTCTCTAGGTCTCTCTGCCTTTCTCTCTCCCCCTCTCTCCATGTCTCTCTCTCCATGTCTCTCTCTCGCTGTCTCTCTCGCTGTTTCTGAGTCTCTGCCTCTCTCTCTCTCTTTCTCTCTCTAGGGAAGTTCTTCTCTCTGCTCTCAGTCAAACCTTACTGCTGGTTGCTCAGAGGAATTGTTAAGTATCAATTCCTGGTGTCACCTTTGTGGGTTTTATTTATTTGTCGGCCTGCTGGTACGGAACACAGCGTGAGCATCACTCAGGTAGATGGATTATAATTCACCTGCGAGCCCTCATCCATCTAAACAATTTGACTCCCTGCATCACGTACAACTGTTACTGTCATATTAAAGCACTGCATTATAAAGATCAATGGTGTTTTAAATAGGCTCTAGCTAAAGGTGATTGGTGACATTAAATAAAAAAAGCAGATGATGTTCCTACGAAACAATTACCATAACACACCGCCAGGTTCAGGATTAATCAAATCACACATTTCCCACATAATCAACACCTGACACAGATGATTTCAATAGAAGTAGTTCTCAGTAACAGGTCTGAAACACTCCGGACCATAAAGCATTACTATCCGCAACAGATTCACGGAGAAGCGATGAGCTCTTCTCTCGTGGATCTGAAACAAGCTTTCCTCCACTTTGGAACTGAGAAGGGAGGCATATGGCGATGCAACGACAAGCACTTTTCTTCCCACCGACTGTTAACCCTGCTAATGTCCCCCAGTAAGATCTCTGTAGGCATTGGAGAGGATACAGCAGTCTATGCTGGTATGACAGATGGTTTATTGTCACTTTGTTTGGGCTGTTGCCTGCTGGGCTCAAGTAGGAAGTGAAGACCGGAAGCATCCATTTTTTTACAGACACATACTACGCTAAGTGAAGTACATAGCTGGGGCACAAAACAGAGCTTATTTTTGCACACGCCTGCTGGGATCTCTGTGTGACTGTAAGAATCAGCGATGCGTTTGATTATCACACACCTGGTCACTATGTACTCTGTTCCGTTCTAAGAAAACAACAATTTTCTTACGTGTGGCGACACTCAATTTGTTGTCGAATTATTGTTGTCTGTTCCTCAAGGGAACACGGCTCTGGCAAAAAAACTAAAATAAGCAGTTATTTTAGTAACAAACACACCAAAAGTGTGGAAGACACACAAATGAGGAAATATAAAGGCTGCCAAAACGTCTTTGAAGAAACGTTGGCAGTCACAGAAGTTATCTCGCTTAGCTTGAGTGAAACGCACCACCACGAGTTTAAACAATCACCTTGTCAGCGCAACGATCAATCAATTACTGCTGCTGACATTATCAATGGCTTAATCTTCTCACACTCTATTTATCTGTCTTGCTCACTCTCTTAAGCTAAATTTATACAATGGAATGAAAGAAGTCCAACATTCCTTTTTCAGAACAGATCAAAGCAGTGTTTGTATTTGAGTGCGTCAAGGTTGTCACACACAACTGCAAATAAACAACGTTGGGTGCAAACCGCATTAGTTTTAACTAATCATCAACCATCTTACGAAAAGTGACATAAAGGCCAAGTTTGGAAAAACATGGAAAAACAACTTTGGGCTGCTCACACACTACAGTAATCTATGAACTGGACTAGCAAATCCTTTTTTAGCTCAATAATTTTAGATGTCAGATGTCATAAATCTTTAAAGAGCAGAAGATACGTTTGAATTTTGCAAGCAAAATGAATCAGTTCACCCAGAACATATAAACTAATCCTCGCTCCTTTTTGTGGTTCTCCTCTCTTCCTCTCACCTCCATCCACCTCTTGTTCTACACCAGAACACCATTCCTCTGGGCTCCACTTTGGCTGCAAGGTGTGTTTCCCAGTGATAAAGTAAGAGGTGTACGCAAATGCATAGATTACCGGCCCTTAACCAATCATCTGAGACAGGCCGCTCTGCATTAACAGCAATGACCTTTCTGCCAGTAGTGACAGTCATCTGTCAACACTGTCTCACTCCTGGCATTTTCATGGCTCAAAGATGAGAAATAATTAGGCCCGACAGACCTTTAGGGTTAAACCTGGGACACGAATCCTCACCAGCTACATCATTCCACAGCTCTGTCACAGGGGTCAGAGGTCAAAATCAGCCAATGATACCATCATGGTCACGATCCCCAGCTTGATGGCAGGTTCTCCAACAAGAGATCAGATTCCCCTTCGAGAAGAGTGATACACTGCAGTTATGGTGGAAAGAGACAAAGAGGTGAACAAACATGTAATTAGTTCACAAAAAGAGACATACTGGTCACTGTCATCTGCTTCAGAGGTGAGGACTGTACTATGAACCGAGCGGCACATGGTTTGGTTCCGCCAACATTCCTTGAACATTTGACAGGACGTGGCTAGAAATAGCTGAGATGTGGCATGGTGGTAACGCTTGGTGTCTTTCCAGTCAATAAGGGAAATAAATGCATATTCTCTCACCTTTCCCTGAACGTGAGCCAAGATTGTTTCAGTGTCATCTGTCCTGAATGAGACATGGGCGGTTTAGTACCGAGAATGGCAGCTTGCAATAACCTGTTTACCTCGAGCTGTTTAACTGAGGTCAAAATCTGCAGAAAACACAAGGAGGTGCGTTCCACATGGTTACCTATCAAAGCTTATACTAATCAAACATATGGCGCAAGAGAATCTAATAAACCCTTAATATCTGATCTTTATAAAAATGAAAGTAAATAACATTAAAATTCAGTTTAAATCCATTGTGAATTCAGCCTAAGGCCGATTTATCTTATCTGACCAATAAAAGTGTGTATAATCTTATTGAGGTGAAGAAGTGCACACCTGTTTTTTATACACCCTCCAGCCAAACACTTCTGCAACTCCTACACCCCCCTCCCCAGCCCCCCAACGCTCTCATGCTGAAACCCATTACAGAAATACAATTTCTAATGCCTTCACACAGGCCCGCGATCGACTGCAAACAAATTTATATTCAGCCCGTAAACAGAGAGCAGCAGAGATTTATTTATTGAGCGGAGGAGAGAGAAACAAGCAAGCGCGTGAACCCTGGCTAACCCCGCAGTTGACACGAAGATGGATGCGTGTACCATGCAAATGTACAGAGCGAAGGGATATATTTCGCTTCGACATTCAGTGCGTTTCTGCCTGTAGATTTCCATTTATTTCTCCAGCTGGGACCAGATCTCTGGGGTTGCGAACGCAGTTATACATTGATGAGCATTTGAGATTGTTTTTTAATCACTGAAACTCTGCATTGGTCATAGAAGTTGCATTTTTTCTTCTGTAGTTCTGATGGAAATTTTTTTTACAGGTGGCTGTTCGTAAAGGTTTAAACACAGACAATAAACGTTGTGCCATTTCCATTTTTACCGAATTGTTGCCATTTTGTTAGACTGAAACTCACAGACGTGTACAACAAATGCACATATTTCATAAATCATCGAAGAGGATAAATGACATGGAGTTTTACTCAAAAAGCACCACAAATGGATCTTGTTACTAAATCCTGTTTTAACGCAGGATTAAAGAAAGTCGCACTTTATAGCAATGCTGTGACAAAACGCTTAAAAAGTTGAAATAGTCAAAGAGTCAAAAGCTAATGTTTACAAAATAAAACATGCACGTCAACTACAATATAGTATCTATTATTATAATATTAGTGTAATTGAATCCTATTCCAAATCAATTCGCTGTTTTAAAACTGACAGCGATGGGCCTCACTGCAAGCTATAAAGTTAAACTTTTAACACAAGTTACCGAAAAACGCAAAGAAATGAACATTAACACTTTACTGCTGTACTGCTACAATGTCTAAACACAACTGAGTTTCTCAGATTGTATCTGTGTCTCAGATTGTAAAATTTTCTGCAAGGTTTTGACTTTTAAAAAACTAATAACACCTTCCAGAAGAATCAGTGAGGATTAAAAAACAAATACATCAAATGCAATGAACTACAGGGCTTCACAAACACAAGACAGAAAAGTGTAAAATGCAAAATACACAAACTGGAAACGTACAGTTGCTACCCTAAGGAGCCGTTTCTTAATATTTCTGACTTGAATATTAGCAGTTAATACAGATTTCAGCACATTTTAGTTTTTATGGCAAAACATGTTTAGAGTGCTGAGAATAAAACATAACGGGAATTTTCGTATAAGCCTATCGGATATTTTGTTTTACGAAGCATCTCTATTTAACGAATTTAGTTATTTAATCATATTATCGATTTGGAGAAAAAACTTGAAATATAAATGGGCAACTATCAACCTTTTTATATAAGGCAGTTCATTATAGCTCATTTGCATTTGACCGACGGGTGACCCTACAGCCACGATCTTCTCAGTTCTTCTCATTCAATGACCTTATGATCCTCTTTTAACATCATTTCTCCTGTTATGTTAGATTCCCTTTGAACTACAATTTAAAACACAGCTTAAATTTAGTCCCAGGTATGTAGAGAGAGGAAAACTGAGATACTGCGATGGGCATGTATATGAAGACGAATAATGTGAGAATAAAGAGACTTTAAACAAGCCACAAAAAGCTTGGGTTAACCTGGGTTACCTAAAAGTATAAACACAACGTTGAGAGAACTGATCGCACCGTCTCTTCAAAGAAACCTACAACAGCCAAATGTTTTATTAGGTGCGAATCACAAGATCTATGGTTTTCCCATTTACAGCTGACAACGTCTTAAGACCTTATTACCTCAGATTATAATTCATTTCTGCTAAACTAAGGATACGACAAAAAAAATCTCCATCGATTTTCTGCGCACGCTAATTTAAAACTCGTATATGGCTGGGCCTTGTAAAAACTATCGCAATTTAAGGAGAAAAATGGACTCAGTCTGTTAAGAAAACAAACATTTGTGCCCAGCTTAATTCCCAAGTGGTTAAATCTAAACAACAACAACAACAACAACATTACAGTCGAATTGTAAAAAAAATTACATTTTATAGCTATATGAAAAAGACAGTTTAATATTATCCCACCCTATATGTTTCTTTTTTCCCCAAGATTATCTCTGACTAGAAATCTTTTAGAAATAAGGACCAGCGAAAAAAATCGATATTATCCACAATGACTTCAAGTAGTTATGTTGTTGACCCCCTTCACACACACACACACACACACACACACACTACACCAGACTTTACTAGCAGGTCAAATGAGTAACCTAAACTTGCTTGCTTTGGTAAATTAGCGCGCTCTCAGATGAAGGAGATGTCCGGCTATTGGCCAAGAGTTAGAGGGCACGTCATCTCCATCCATCAACGATCCAATGTTTCTACAAGGCATGTCGCTGTCTAAGTCGGTGCCTGTCCTTATGCGCTCGATGTGTCGTGTCTGAGTGACCGTCTGTGGATGGCGTTTCTCTTATTCTGACTTTTGAACGACCATTTGGATATATAAGACGCAATTATGAACGAGTTCATGAGTGGACGGGGCAGAACGTCACTTTGCCTTAAAGGCTTTGGTTCTGATGGATTTGCGTGTTTCTGGACCATGGAGTTACGACTGACTTTCGAACCAGAGACGGGGAACGTGGCAACACCGAGGCGGACTTCGGTAATATCGTTTTACGCACACTAGTGCCACGGCCACAGCCGCGCATTCAAAGCCCCGTGCAAACCCTGGCCATACAAACTCGACCAGACCCCCCTTCCCCCATAATCAAGTTTTCTATAGACCAGTGCACCCTAACCGACCCCAAGCCCCCTCCTTCCAAAGCTGTCGTGAACGGGGTCTTTCCAGAACGGGGTTCTCGTCTTCCTCAGACACTTTAAGAACTTTCTCTGGCGCGCACTGTGGCCCAGTCAACATATATCTCGACGTCCACACACGATGGCCTACGACATCACCTCGCAGTTAAGGACAATACCAGACTTGAGACTCTAAACACCTTTAATGGAGACATTGCAAAGCGGAAAAACATCCCGTTGGAAGAGAGTCAGGAGTTACCATCCGCGTGTAGGTAAGTTTAAGAGTTAAACTTTTCATGAGTGCAGCGCGCCCCAACAGCGCTGAGGTGATGTATTGGCCAGGTGTAGTCACTCCATAACTTAGACGCAGGGAAATAGCAACATCTGTGTCGGCTCAAAATTGTGCCATTTTCTATGAAATCCTAGTGGTATGGTTTATGGTAGAATACTAATTGTGTTTTATATTGTGCATGGTACTTACTGACTGTAAACAGTCTTAATTCTAAGTAAGGAGGGACTGGAACTATGTAGAAGAAATTAAAACTTGGAGGTGGGGGTTTCAATAGAGGCCAGATAAATACACACAACATAAAACAGCATCGTGTGGGAGTTTAGATATATTATTAAGAACGGCAGCTTAATGTGCCAAAATCTCCTTTTGGAAACTTTGAGTACTTGCTAAGCAAGACCTTCATTTAAAAAAAAGTTAGGCAAAAAGTATATGCAGTAAAAAAAAATTAAAAATGCTAAAGTTAAAGTTTATACAATTATGATTGTTTAGCTTTATTAATATTGATTATAGTTAAAGTTTGATAAGCTAAATTACTTTATTACCTAAAACAACAGATACATATTACTATTTAGCTAAAACTGTTTTCTAAAAATTGCTGGAGGTAAATCTGAAGAAAAACGCAAGCTCTGTTTATCTGAAGGATGTCAAATACTGTTGATACCTTCAAAAAAACAGCAAACGTTTGGGCCCATCCTCCACAGATCTGCCACGTGTCAAAAACTGGGAGTTTTGCTTCACAAATCAGGCTGCTATCAACAAACCAAGCGCTGAAAACCTTTATGGGGAAATGTTTAAAAAAGAAGAAGAGTGTAATACATTTCTCTGTTCTGGTGGTTAAATAGGTCAACAAAAACATGCCAGACAGAATTACTCAGTTTTTATAAACAGCGAATTCCAGTTTATGCTGCATGTACGCCCTCCTAAAATCCCCTCGCTGCCAAGCAAGAGCTCAGCCATATTTAAAGAAGTTCAGCACCCCCTAGCTCCCTATTCTGAGGTACAGTTTCCTCGACAGAGCCCTAAATCTTAATAAAGACCAATGTTTATATGCTGCAATTACTTTTCTGTATTGAATGCTGGAAAATATCTGTCAGGATAGCACCATAATCCTTAACAGGAGTAATGACTGGATAGGTTCGCGTTTAATGTGCTTTGAATGTGAGTTACTTGACATGCGCTCATAAAATGTCACACTCATTTGACACTTGACCTGTATTATGTCAAAGTATTTCATGTTTGTGGAGTGGGCCGAGTGTTGAATTGTGAATCACTTGTCCCTTCAATAAATCACAGTGCTTGTAATGGTCTTAATGGTGGAACCAAGAAGAACCTTGTAGTTTATTTGTCATTTCTTAAAAATCAGTAATAGAGTCGTATGGTCTCCAGACTGTCAAGGAGAAAGATGTCTTCTCAGGCCACACTCATGATGTAGAATAACTCAAGGCAAATACGTTAACAAAAAGGTCATTTTGGGCCACATTGCCCTGTGTCTGAACACCAGTTGTGGTCAGGAAATAGGATTGAGGGACCTGATTTATCAAAACTCACAAGATTAAAGGGGCTAAGCCTGTGCGCAGCTGCAACAAACCCCTCAAGTTAAGAAAACCTATACTTATAAAAATAAATGTGATATTATGAGGGCTTTCTTGACTTGACTTAGTCACTGACTGCAGAGGTTTACACTATACTGACTGTGGTTGTAGCTTTCGCTGTTAAACTGTTCATCGCCAATCAGTGATCAATGCATTAAATAGGTTTTGTGTTCATTGTCATGGGCAACAGATACAGAATTCTGTTGGTTAGCCGTCCGTGAACATCACAGTTTACCCTGTAGCACAAAATACATATATACAAAATGGATAAATAATGATATCAGTTAGCTGTAAGTCTTTCTGTCTGTTTAGCCAAACGGATAACACTCACATCAATACATCACCAGTACAAGTCACATGACTATGGCAGCACATTGCATACTGTCTGTTACATGAATTCATCATGACCTAATGCAATAAGGGGAAAATTTTAAGAGAAAATAAGTCAGTTCAAGAGAAAATGCATAGTCAATTCAATGAAAAATAGGCAAGAATTTCTGGCATTGTGACGTTTATTGTTATTATTGGGCAACGTCTGAATTTTTCCTACTCTCAACAGAAATAAAACCTAACAAAGTAACTAACTGTATTCCCCAGTACAGTGCACAGCCCTCCTGTGCCATTCTTCAATTATATCATGACAGCACCTGAATTACTGTGGGCTGGATGCCCAGATGACTACGGCAATCTCTATCGATCCCTCCTTTTAGGCTGAGCCACCATGTCGTTCCTCCGGCTGGCCGGCCATTTCCAAGTTTGCAAGTCATTCCTCAAATATTTAGTTTGATTCCTGTGTGCCTTGTGGCGACTGCCGATTCCATTTTCCAGATATCCATTCATCAGTGTTTTCATATACATTTTTTATTTCCTCAGAAAGTTGTTTAATTATTTCACATTTGACTGCAAATTCACAGATTTAGAAAGTTGCTAAGGTGAGCAACAGCAAGAATCTGAGGTGACGTTCTTTATCTGTCGGCCTGATTAAAATAGTAAGAACAAAGATGTTTGGATTGTACAGTGGAAAAATGACAAATACTCTCCAATCAAGGACTTTATCTAAACTTTTTGTGCTCTGACCTGAAAAGAACTTCCTTTGGGAAAAACTGTCTAGGTTTCTGCAACTAAAAACTGATCATTTGACAACTGCTATGCTCATTTGCATTGCATTTGTGTAATTTGAAAGTCCTTGGCTGCAAAGACATGTTGACACACACACACAGTCACACACACAGTCACACATATGTTGTGCAGATGGCACAAAGGTTAAAAAGACCCTCGGAACAGTAACAGCATGGGAGAACTCAATGTGCCACTTTAACTCCAGGGGCTTTTCCTGTGCGACCCTCGTGTGTGTCGTGAAAGAATGTTTCACTTCCTGTGTGCTGCAGAAAGCCAACAACACAAGCAAACAACAAAACACAATTGTGGTTTCCATTAAAACAGCTGTTAAACGACTAGCGGGTTAAACTGCAGGTTTATACCCCATTCTAAAATTAACAAGACGTAAAGCTGAAATGTGAATGCCCTTTATTTAATCCTGGTTTAATTTGAGAGCTGTTTTTGCAGGCTAACTTAAACAGTCTTAGCGCCACACAGCACAGCAGTAGCTGTGATATATTTATAACAGACCATGAAAGACAGACATGGAAAAAGACAGACAGCCCTGTCTGTAGTTTGAGGAGACACAACCTTTGATACACAGCAAACAAACAGCGTTATGGAAATGAAGGCTGCAAATTTAATAATTTCTTTTTGCTATGAAGAAAAATCAAACTCACTTTAACTAAAATATGTGTATGGTCAGAGAATTTGATTAAATAAGGCTGTTTTGTGTTATATTTCAAGTCTAAAGATTTTATGTAAATCAAATGTTTTAGTTTCCTCAAACAATGCAAATATCTCACCAATTTCTAGACTAATTTAACTTATGTAATTCTTACCTTAGCCTATCCTTCATTTGCTTAAATATATAAGAAATTAAAAAGTCTACACACTCCTATTTTATATTTATAACCCAAGTGTTGGTTTTAATGAATAATTGTACCACATGTTTAATTCTATTAAAACGCATCATTAATAATTAAATTATACCAATACATTTATATTCAGCGATCAGGAAATTTAGATATTTAATAACAAAAACAAAACGTACCGTGTTTTAATACAAACATTTAATTCGAGCTGATAACAAGTCTATGATGATAACTTTAAATCTTGTACTATTATAATATTACTGAAAAAATGAAATGCCATCCAAGTATGTTACTTTATGAATTTTTAAAGGTAGATCTTTATATTTGAGGTGCTTGGTAAAAATTATTAATATTTATTGTTTTTACTGTACAGCCAAAACACTGAGGAGGCGTTCAGACCGGGAGACGAGGGCAGACGCCGGGCCAGAACCGGAGGACGGACGGACCCACTTCCAGAACAAATTTTTTCCTCACAAAACTGGGAAAGGAATTTAATTTCAACAGATAGCTGAGCTTAGCCAGACGGCTGGAGATACCAACACTCTTCAACTAAGCGAAACTTAAGTGAAGATCTGGTTTCAAACAGAAGAAAAACCTACGTGAAGGTCCACAGTTCCAGAATTTGACTTGTGGTTTATGTACGTACGCCATCATCTGTATATTACAGACCAAGTTAGTCAAAAGAAGTGACAGTCCTGTGAAACAGTCACAAATATTTACACATTGCACATGAAAATTGCCTAGAAAAAAAATCATATGTACTTATCTTTCCAGTCTTACTAAAGCTGAAACTCACCTGCGCTCACCTGTTGAGGCCAGCCATAAAAATGCGCTATACAGTCTTTTGGAAACGCACTTTAATGTAAGTCTAATATATTTTAAACGTAATAGTTTAACTTAACTATTCATAAATCACCTTGAATTTGCGTTTTTTTTATTGTGCAACAGTTACCACTTCCATTAGCCCTCAATAGATTATTATTCCAGCCTCAAAAACAAAATCGAGCGAATTGATTTTCATTTTCATGTATTTTTGTAACCAGATATTCTAGACAGAATTTCAGAGAAAATGAAATGATATTGTTGAATACACCACAATTCAATACACCCTCAGTACGGTGTCCCTGCTCATACTCCAATGCAAAAACTCATAAAGACTCTAATACACACGTGTATGTCCAGACAGGCTACACACACGTAGAGAAAGACACACACTCAACAGGTTCGCGTGCTATTTCCTGCTCTTAGCAGACATACTGTCTCTGTCGCATCCGCGCTGTTGTGCTTTTATCTGCAAATAAAGAGCCCCGCAAGATGATCGGTGGAACTCGTCTTTCTAAATAATGGCTAAAAGCTGTCAGTGTACAAAGTGCTTTCACTTAGCCTTGTATTTTCACCAATTTATCGCTGGAAGAGGTTAAACCGAGTGCCACGGGTTGAACCTCCGCTTGAACCAACTTCTCATTTTGATGGCATCAAAGCATCTACGCGCACAGATAGAATTAACTGCGTCAGTGGATGAATAACGCGAGACTGGATACGTGCTGTTATGTTTTTGGCAAACGCTACGTTTCATTTTTTAAAAGCATTCAGGATGTATTGAAGTATCTATCGTAATTATTTGCACACTTTAAAACGTCGAGTAATCATTTCCTGACTTCTTTCTCAGTCGTACTTATTATTTGCCCCTTTAATAATCCCAAATTTGCCCCTTTGTTACGGTAGGAGATGAGGGGGGGACAGAAATAATTTCTGGAATAATCTTGGACGAACAGAAAGATGACGTACATCTCTAATCGATCGATTTATTGATGGTTGAATTTAAGCACATCGACTTTTCATCGATTTGAGTTGATGGGTTGAATAATTACAGCATTTGAACGGAAGGCATTTTTTGTTGTTATTGAGCGAAATTAAGAAAACGTAAAATTAAAAGAAAAGTAAAACAGAAGTAAAACAGACGTATACTTAAACGTTTGAGCACTTATACATATATAAACTAGTTTAAAAGTACGAAGCTACTGACAAGAAAAAATATTTTGCATCTTTTTAATAAAATTCGGTTTGATTAAAGTTGAACTTTAAATTATTTTAAACACTTTTTGCATCGTACTCCTTAACCCACAAATAAACATTAAATAATAACAGTATTATTTTATAACATTACATTAAATTGAATAGAGTTTTCAGCAATACATAAATCCAGATAATAAGCTACATGCAAACTTACACAAGATACCTAATAAACTTCATTACAAAAGGGTTTAAATGATATTTTTGAGCTTTACTGTGACAGCGGCCCGATGAAACAACATCACTGCACCCGATAAAGAAAGTTGCATGTACACAACACGACTAATATATGCAGTTACTCCAGGGTTCACCTTTCACCTCTGACCTCTGTTTTGCCTCGGGACAGCAGTGACCCGGTCAGTGGCTCTCAGAGAGAAAGCTGCATTATTAATGCGTGTCTTCTTCTTTAATTTTAGCGTTTGGTGTCGTGCAAAAGTACGGGAACAATTGTGTCCTTTTCATTTATTTCAGCTAGGCCAACATGATACTACATAATTTACACAGGAGTAACAGCATCAACAAATAATATTAGATTTAATTTTATTTGTTTTACAAACTTTGTTTATACACAAGATTTTTTCCAGTTCTTGCTTGCTGCACAAAGCTATAAAGCACGTCTTAATAAGTCTTTTAAAGTTGCTTATTTATCTGTTTTTTAACACGCTTTGATTCGTGTTTTTACAAGCAATATACATTCACAACTCTTCCAAACTACCAAGTTTTTGTTTTGCTGTTTTTTTAGACATGCTATTTTTACGCGTTTTAAACGTGCACGAATTTAACATTCCCAAGTTCGGGATATGAAAACCATAAACTGTTTTATGATGCTGCAGATGTCGTTCACAAAACGTTAGCGTTTGACGAAGGCCAATTTACAGCGTTCAGGAAGAAGTTTTTCTCCAGAATAGCTCATTAGATTTCACCTACACCCGCTGAAGTGCATTTTAGCTCAGTTACATCCACACGCAGGGTCTTAATGCCCACGTTATGGCGTGTGGGTGCAGAAATAGATAATGTGATAGGATCAAATATAATCCTCAATGCTCTGTTACATTTGACTCAGTAACTCATAACAAACGATATTACCTCGCTTAGCAATGCTTTTAACGTTCAACGAAGCCATGCATTATTTTTGGTATAAGGGGCCGATGAAAGTTGCGTGTGACTGAACAGCAGTTCGACTCTAGATGCAAACACGTCGGAACTTGTGGCTGCCAGGACTGCATTATAAAAAAACATGTTTTGCTTTTTGATAAAAATGGACAGACGTGGACAAACGACGTGTGCTGTATAGAAAGATAACCACAAGCCAAATAAAGACGTATTTAAAAAGTTAAGTTAGTTTATATACTTAATATATTTAAGTTCATGCAAACGTTTTATGTACCCCAAAAGTACAGATATTGTGTTTTCATTACTTCCTGGTATTCCTGTAACAGTTTGTTTCGTGAACTATAACTTAAGCTGTGGCATTTATAGTGCTGATGTAATTCAGATGTAAACACACAGAAATTTTGCTAATCTAGTTTTACCTTTAAATCAGTTGATGCCCCTTTTGTGTTTATTAACCTTTAAAAATTCAGGTTTATATAAAGAATATTTGTATTAAAATATATTTGAGATGTTTTATATCTCTGGTTATTTATTACTAAAGCACTATTATAACAAACCCAGACAATTTGATCCTAGTTATAGTTTTCGTTGACTTCGAAATTTAAATACACGTTTAATAAATAACACAAAAAGTAATTTTAACTATATTCTAACTGCATATAAAGTGTCTCCATAATAACTTTTATTTGGGAAGGCCACCGCATGTTTCACCCATGTAGCTGTTTCCGATGGGTGGTCCCTAAAATGGCTGGTTACTATTGTACAATAACAAAGGAAGACACGGAGCTACTAACGCCTCATCACATCCCAGTATCACACACACACCGAGCATCACACACACACCGAGCATCACACACACACACACAGCATCACACACACACACACAGCATCACACACACACACACACACACACACACACCCAGCATCACACACACATCATCACACACACACACACACACACACGCACAGCATCACACACACACGCACAGCATCACACACACACGCACAGCATCACACACACACGCACACAGAAAAATAATGGCATTGTATCGGTTTCTCTTGCACTCACAACCTTAGCTGGTGAAACGAAGACCTGACACTCATTTGTTTGCATGTCAAAAACACACAAAACGATTCGGACCGAGACGGTTTTTTAGGCACCTTGCATGCGTAACGCGCAGGGCACGTGAACGCCGACTATTCTCTAGCCACTGTTCCTCCTACCATTTACGACTCTGGAGAACAGATGTTTGGGGACAGCTTCCAGGCTCAGCGAATTTCTGTGTACAAAGCAAACAGCAGCACTCAGCACTTTCTAGCTGGTTAAGAAATTGCGCTATCTGGTAAGGGGGAGGGGTGCCTACAGACGCCGGGTCTAGCAATCAGAATACGGCAGAGAAACGATACGCTTACCGAGGTGAAACTGTGTCAAGGTTACCGGATCTTTTAACGTTCAGATCTGTGTGGTGCAGAGACGCCCAGCTGACGTGTGAGTGGCAGTGTGCGGTGCCAAACGCACTTGACTGAATGAGCTCTTCTTAAGAAAGAGCCACTGGCATAAATAAAGGAGGCCTTTATGTGTGACTCCCGAGAAGCTGTTCTGACCTCTATGGTGAAGCAAAGCGGACCCTCAGGATTGCAGTTGCCCTTTGCAAACTTGCCGACAAGCATTACAGAGACCTAAAAATCAAGACAACAAGAGTGTGTATATTTCGCTGATGCTGATATTTGGGGTTACGAAAACAACAAAACCACCGCATCTATTGAACAAAAGAAGAAAATGGCATGTTTTCCATCACGCACGGTCTTTTAAAGAGCAATGCAGATAAATTAATACCGATATTTCAAGGCTTCCTGTTAACGGATACGGGCTGCAGTATTTTTTATTCCGTCGCATCGCTCACCAAAACAAACCTTATATTTCATACCTTGTGCGCCGAACAAATGCTTTAAACAAAATTGTAAATGAATATGCAAACGAAAGCATATCTGACCTTTCATGTTCATATTTTCTGTTAAATAAAAAAGAATAAATGAGCCCTTGCAAAGCTTGTTTGTCTGAACTAAGCCAACACGCGCGCGCGCGCACGCACACACTCCCTGCTGCCTTTGGTGAGGTTGCCATAGTGATAGCTTCACAGACACAGAAGGAGGAGAACAAGGAGGTGGAGGGGAGATGAGAGGAGGACAGAAAGGGGAGAAGATCCGGGGTTGCCTGTCTGTCTTCTAGATAAGCTATTGTGTTCAATCTTTCTCTACATGTTGAACAAAGACCCTGTTCACAAGCACAGCCCAAATCACGTTACCACATAGATGTTTGCACACAGAAAGCTGACGGATGCAACTGTGGCACTATCTGAGCCATGCACCTGAGACTCATTAGTCGTGTTAATTTGGTAAATTAATTGAACGCTATCCAACACACTTGAACAATGACAATAAAGGTTTCATTTTACCAAAAATATTACATGTTGTCATGAAGCGAGATTTTACAGAAGGCATAAAACTGTCAGAAAATGCAAAAATAATAAAGAAATAACAACGATACCAAAGGTTTAAGGACCCGCTCGTGACCTACAAATGCATCTGAAGGAAAAGCTATACTGCATAATAATGACGTGTGTTTCTATTGGTCAGTAAGTGCACAGGGGAAAACCCCGGTGCTCAATCAAACCACTGTTTTATTTTTCATCTCAAGCGTCTTCCATCTTCCCTCCTCTTTCCTATTCATCCATCCCTCCGCCATTCCTCTCCTCCACGTCTCGCTCTCCTCGCCATCTATCTTACACTCCCTCTCTCCGCTCCCTCGCTCGCCCGCTCTCCGGCCGATATCGAGGCGTGATCTCCAGGCCTTCAAAGGTCAAGTGATACAAGGTCATCGGCGGGTCAGCCCAGCTGACTGGCTGACCTCCGCAAGGACTTCTGCCCATCAGCCAATCAAATTTCGGCGCCTCCCTCGGCAGTCTGCCTCCATCCCTGGCGGGCCTTCAGCGGCACGTCACGTGATGGTTAACGGACGGAGGCATCGTGATGGCAATGATTAATGGTGCTTTTAGTACCTGTTTAGAATGAAGCTGTCCGCACTGCACTGTAATTACCCACTCCCAGGCGGCAGCTGCCTAACATAATTGCTTTTTGTTTGTTGACCTGGTTTACCGGAGAGAAAGATGGTTTTGGGTAGGTGAAGTGTGAGTGTTTGAGCATGTTGGCATTTCACAGGAGACGTGCAAGAAGCCAGACTAGCGCGCGTGTGCGCGGGACCTTATTTGATGTCAAATTTAGCTTCATTTTTAAGAGGCCCAACTGACCCATCTGAGGAATTTTGTTGTATTTTGGAAAGTGCATTTGGTTATTTCTCATTTTTATGTGGCACACCGGCAACTGAGAGTCAAACACGAGGCGTGCAAATCTGCAATAAAGTTTCAGAATCAACAGCTGTGATTGTAATAAATAATTTGGAATAAACTAAAACACTGGTAAATGAAGCAGCCCTTCCTCTCATTTCTGTTCATTTGTCTTCAAACCAACCCATATTTCAGCAGAAAGCACTTAAACTGTTACACAGCTATAAACAGTACTTGCATTTGGTCACACATGAATCAAAAGACGGTCTCTAAAGGATGTTCACATTCTCAGGGGCAGAATCACCGTGAGCTGTTTTAGGTATGTAAGCTGAGAAAATGAAAATTAAGACACATCCGTACATATATAAAACACTACATATAAATCTATAAATAGCCATATGTAACAATACCGTAACTTTATAAATGCTACAGACCCGGTGGGACACAAATATGCTAAACTAATGACTTACATCATGCTACACACGTTCACTGACGCATCATTTTCCCAGATGCTTTTAATATTTTCACTTCCTCTCCTTTGCCTTAAAGCCAAAATGCATAAAAACATGCATAAGAATTTTTACTGCAATTTGACATTTTTGAGTGAAGCAAGATAAGAATAAAAAATTAGATTGCAACTGGGTCTTCAAAAGTATGACAGGGAGTCATTTTACTGTTTTAAAATAAGTAAGTGGGCTTAGTGATGTCATCAAAATGGAAAGTCACTTAAAGAAACGTTACATCAAACACACATCTATTTTCACTGGAATAATGTGCACTGACAAATCAGACACAATAAAGTTAAATATTGTGAATTAAAGAAGTAAATGGTCACTTTA
Organism: Yasuhikotakia modesta; assembly: GCA_036877545.1. Classification (NCBI taxonomy): domain Eukaryota; kingdom Metazoa; phylum Chordata; class Actinopteri; order Cypriniformes; family Botiidae; genus Yasuhikotakia; species Yasuhikotakia modesta. Next base: position 36,277 of record JBAJNP010000009.1, read on the forward strand.
AATTTTAAAAGGCTCTGTGCATTTGTCTAAAGTACCAAAGTAAAGCATCATTTCTGCTGGCAACGTTGCAACTCATGTTTCACACAGATCCATGATATTATTAATGAGAAAGTGAGAGTAAAGGAGACTGATAAACCATTTCCAAACACAATATGTTTGCAAACTGTTTTATCTCTGACTCCCTTATTCCTTCACCATCCCAAAACACTACCAAGTAATATTAGAATCATTCATTCATACGAACAACCATGACACTGACAACCAACCAATTATAGACACTGACATTGTCCCAAAAGGTCACTATGTTTAGTCAACACACACACACACACACACACACTTCCAGCACAAAGTGTCAGATTTGTTCCTGACATTTGCATTTGCACGGCATCATTGATCCCTGACCAAAACACTGACTTGAGTTCCAGATAAACAAGGTGCGGCCGACCCCCGGCCCTTCATAAATTTGCAGCTTTCTCGAATGGATACGTCACGCCCCGTTTCAGTGCCAGGGCGCGAGGACAGACTGCCATCAAACGTCTTTCATACGCAAGGCTTTCATACTCCGTCTGGTTCTCACATAACTCAGCCACAATGTCTCTCCCTCAGCCTCATAAATAACAACCCTATCGTCTGATAATGCCCACTTAATGCTTAGTCAATAAAACCCACAGTGCCATGGTTTCTCTCCTCTCTCTTCCATACATAAATATAAACAGCACGCTCCAATTGATGTGACACCCGGGTCCGCTCCATCTAGGCAGAGAAGGGACTCAGAGAAGAAGAGGAGATGGAGATGAGGAGGGTGGGAGGGCCTGGCCGCTGCAGGTGTTTGGATGAGATAGCGGCCGGAACGTCGGGCAGGGAGCTGCATGGCTCTGACTGATCACCTGAGAAGCAGCAGCTAATGTAATAATTAATTAACCTATTGGTTGCTTCAGTTTCACAGCAGGGATCATGTGACCCATTTGGATCATCATCTCTTTAATGCAGACTGTGGAAATACTACATTAGGCCTCTACACACAAACACACACACGCACACACATATAAATAATATGTGTGTGTATAAGAATATATGTATGTTCATTCAATAAATATTCATTTTTACATCAATCATCCTATGTATATTTATATACATACATACATATAACAGCTGTTATAAAACTAGGCAACTTCAAAGTAAAGTTTTATCTTTTATGAAGCAGAAACAGAAACAGTGTGAAAATCATGAGCTGTGTATGACCTCATATAAGGTTGGCCGATATTTCAAATATTTTACTGCTTTAATATTATCACAACATGAGCAAAACTCAGTTCTTACGTATAACCAATATCAAGACTAACAATCTGTCTACAGTGTACAACACAGATGACAGAGAAATAACGGAGACTCATAGTTTTAATGTAGTTTTGAACAAGTCCATACTAAATATAAAAATTGCAATATTACGCAGTAGATATTAATATAACACTGGATTTTATGGTTTTATCAGCGGCCCAACACTAAGATCACACACATTAAAATAACTAATAGCATGCTTGTTAAATGGAGCATCTGATAATTAGGAAACGTCAAAACATTCTGGGTGTTTGTTGGGTTTCCTTATATGTGCTGGAGTCTTAGATGTGAGTAAAAGTTCTGGAGGTTAAGAGGCTCTCCTAGATTATGAAATGACCCGAGTAAAGAACCGGAATCATATTCATCTCAAACACGGTTATCCTTCTAAGTGTTCTGGCTCTGTTTGTGAAGTCCTTGAGTAAATGTTTTGTCTAGCGCAACAATGATCCAGACTTTCATTAAAGTGGCGTAACGACAGAACGCAGATGGCGCGAGATCGCCTGCCAAAACTAGACAAGCTAACGCAACAATCTCACTGTGGTAATAGAGGCAGCTGAAATGTGAACGTGAGCACTGAACGTGTGGTAATCTTCACTAAAACAAGCTATTCTTTGTAAAACAATAAAAACATTCCTGAAGACACAGAATTTTAAAGAAGCTATGCTAAGCTTTCCATTATTCCAAAACTAATCCAAACTCAGCTAAGAATTACCACTTATTATTCTGTTTGTTCTGCACTGTACAAAATAAAACTTCAATTTAAAATCTTTCCAAACAGGTTTAATTACATAGAAAAATGCAAAATAGCAAAAACACCTGAGATGCGTAACGTTGTTAAGCAAACTGAAATAATTAACACTGAAACTAAAATATCTGGTCCCTGGGAACACAAAAACTGAAGTACTGTAATGTTCTGCAAGTGGTTTTGGAAAAGTGTCTAAAGGCAAAAATTATATAACATGAAAAAACGTTAAACAGACTGATGAACAAAACTAAATTTAGAAAACAGTAAATGAAATAAAACTAAACTAAACTAAATTAAGACCTAAATTAAACTAAACTAAAAAATGAAAATGCAAATGACTAAATTAAAGTTTTAAACTACATGAAAAGCTACATGGTAAAGAAATGAGCCGACTGCCAGATCAAACATTATCCCGATGCTCTCTGGAGCAAAGCAGAGAAACTCAAGCAGATGCCTCTTCCAGTAATGGAGACACAGTCTTCCCAAAATTAGGAGAGATGTTAACTGGGGTATCAATAAATAAAGCCCTAATTAGAAAAAAGCAACAGCCCTCTCTGTGGGTTTGGCGGCGCGCGAGGCGAAAAAAAGCATAGCAAGCGTCCTCCACTTTCATCTGCTGTCATGGCAACATGTCACAAAGGGGCCGGCCTCGGTTTCAGCTCGACCAATCACCTTCTCTCCGCGCACTCGGTGACTGTACGGTGAACCCGGCAGCTGGCTGTTCCACACATCGCCCGTGCGTGCGGATGTTGGTGTGTCTGCGCAGCCGCTGGGCTTTGAGACTTCACGATGATTAATACCAGCGGGGTTTCTTTCCCTCCCTCTTTCCTGAAGAAAATGCAGGGAAAGGAGGCAATGAAAGAGTCAGAAGATAACTTTAAAGGAGAAAGGTGAAAGAAAGAAGAAAAAGGGGTATCGGTGCTAGACGTGCCTCCGTGACGAGGCTTGCGCATCCCGGACCGATCAGCTTTCCTCTCTCTCTCGTTCCTCTCCCTGGAGGATAATAAAGACGGATGACACCGATGCTGTGCCATCCGGCACTACAGCCCTTGACTGCAAAGCCATTTGCACCATCATTTATCGCTCTCTTCCAATCCCCCCGCCCTCCCCGTCCATGCCCCCGCTCTAATTCTGCTTTAATAACCAGCCCCCCCATTTATCACGGTATTGACGTCCCTGACAGACAGTGCGGTATACACCAACTCCCTGCCCTCTACTCACACACCAGTGAGGTCGTGCCGAGTTCATCCAGTCAATAATCGCACAGGCTGCGCACCGCTGTCACCTTGGTGACGCCGAGAGCCACATAAAGACGTATGATGCGAGAGAGCGAGTGTCTCAACACTACGCCAACACACATTAACATTATCACAGCCGCCAGAATCAGTCTGCGAGCCAGCTGAGATTTGAATGCTAATTTGCAGACAAAAAACAAATGGCCACATGTGACGAAAGTTGTGACCACTAGTGACGCTGTTTAACTTCGAAACCTCTGTTGCTTCAGCTTCGATCTAAACTGGTTTTGAGTGTTTGACTGGCAACAAATGAAATATAAATACTGTTCTAAAATTATTTATAATGATTACTAATTTTCTGCTAGTTTTTTTACAGGTAGCCCCATCTAAAACAATTAAACCTTAAACTCACACAAACAAACAAACAAACACATTTTTTCATACATTCTTAAAATACAAACATATTCATGCAAACAATGCATCTCTATCAAATTCTACAAAGTAAAATGCTACAGCAGACAAACACGTATAGTTTGGAGCACAGCAGTCAATAGATGAAATGTTTATCATGTGCACATTAAACAGGGGCAGCGAAAGTATTTTAACAATGAGAAATTACACTCTTCACCTTTAAATAACTAGGAATTTTGATACGATTCCTCGCAGCTGCCGCCTCGCAGCTGATCACGTGTTGTCGAACCCCTCATTGGTTTTACTCTGTGCTAAAAACCAGTCTCCTTATCATCAGCACAGCTTGCTGGCAGGCCCGGTTTTTGTCTTCATTTTACTTTGACAACGACATTTATGTTAATTTGCTCCATGTCACAGCCAGGCATCTGGAGAGGCCATTCCCACTCGCTTTCACACTTTCTTCTCATTTTGACCAATGCAAATGTACGTGTCATGAGCGCTGGACCTTAGACAAACAAATTGATCTGATGGGAGGGCAAGGAGACGCTGTCTTAACTATAATTTATACAATGCAGGCAACTAAACTATTTTTCCTCTAACGAACAACAGCCACCCAAACAAATGCAACGTGTTTATATGCACGGCGCTGAAGTTAGTTTGTTGAGAGAAATTTGTGAACAAACAGCGCTCAAACCACACCCACAATCAGCTTTAACCAATCGTCTGTGCCCTACAGTGCTTTAAAAATCACTTAGACAGGTTGGAAGACCAAACAATCACTGAAACCTTAGCAAAACAAACATGTTAGTTCATGTTGGCATAATTATGAGGTAAACTAAAGGAGCCTGTTCACCCAGCATGTATGGTTCTGTCAATTTGTTTAAAAAGTGCTGAATGATTTTTCCCAGGTTGTTGCCATAAACATATTGACTAAGATTTTGGGGCCTAAATAGCAAACTTCAAACGTCTAAAATGGAAAATATATTAATGTTTTTTGTCTGCAGCTTCTAGGCTAAACTGTTACAGCAATTATTGCAATTTAGACACTTTTGTATTCTGTACACACAGAACAATAATTCAGAGAATTCAGTTCTGCATTTAAATGTGATCGTCGCTCCCAAAACTTTGCAGTGTGTGTAAGTGCATTTATTATTGTTTGCTGTTCCGTGCCTGAAGGGAAAATTGGAGAGGCAGGACTTGCACAGGCAGAACTGAGGCCCACACGTGTAACACTAACACAGTTACGTATTATCTCTCCATCTCCATCACACACTTACACACACTGCATTTTGCATGCTCACTATCTCGCTCTGTTACACACACACCTGGTCCCCTGGGCCCTGAGAATGATACTGGCCGCAGCGCCCAAGTTCTCCAGAGACACACAGCACGCGGTCTTGTCCCTCTTCACCTTTCCGACAGTGGCAGCCGCGGGTGTGTGCCGGGGGGCTGTAATCCGCCGCCCAGGCCCCATCGGCAAGGATCATTGAGTTAATTAATAACGTGGCACAGAGAGGAATGGGAGTCATTAAGAAGCCGCGGCTGTGCTCTCTTCTCCACTATCCTCTCACTGCTGAGTGCGCTAGGGCTGCTGGAAAGGGGGAGGGTGACTGCAGATGTAGGGTCCTGCTTGCCCACACATCCCTCCCAGACATAATTCACTACAATGAAGTTTATCAGGGAAAAAAGCCTCGCACAAACACGAGATGCAACCGGGCACTCAGACAGCGAGAGCCAGACTAAATAAGCGTGCGCTGAGGCTCAGAGGAAATGAGAGCAAGTCTTTTTGACTTCCTGTCCTCATTAGCAGACTGTGAGGATTTGTTTGGAAGGGTCTCATTAAAAGGCAGAAATGTTAAACGCTTGCAGGAAGGGCAAATAGCAGGAGCGTCGCAGAACATTATAATGCGGTTTGAAATGCAATAAAAGCAGCAGCTTGTACAGTAACACCCTATCAACAACGGACGGCTGGTCTGTCTGTCTACACCGGAGACGTCCAAGCTGTAATGTTATGAAACGTGCACCTACACTGACCAATAAGTTGCAAGCTTGATGGAAGTTTGATGAGTTTAACAACAGTGAAACAGATGACAAGGCAAACTTTATTTAAAAAAACATTACTGTTTTAAAAATCTACCTTATATAAGTAACATTAACAAAATAAAATTTAAAATAGTGGATCAGAAATACAGCAAGCTGGAAACTGCTAGAATGTATTCAAATATATAGGGAATAAAATTAAAAATAGAAATGTACCTACATGTGATATTTGTAAGTAAAACACTTTCATTTTCAATGCAGAATGCAAGCATTACCAATAAAACATCAGGCAAAATCTACACAGGGGGCAAAACTAAAACTGAAAAAAAGATGTAAAAAAAAAAATACTAGCATGCTAACACCAAACAAATCAAACAAGCAAAGCTAATGAAAGACACAGCAACTGTCATTTAACCAGCGACAACCAAGGTCCCGTCCCTCCAAACCAATTTCAGGTCACATTTGGGCCATTGTGGCACCAATCTACAGTTGCCAATTCACATTATTACATGCACAGTTTAGATAGTTCCATTATTAAGCACTGGAACATGGCACAGAATCACCTGAATCCTCTGTAGCCGCCTTTTAATCTGGTCCCAGCACACTAAACAGAACGAGCACTTAGTGCTCCAGACAGCGCAATAGCTCAGCTCCATCTAATGAAAGGAAGCAGCAGAAACAATTAGTTGTGTAAACAAACAGATCAGAGAGGAAAGACCAGGATCCACTATCATCCCCTGACGTCACGGCCACTAACAGGCTTGAATGGAAGTAATTGGGAATGCTGGAAGCAGAGACAAAATCAATGGAAACTCGGGCACACTCGCACGGAAATTACTCTCCGGTTTTCACCATCACTCTGGGGACTCAAAGACTGCCAGGAATATAATGCAGGTCTATATACCAGAACTGCAGAAAAGGATTGTGGGAAACGATTATGGAACAGAACTGGGGAAAGGGGTTAATAAGTAGGGAATGTACTAATTTGTCATTTACCCAAAGCAACTCATAGAGCGCTTATTATAGGAATAACTGCCCTGGAGCGACCGGAGGCCGTGAAAATGTCTTGCTCAAGGGCACAATGTCTCTATGAGCAAAAAGGTCAGAAACCTTCATCCTCTCAGTTAGTCTCGGACCACCCAGCATAAAAACAGAAATAGATTTTGCATTGCAAGTTGCTTTGCCAAGGGCATATATATAAAGGTTTATGCAACGTTGCTTGCCAATAATAAAAACAGTATTTCTGTGTTCAGACTTGCTCAGATTGGAACAAACCCCAAACTCTTATTATTACAGTTTTGTGCATAACCTCTCTCACACCATATGCACTGTAAACATGAATTCTACCTCAATTTACCTAGGATTCATTGAGTGAAACGATGTTTAGCTTCCTCATAACAACACTCAAAACCTCCCAAAACATTCCAGCATCACGGTGGTGAGCGGACAGACAAGCTTTTACTTCTTAAAGCGTCAAAACTCTGTGTGAAGGCAAACAGTAAGATCTCTTATTTCTCATTTATCTGCAGGTCCGTTTGGAACAGAACAGCCACAATGTGTAACTAATCATACAACAAGATATCAAGACTACAAACCACACCAATAAAGAAACTAATATGACCAAAACACTGCCAAGCTCATCAGTGGGGGTTTGCATCTTCAACATCTCATTCCTTATTAATAGAGCAAAATGTTGATTAGAATGCCCCCCTCCCATCACCTCCACCAGCAACCCTCTCCACCTCCCCTGCTTTCCAAATGCCAACACATTAACTGACAGAGCTGCCCGTCACTACCGAAATGGATGCCATTATGTAAAGGACTTCCAAGCTTTAAATTATTTGATTTGCTGATCTAACAATCCGTGATCCTTCATCTAAGGTGAAATTTGGACCTGCTGGTGCTTTTATGTCGCCAGCCACATGTAGAACTACATCTTTGTTGGGTGGGAACAAAGTGTGCCATTATACCGCGTGGTTTTCAGATTGAGGGGGAATTTTGCGCTATATGCTGCGTTTACTGCAAACCTCTGGGTGCCTTTCCAGGGCCCGCGCGCAAAAAAGCACCGCCCCTCTTTGATTCGTGACCCTGTCCGAACTAACATTTGCATCGCGATAATGGTTCCCTGGTGTCTGTATCTGTCGCTCTTTTTGTGATGCCAATTCTCTGCCCACCTGAGCGAGAGAAAAAACGCCCCGATTCTGTCACTTCCACCCCCGCATCTGCTCTCACTCTTCCTGGAGGCATCTGCGCAATTTACTCGGCGGAGAGCTAATCGAGAACAGAGACAAAACCGAGGCGCCTTGAGTCGCTCTTTGAAGGGCACTCCAAACAGCGGCCGGTCATTTAGCGTGCCAGCGCACTGGACCTCATTTCCCCGCAACTTCAGATGCGCGCACCGGCTCCATGCCCCGCAAACTAAGTGCTAATAGGTTCCAGCGCTCATTTATGCACGCCAGTCTCACATCCCCCTGATTAAAACAATGTAAATGATTCATTCTGGACCCGACTTCCACCATTAACGGAACAGCCTCGGTCCACTCACCGGATGCCGAGACGACTTTGTCAAACCAACATGAAAGATTTAGCTCCACAATCTATATTGTATAAGGTGTGTTATATAGCAATTCGTTATTTCACTGTACAGGTATGGAAAGTTATATCTTAGCTTTTGCAGAACGGATGGACTGTACAATCGTGTCAGAATAATACATACAGAAATTTAGTTTAACTAGACACGCTCCATCAATGACTTACACATATTGCTGAGCAACGCATCTACTATTTATATACAAAATCCAATGCAAACCAAGGCAATTAAAGGCATACATTCAACTTTGTGTCCTGAAATGATTAAAAATAGTGACAAGTCAATAAATTTGAACGACACGGTCGACCACAACCCTCATAATATCTATTTTTGGACAATATTGTTAACATTAATTTGAAGTTGAACCACTTGTTTGCACTACAATTACATTTATCCAAAAAAAATATGCAATTTATTTTAGCTTGAAAGTTAAACTATAATATTTGTAAATAGTCCACTGAACTCAAACTTTGCCTTGACAACCACCATGAACAAAACAGCAAACGCTAACTTCGTTCCCTAATTCAATTGTCCCCAGTCAGTGTGTTTTGTGTAAGCAGCGCCACCTCTTGGCCAACAGTGATACAGCATGGCCAAAAAAACCCTCTCAAATTGCAGTCCAAACACAACACACAATTTCATACTTCCAAGAGAGCAATAAACTTCTAAAAACAGTTAGTACAGGTGGTACACGTAACAAATGCTGTCAACTTACATTATGAAGTGTGGTGAAACAGATAAACTTCTGTTTGGCTGTAGCTTTACTCAGTGCTCTTTAGGGAATCGCTTTTAGAAGTGCGAACTTAGTTTGCTATCAAATCAGGGACAAGTGTATTTTATCTTATGTGGAGTGGGTTTAATGGCCCGCTGTGTTGTATGGACTGTGAGCTACAGTGTGTCGATTCATCTGGATTTCAAACAGACCATCAAAGCGCAAGGCAGGACATTCAAGCTGTCGGACATCAAAGCACACCTGACAATCGTTCAGGCTTCTCCGAGACACTGATAACCTCATCCATCATATTTGTTTGGCAGGAGAGAAAGAGAAAGAAAAAGAGAGACAGGGGAGGGGGGCTGAAGTTATAATTAATAGTCTCTTTTGTAGTACCTCCACCTGGTCTGAACCTCGTGGCCCAGGGCTCTCCGAATGGAGCAAGTCCGTTTCTTGCAGAAACACCTGGAACTTAGCTGTGGGCTGTTTCTCCTCGTCTTCTGCCTCTCCATCTGACATTGTCTCCTTCATTTGACCTCACCATGCTCAGGTTACCCTTTATCATCCGCACTGAGATGCCAACATCATGTCATTAATCTGGTTGTGATTTATTAAACATTCCAGGGCCGTGTACTGTACATTCTTGAGCCGTCGGGCTCCAACTGCACTTCCTAGGGTGCGAGTGTCTGTTATCTGCATGCAGGGTTGGTCTTGATTAAAGTTTGGCAGGGTACCAAAACCTTGACGCTTGGATCAATTTGACTGCACTTCTGTGAAGGTTTTTGCATTACAAGTTCCTGTGCAGCTTTACAGAGATCACTACACAATGTGTGCAAGACAAGGGCAATAACTATAAGAAACACTTCCTATTAGGATTAAAGTAGAAGACTTTAATCAACTAAGCCTCTTTATGTAGGGATATACATCTTCATTCAACTAAGTATATGATAATATACCCGATATAAAATAGTACAAGTAAGATAAGTCATTCAATCCTGCATTAAAGACCAGCCACTGGATAACTCAAAGGTCAGATCAGTCGTTTAACTCATATAAACAGAGCTGTGGTTTTAACATTCAAACTTTCGTGGTGCATCAGTTGAATTGCTTAATTTTACTTAACCTGCATGCGAGCCTCGACAAACAGTTTTTGACGCACAACATGACGCACATCACTTTTGGACGCGCAACTGCACAACACGGCCCTATAACGCAACACTAAAGCATCTTTCTTCTCTGCGTCTTTCTGAAAGCATCTGCCCGCGCCTCTCTCTGCAGTCTGCAACCCAGTACAGTTGCCATGGCAGCAGCAGCTGTATCTGCGCGGAGGGAAGGAAGCTGGCACCCCCAACAACACGAGCCCCGCCTCCACCCGTTGACCCGCAGCTGAACCGGGGCTGAGAGCAGAGGTCGATGGCTCGGAGCGGCCGCTTGACAGTGAGGAATGACAGCGAATGGGAATGAGAGGAGGGAGTGCAGGAATACAGATGGGAAGAGAGGAGGAGATAGAAAAAAAACGAGAGACAAGAGCAAATTTAATTACTATCAATGAAGGGATCTTCAAAAAACAAATCGACTGCCAATTCTTCTGTGGGCTGTGTGAAATTAAAGCACCGTACAAAATGGATGGAGCTACGCCGCTGGCTTTTTATCCTCCAGTGAAATTAAAAAAATGCCTTTTGCCCAAAGCAAAGATGAACAGATTACATCCATGTGCCATTTTACGCGCGCACTTGATATTGTTTGTCTGACGCGCGCAGCTGCGCTTTACCTGGCCAAGCGCGTTCGCGAGAAAGAAATGCGCAGTGATGTCAAGTGAGTTGATCTTTGACCGCCCCTGCCAGAGGTCAAGCAGTTTAGGTCAGTGTCCTACATACACCATTACATGTTCTTCTCACCTTGGAAATCAAAGAAACGTCTATGCGCCTCGGCATTGACAGATGTAGACACTTCAATACGCCAAAAAATCCTAAAAGTTGATTTCAGATCTCGTTTTATAAAGAAATCTGCCTTGAAATGTTTGATTCATGAATTATAATAAGCATCAAACGTTTGGGGTGTATTACGAGTAAATGAAACTGTTTTGTAAAACTGTAAAATCGTTTTGTTGTTTATGATTTATAAATCATACGTTTCTTCATATACTGCCATAACTGTTTTGTAAAATAATATTATGATTAATATACGGCATATACAAACCAAACACCTTTTTTGTATTTAAGTCAAACTAAACAAGGTACTGAAATAACTAAAATGTCACAGTATATGATATCTCACAAAATACGAACAGTTTCACGAACTTTTTGAACTTGGATTTACTGACCCAACAAGGTAAAAGTCAAGAAACTTTAAATGTATAAAAATAATACAATTAAAATGAATAAAGACGATTGATTTGTACCACCATGTAAAATTACAAAACAAATTGTATTTCCGGTCCTTAAACTGTCAATCCGACGATGGTACTTTTCATTTATCATATATAAGATAAAAATACAATAATCAGTTGCTCTGATAATATTAATCCCAAACTGATCTGATACTAACAGCAAAATTGGGGACGATTCGTTAATGAAAATTAAAACTAAAGAAACTTTTATTATCATTTATCATCTTCAATGTTTTTCCAAGTTTTTACTTTAAATACCATCCTTCGATACCCAAAAGTTTCCTTGATATAAAAATCACCTATAAATACAAACACGTAATGACACAAAATCTCAGAAACAGATGAAGGCTGTAATTTTTCTGAATTATTGAATTCATAAAATGGTGACAAAACAAAACCTTCTCATCCACCACTTTCAATATATTAATAAGGCACTTGCCAACACAGAACCAGCTACTCCATCTATTCATTTGGATTATGAGCCATGGATTATAATGTACAGATTATTCAATTACCTTCACGCGGTTCATTAACATTCAGGTACGACACAAACTACGAGTATCTGTCCGAGGCAAACAGCGCCCTCCACTGGCCATTAGTTTGCACTTCACCTTAAACACCTGACAGCGTTTAACCTTCTTCCATCAGCAACCAATGCTTTCAGTTTAAGATTGATCAAAATATGACAAATGCTTTAAAAAGCGATTCCTAAGACGCTCAAAAGACACTCTGTGTGTGTGTGTGTGTGTGTGTGTGTGTGTGTGTGTGTGTGTGTGTGTGTGTGTGTGTGTGTGATGGCAACAAAGCGGATATTGTTTGTTGCTGTAGCGGTACCCATGCATTCTTTTTCATTTGCTTGTTTTCCAGATGTCTTGTCCTCCACATCACCCTGCCCGCGTCCTGCTCGACTAACCTCCCTCCCGCCCTCCCTCTCCCGCCTGCAGCAGCGTCAGAGACCCTAACAGCATCAGGCGAGATAGCAGATTGGAAGTACAACAGCCGTTCATCCATCAAACGGGAGAGAGTTGAGAAACGAGGGAGCACGGAGAGACAACAAGAGGGAGAGAGAAAACTCAGAAAGAAAGAAAATCGGTAGCACTTCTCAACTAAACTAGCAATTAGCACCAAACAGGAAAACGTGTTTAGACGCACTTTTTAAGCTTTAGAAATACCTGATAGTAACAAAGACGTGCTTTTATTTGCAGGTTTGGAGTTAAGACGCTGTAGCTATAAAAACTGTTGTTATGGCGACATCATCACGCTACCCACCATCTATTAATCCATTAACCAAACTCTACATGTAAAGTAGACAAACAACACATTGAGGTATTTTATACAACAAATATGCACCGATGATGCTAAAGGCCACCCATCACAATACAGACCCAACATCTCGCACGCAACCTCTTTGTTTTTGTTTTGTCGAGACATGCCGGCGTACCGAGGGTGCGTGTGTTCATAGGTCGTGTCGTTTACGCGAACACCTGTTGCAGGACAGACAGAAAACCTGAAGGACAGCTGCCTCGTCTGGCAGGCAGCGGGTAGCGGCTCATTGATGGATAGCACCAAGTTAAAACAGGTGTGTGGTGGGACAGACTCCGTGGTTCATGCATTCAGGCTGTGCGTGCAGCGGGACAGAGAAATATACGCCATAATGAGAAACATACAGCGCGCTTCGGTATGCATGGCACGTGGGAATAGTTTGGGTCATACCTGGGTTGCCCTGCAACTAACTCGGTTTTCAGTACCGTTTTATCTCGTGCTTTCTCTTTATCGCTGTGATATAACGCTTCAGTTCTCTCTGCATATCCCTGCGCTGCGTCTGTATCTCAGTCCCCCCCCCCACCACCACCACCACTCACACCCCCCTCATTCTTAATGTGTTTGTAGCTGATCAGGCGCGCGCTCTCTCTCCCGCAGCACGCTCTCCATCTCCATTTCTAATTCACTCTCTCTCTCTCTGTGTGTGTATCTTTTCCTTCCTCTTCCTCTCTCGCCCACCTTCACGTTCTCACTCTCTTTCCGCGCTGATGAATCACCTTCCCCTCCCGTTGAACTCGACTGAATCCAAGGGAAGCAGTAAAGCAGCATCGATCAGCGTCTTCAACATCCCCACAAGCCACAGCGCAGAAAACACACGGAAACAACAAACCGCCGCTCTCGGCTGCGCATGAATGCACGCGCGTTTCTGCGCGTCTGTGCGCGATCTCCATCATCGTCGCTCATAAGCGCTTGTTCACCGGGCGCAGGGGAATAAGAAAGGTCGCAAATTTTGGGGGGCCTTTACGTGATGCACGCAAATAGATGCGTCATTGCAAACACTGGTCCATTGCTACCGTGTGCCAGAACGCGGGCGGTGCACGTTTGCGTCTGCATGTGAGGAATATGTGAATTCAGCACAAAAAAATGCAACCATAAATCAGTACACATTCTTTTGACCTATAAAACGTGGGAAGGGGGAAAACGCAATGCTGAACAAATTGCTGGCACTTGCAAAACACACGAAATGTTTCATAACAATTTTGATTTGCGCTGAAATTATCAATCAGTAATTCACCTAGTCAATACTAAGTTGGGGGGTCATTGAGAATTGAACGTGCTATATTTTCAAAGCAGACATTGAACGTGACCACATCGGTTTAGAGCATAAAACGGCTCTTAAATGTAACTAATTGCCACAACCTCTTTCTTGACCTTATTTTTACACGTAATGAATCATTATGTAGCAAAGAAGGAAACCTTTGACCATAAATAAGTGCACTAACAGGAAACAAATGTACGAACGCAGTTAGAGGCCCGACATTTCACCGACACCAACTTCTATATCCCGTCTCCATTATGGCTACACTGTTCAGTTTCGGACTAGTGGTGTTGTGCAGATCACCTCTCTTGTTTTGTTCCTAATGTACTGGCAAAGACAGACTCCATTAGTCCCTGCATGCACCAAACACATTTATGTCCCTCTTTCATTTCCTGCTTTTCATTGCCCCGTGATACATCAGCGCTCATAGCAGTGTGGATATAAAAACCTTCCCGTGAACTTGCATTTGCCCGTTGAGAATGAGTGCCACCCGCTGGCCACGGCCGGGATTGCAAACGCAGCTCGACATTGACTGCAGTTCAAAGAGGATATGAACTCCCAAGATAAGACATTGATAAAACAAACAGACAGCCATTTATCAAGAGACAACGTCGTACAAATCAGATAGGAGGCCCTGGAGAGGAATTTGAAAGAGGCTTATGTCGCATTCCTACCTATTTCTGAGACAGCCAACAAGAATTTATTCCCAGTGCATGTTGCGTGTTGCAATACGTAAAACTGTTTCTTAAATTCATTTAAGTGTACGTGCATGTCGTTACAGGTGTAAGTGCTTATCGACACTAATTCCTGAAGGCATATTTTTAACAAAAACAATCCATACATGCTTCTAAAGGTGACTTATGTTGAGTGAGACAGGGGACATTGACAGATTACGTTAGACAGTCGAATTGCAGGTTGTAACGTCCCCCGTCACCAACCACATTTGTCTGGGAGGTGGCCGTACCTGCGGGGCACCACGATCCGCCCCGGAACGCACGGGAACGCACCGGAACGGCTGCCAACTGAAGCCGCCCGGTCTTGCTCACCTGCGCCCCGCAACAGCGTGTTTCTCCGGCGCCGTGATGAAACAGGGCGAAGCCGCAGGAAGCGGAGGAGTTATTTCTCAGCTATGTGTGAGGTCAAGATGCGAGTTTCAACAAAAGTTAAACTGGCGAATTCTCCAGAAACTTCAGCGTTTGCCCGCAAACTCAAGCATGTACACGTTCAGCGGTGTATAGACACAGCTCATTGTGCGGTCTGCTTTTTTAGTGTATTAAACACAGCATGATAATCTTAACTGCATATGATAGTGCATTAATGTACAGAACCATACAGGTATTTAGGGAACCAAAAATTTGCATTTAATCTGGTGTAAAAATGGAGATATGGAGAATGGAGAATAGAATCACTTAAGAAAATGTTAAAAGTTAAAACCACGACTGCTATCACTTTAGGTAATATATCACACTAAAACACAGGTATTCAGAAAATATACATACTTTGCATAGCACACATACTGGAAAGTGTAGCAATTTCAATAGCATGCTATTTTAAACAGCCTATTTGTGCACAAAGGCGCGCACACACACGCACACACACATTTGCATATGTGGTTTACAGGGACTCCATAAGCATAATAATTTAATATTGAGCTAATCCAGCTTTCCTTAATATCGCTCCTCAAAACCATCACAGAAAACACTTATCATTTTTTATTAAAATAAAGATATTTAGTATGTTTTAAGCCATATGGTTCATGTAACTCACAAGTCATGTATTATACATTGTTATACATTCACAAATTTGTGTCCATGTAAACCACATATATCAGGACACACACACACTCACTCTCTCACTCTCTCACTCACTCACTCTCTCACTCTCTCACTCTCTCTCTCACTATCTCACTATCTCACTCACTCTCTCACACACTATCTCACACACTCTCTCTCACACTCTCTCTCACACACTCTCTCACACACTCTCTCACACACTCTCTCACACACTCTCTCTCAATAACTGTCCTGACTACACATCGCCCCCTGCAGGTCATGACCGACCATAACATCGACATTTCTCCCATCTAGCGCCTGCGTCGAGAATTCACTGCATTAACACCATTCGATAAATCACAACATTTCACAACATTAAACGGAACAAAACCGAACCATCTCATCTCCTGCGAACCCAAACCAATTTGAAGCAAGTCACGACTCGAAGAAATGACAACCATTAAATTTTAAGTGTAGAAATGTGTGTAGAAATGAAGGCAGGGTGCCGCCCAGCCCCCGTTGCCGGGCCCGCAGATGCTTTATGGTGGGCAATTCGGCTGCAGCTGCTATCCGCACCATCCCAGGAATGACTGTGTGCCTGGAATCAAGTGCAATAAAGCGGCCGGGAAGAGGAGGAGGAATAGAAACAAAAGTGTACTAGTCCGTCTGGATGACCATTTAGGGGGTAAGAAGGAGGGGGACGGTGTCACTGCCCTATTTTTGCCCAAACAGTCAGAAGAAAATACCACACACATTCTTACAAACAACAGACAAGCCAAAGATTCACACTGCGGGTGTTTGAGGGGCCAACAAGCACCAAGGACTAAGTTTTCCACACTAGTTTTAGCTTTGTACAGCCTTTCACACTCTCTCCCTGGGCCTGTATTGGGTTTTGTGTTTTGGGCCTCAGGAAATCCCCTCCAAAGGAGTCAGAGCTGTTATTTATGTCTCCTACCCTAGAAAAGAGTGTTTTATAGCTCACAACAAGAGGGGCAAAGGGGGAGAGACAGAGAGAGAGAGACAGAGAGAGACAGAGACAGAGAGAGACAGAGGTGAAAGGATGAGCTACTAAAATCTACACAGAATTTAACCAGGAAAGATTTAAGACACAGACAGTAAACACAGGCCCCGCGATTACAGTGCACATCCAGAGAAATAAGCTGGAATAGACAGAAATGTTTAATGCAACATGCAGGAATTTAAGAGAGAGAAACTATGCAAAATAAACCGTCACGTCTGTCAGAAAGAATGAAAAGCAGGTGTTACTGAGGGGCCGTCATGAGTCTGTCACCCCCTCAAAAAACAGCAGCTATTCCGACAAGTCACCTAATATTTCAATTATATAATATAATGGATTTACAAAGTTTTCTATTTTCATTAAAATGCCTAAAACTTAATTAGCTGTAATTATAATAATGATAATAATACTCATACACACACACACTCATACATACACACACACACACTAGGAATCATAAATCTGTGTGAGTGAGAGTTGGCGCACAAACACATGAAACAGACCTGTGTTGCGTTTAGACTGGGACCAGATGTACCTGCCTGCAGCCGAGGGGGACCTGCGCGGCCCCCTCCCTCCCTTCAAAGGGCCAGACACTGGAGCACTTACAAAACAATACCTGATCTTTTTCTGACACTCAAGACTCACTGTAGCTCCAGGCAGGACACCGACAACCACACGCAACCCACAACAGCGTGCTAGTCCCACGCTAACAATGTAACGACGGTAACAAATACTGGGAGAACACGCTGTCTATGTTACGCTATCTCTCGTGTAAGGTTAGAGCCAAACACGCCGCCACTGAAACATTTTAGTGCATTTCTTCACAATTACATCCTTGTTGCGCTTCTTGACTACAAGGAGAATGAATAGAGGGTGGACCATAAACACCCACAGGTATAAAATTAACACTCGTGCTAACAGTGCTTCAGCCCGGACCATCTAAGTGCTATGAGTGGGTTTAACGTTTCAATGAGTCATTCTCAATGTCCTCTTCAGTATCACGGAGCGATTTATCAGCTCAGCATTCAGCGGGTCAAACTGTGGTGCACACAGGAGACTGTGGAAAGTATCAGTAACGTTTTGACTTATCAAAAAATGGAGAGGAAATCAAGATTCATCCATCAGTGTTGCACAAAAGTGCCAAGAATATAAACAGAAGTATATCACTGCCAGAACAGAGAGAGAGAGACCTACAGATACATCAGACACCTCAACAATATAGTGGGCAATTCACCTCATGGGCAAACAGTGTTTATACATTTATATGTGGTTTATATATGTTGTATTTATTATGTCTGGTTTGAACTTTAATCTTAAAAGGTCTAGATGAAATAAAAAATTCATTCTTTTGAATGAATTCATTAAAAATTCATTAAATTTCTCACCTTTTTCAAATAACAACTGAATTTCCAAATGTATGTGTCTGTTGCCAATTTTTAATATGAGTTTCAGATTTATATGTATTAAGAAAATACATATCAGTGTCTTTAAAAAATGCATTTTTTTTCAACTTTGTTTCACCTGGAGCAACAGGATGTGAAATACAGTCACACAAAATTACTGCAATGTTAATGTTTAAAAAACGACTTCAAACTTTTAAAACAAGGAGTTTTAGAACAATTTTGCATATTTTTGTTTCACATGCATCCTAGCAGGTAATTCAAAGGTTAATTGTTTTAAACCAACGCTTTCTGCTTGAATTTAACTTTAAACTCAAAATGAGCTAAAATGGCATTTAACTAATGAAAAATAAAACACTAAGCTCAGTCTACGCTGGTGGCCTGCAGCTGAGGCCTGACTAACTAAACCTGAGTTTACCTTAACCATCAGTACAGAAAACACAGCAAGACACACACGTGTAAACAAGTGTGCAAATCCCCGTGCACAAACGTGCCTCGCACACGCTGATTTACAGCAAACTAAACGATTTAAGCTGCACGTCTCGCTCCAACACCTAAACACATGACAGGCCTCTCATAAATACTGCTAGCCAGAGCCTTCTGTGTAATTTACACCTGCACTATCTCTTAAACTAACATGTAACAGGTTCATCTGCCATATTTCAGCACCACAGGCTGAGAAACGCCCGGGAAAGATGAATGACTTGGATGGGCAGAGAGAGAGTGAGAGAGTAAGAGAGAGAGAAATTAAATAGCTTAAGGCTGTAAGAATGTTTCCGCAACTTTGCATTAAGTAACAAAAACATTAAAAATATTATTTTTTATGTTCTAAGAATGTTCTAAGAAACGTCCTTTTTAAACATTGCATTAACATTATTGCTTGGTTATTAAAACATTAATAAAACTTTTTAAATGTTTACAAAACTAACAACTTAAGAATAAACTCTCACAATAATAATACAAAAAATTATTAAATACAAGAACTTTTAGAGAACGTTAACCAAGGTTCAATGTTTTCTGTTAGGTGGGGGAACTTCAAAAGCCAGAAGTCAAAAGCCTGAAGTCAAAAGCCTGAGCGAGAACATCTGACCCCAAACAGTGGATCTGGATTAACCTGATCTGAATTTACACAGACAAACCTGATTATGTGGAGAATTATTATTCCACTTGCTCTAAAATGAGGAAAAGACTGCAGTAATTGATAATAAAAATATATATAAACAGCACTGCGTGAGATCAAGACTAATAAGAAAAGTGAATGTCTTGAATTGACACAAAATGCGCCACCTAGAGGCCGAATTAAAACCTGCAGTATAAACCAATATTATAGGAGACCCGAGAGAGATTTTATAACATTTTTATAGGTTATACAAGCGATACTTGTATAGTATCGCTTCTATTTTCCTCAGCTGTGAGACCATGACAATGTCAAATAACACTGTACAATATATTGATTTATTTCCGGACAGGTTTAGGGTCTTCAACACACCACACAGGGGAGAGATTCACAAGATCTATTAAAAACACATCCAGGTTTCAACCGCAACCCTCAACAAATAAAAACTTCTTATTGTCATAAAGCGTCCACATGTTTCATTAGCATAAAGGTCAATACAACAAAAACATTCTGTAGTAGAAACAAGCACCTGTAGTAGTTATTTTTGTTATATTGTTGGAATGACAACTTGTACAATATCTTAACAATATCATATCTGTTTAGTTGCTTTGCTTAATGTTATTAAAGGTGTTTCATAGCAGTTAATTCATAACATTTCACTGCCAGCCGTCACTTTAGCATCATGAAAATCAGCACAAATGCTGAAAATGTAAATGAATGAAGGTAGTTACTAGGTTACCGAGTGCATGACCTGAACAGCTCATTTTTAATCCGGGATGAAGTGAGAAGCTACATAGCAAATACTGTTTAGATGGAACCGTTTTGTTACCAGCATATATCTGCTGTAGAGTCTGATCCAGCTATTGGTTTATGAAGCCATTATTGAGACATATTATCTGCTTCCTGCCCATAAAAGCTTTGCTTGTCATCAGTGTAATATTCAGCGCATGGCAAACAGCTCACCTGCTGTTCAGTTGGGGAAATAAACTATAAAAAAAGATCAAATAAACTGTAAAGATAATTTTAAAAGTAAAAAGTAATGAAATGTACCGAATTATGCATTGTACAAGGGTTTCCAAAACTTTATCTTATGCGCCCATACAGCCCCATTAAAACTACTCACATACACCTTTATCAACACCAAACCACAAACGGTCCCTTTTAAATCACTTGTCTTAAAAAATATAATCAAAACTGTAGATGAGAAACAAGCACACCAAATAGCACATATATTATGCTTGTGTCTTCAACTGAAACAAATGTATAAAGCTAAAACAAAAACTATTATTCACAACTAACCCGTTTAAGAAATCCATTAACAAATCCAGCTGGTTGTTTGTACTAATGGAAAAATAAAACCTGAGGTTCCCAAAAACTGATTTTTCCATCTGACCTCAACTCACAAAAACAAAAAGATGCAAAGAGATGAGAAACGCTGTGACCCCAGACGCTTTAAACCGCAAAACCATCTTGAACTCTACAGTAAAAAATTCTCTGCAGCACAAGAGAAAACAACAGGCCTTAACACAAGGGTCTGAGTTCTGAGAAACAGAACCTTGGACCTAAAATCATCCCGTTCGATCCAAAACGTCCACCATCTGTAACAGCTGGATGTCAGAGCAAGAACATCTGGGACGGGTCCATCAAAAACAGAGCCCTGAACTCAGGTTTGAACGAGATTCAAAAATCACAAACTGAGTCCCCCCCCCTCCCACCGGTGTCACAGTGAAGATCGAGCAAACACGCGATCTCAGAGATGTCAGGACAACAGACCTAATTCCCAGACATAACATCTGGCTAAAAGGGTCTCCAAGCCAGCGTCAATAAACAAAACAAACCCCACCTCTGGAAATGTTCTTTAGGAAAACAAACATACCTGTGGCCTGAAACATTTGGAGACTAGGTGAGCTACGCTACTTGGTTGGAATAGGAGGAGGCATTTATTCAAATACATGACATCGAAAAACACAAAAAGAGCTGAGAACACAGAGACACTGCCAAAGAAAATTCAACTTAGCTGTTCTCCTTCAAATTCTCTTATTTATAAGACTCACCTAAGCCTCAGGTAATTTAAACAGGGTGACATTTTAATCCGTAGTATAAATTAAACATGGAAGTTACGGATTAAAATGACTCATTTTGCGGGATGTTATTTTGTCTAGACAAAGGTCAAATAATTGTTTGTTTAATAAAAGACTAAAAGAGGTTTTCCCTGAACATTAATTTTCATTTTCTGCAATGAGGCAAAAGATGTTTTATTTGTTTAGCAAGACAATGATTTTTAAAACCTTCTTCTGAAGTTCTGACTACATGAACAACAATTATTGTGCTTTATTGTTTACCTGCTAGTCTAATTTGTTACAGAAAGTTAAACCACACGCAAAATGTGTCATTTTAAAACTTAAATCCACTATCACCAATTTATGAAAAGCCATGTGTGTCCTCTACAGAAAAAATGGGTCTAAATATTCATAATGGAAATGCTATTTATTTAATCGCTTTAATTTGACACCACAATGTATTAAGCTGCATCTGCTAGTTTTACTTGCCAAACAAATAGACAAAATAAAAAAAAATGCACAAGGAAAACAGACAATAGCTGTTTTTGACACTGGGCTACAAGCGCCCTCTGGTGGCGATACTTTATCACAACACAACTACCACATAATAGTCATTTACTGCATATTTTCAGTAATGTAAAGCAATACTTGTTATTACAGGTGTGCTGTGACAATACAATTTGTCAGTACAGTTTTACTGTTAATATATACGCCTGCTAATCACACTAAAAACATGCAAAAATGACAATAAAACCGCACCAAATTGTATAAGAATATTAAGCAAAATTTACATATTATATTATATTATATTATATATTATAGATAGATAAACTATAGAAACATTCACCATTGCAACCAATATTTTCTGCCGAAACACAAAAACTATTTACTGTTACTACACTGATTTTAGTAAATACAAGAACAGTAAGAAACTTTATCCATAATTCTTTAGTCATAATTTCTTTTGTATAATAATTTGAATAAAAATGAAGTTTAACAGCGCCCTCTTGTGTCCGTCAATCGCTGGGCGTGAACGTCACACGACCAATTGGGCATCTTAAAATTTCTCACGTCTATTCACAACTTCTCTGAACATCACAACTGAGCAAAGACAAATAATGCTCGCAATTATACAGTTAAAAATATGGTGTATATTTTTGCAATAATTTACAGACAACAGTAACAAAAACTTGCTTTAAATAACTCACAACAAGTGCTCAATCTTCAGACATAACCTACTGTAAACCATGTATAATAATAATAATATGTATAATAATAATAACATAAATTGTTATGGTCGGTATTATTATTATCATCATTATAAATGCAATACGTCTGGAAATGAAAAAAATGTTTAAATATTTATGCATGGTGTCGTTATTGGACTGTGATGATCCCAAACTGGTTCCTCATTTCATTTAAGACTTGGATAAACGTTGCGCTAAATAAACTGCAGAAATCAGAATTGCAAACATCAAATAAACACAGGAGTGCATTACATCCGCCGTGTCTATATACAGGAGCGAA
This sequence comes from Yasuhikotakia modesta, assembly GCA_036877545.1. Lineage (NCBI taxonomy): Eukaryota > Metazoa > Chordata > Actinopteri > Cypriniformes > Botiidae > Yasuhikotakia > Yasuhikotakia modesta. The sequence continues at coordinate 59,212 of JBAJNP010000009.1, forward strand.
CATGTCTTAAGTACCCAATCTGTCTTCATTCCCGGGATCATAATTCTGTATGGAGCGACATTTGGCCTCCGTCCCGACGGAGCCAAATCATTGATATAGTAACACAGACACCAATCGCACTAAACGATAAACATGCTGAAACGTGCATTTCACGTAACATTTGAACAATTTATTGTAATATCTCTTGCACGCGTTTAATCCAACCACTAACACCGCGTTGTCTTAAATGCAATTCCTGTTTCAAAAGCTAGAGGGCGGTCTGCAGCAGATCCTGACCGCCCAACATTAAAGCAAAATATTGTATAATAATAATTAGTTAAAACAAGCACGTGGATATATTGCAAATGCATTGCATCAACCAATAAACAAATAATGCGATATTAAATAAACTGGGATCAATACACCAGCCACACATTCCCAGATATGATGATTGCGTAATGCATTCACAAGAAATGACACTTCAGCTGTCAAAACACTTAAAGTATTAACCTGTGTAACGCAATTTTAACCAGATTAACATCATCGGATTGCACAAAGTGCCTAGTTTGATATTGTTAAATATATATTTATATATATGTATAAAAATAGCCCATACAGTGTAAAAGGTGGGTTAACGATAGACTAACTACATTCATTCAGCTGTACATCAGAGAAACGTATAATAAATGATATGCACTCACACGAACTGGAAACTCCAGGTACACTCGTATAGGTGAGTTTCGTGACGCCATGTTAAAAGACCACATGACCTGAACATGTGACCGAATGATTAGAGAAATGAATCATTTATCACAATTATGATAATGTGTATAAATATGACGTAAATAAATAAAGGTTTATTTATGGCAATAGCTGCCTTTATAAAAACCCCAACCAGAGTGTTGTATAGGTCAGTGAAATTTAAACATAAACAACTGGACATGTCCAAATACTTTGTGTTACTACATATTTGTAAAGAGAAATGATGTTATATGTTGTGTACATTATCATGTCTAAATTTGCTTAATTTTATCTAAATTTCTTAGCATGGCTTGAGAATTAAAGATCATCAAGAGTTTTAATGTTACAAATTTTCTCTCATTTCTTCTGTCATCTAGAAATATTGCAGATTCTTATAAATATCTATCTAGCTTTTGATTGCTTTTTAAAAATTGTTTAACTTAGTTAATGTCCGGGTTTAAATGAAATATGATTTAATAATAATTTAGCAAAATGAATGATTCACTTTTCACCTAAAAATTTAAGGTTAAATTTAATCTTAACAGTTAAACTTAATTAAATATCCCCTTTAAGTAGGTTACGTTTTTACAGTCGATTAAACTTTTAGGCTAAATCTAAAAGGTAGCACATGATGAAAAACAGAAACATAATTGTGCAAAAATGTTAAACCACTGTTTTGCCAACAAATATTGGAATTAATACTCATTATAAATTAGTAACAATTAAAAACCCCAATCTGACATTTATAAATACCCTTATCATTAAAACAAAGTTTTTCAGTTACAATGTACCTTCATTATATAGTTAAATATATGTTGGTCTGGATGAATTCACAAGAAATATTTTAGCTTAAGTTCCTTCTGTTGTGTTTGAAACCACCATACAAAACCTCAAAATTTGCCCTAATGGACTGTTGAAAACTCAAAACTCCAGTATGAAAACTTACTGAATATTTTCCCATGTAACAACTTGCCCCGGTCTTCCTCATATATATACATTGTTCATAAACAATCTCTCTTACTCTCTGTGGTGCCTGTGGACAAAACAGGCCCCTCCTCACCTGGATTTATGATGAGGAACCCAAAACAGCAGGATAGACAGAAGCAATAGTCTGACAGCGGTTGGGGGCTCCAGCGGGGCAGTAAGTCGACCCAGCAGTGCCACTGTTGCTTCCGGCCACCCCTCCAAACCCTTTCATTTCCCTCCATGGCTCATCCTGCACCAGACATAAACCACTGGGCAGCACACACAGAAAACCGATGAGCCTTTCCCATAAAGCCAAGCTTCGGGTGACCTCGCTGTTGCCAAGGTAACACATCTGTGGTACATTTTCACATAGTTTGGCGTCCGTTTAAAAGCATCTTTTGGGGTTCCTGAAACTCTCTTGAGTTGTTTATGACTTAATATACGTGCCTTTTTATAAAACCGATTCGAGTTTTTAGGCTGGTGTGTTGTGTATGTTTTGTCATTTTTATATATTTATTAAAAACAAAAACAATAAGCATTAAAAAGTGTATTTTGTTATCATTTTTGCTGGAAGTTTTGCACATGATGGCCCTTAAACACACTTTTTAAAAGTATAAACATTACAGTCAGCATCACCAGTAGAAAAGCCTCTGTTTTTATCAGATAAACACATGTGTTTGTTAAATGTTCTGGGACTGTTCTCAAATAATGCAAGGCTTAGTACTGAAGGCTAAAGGAAACCAGGTGCACACAAGCTGAGCACAAAAGGTCAGTCATGGAAACATGCAACACAAATTTTTATGTACTGTTTTTACTCACGCTTTTCTGATGTTCTGAAGCACTTCATAACACTTTAAATAACCAGCAAAGCAATGCTTACATGTGTTATGAACAAATAAATATTAACCAGGGTGAAATATAAATCCTCTGCTGAAATACTGTGAGATTTTAGAGAGAGAGAGAGAGAGAGAGAGAGAGTCTGGTGGAGTGACCATCTGTTCATGTTATATACTGATAATTTTGGTTCATGTTTCTATATAATTTCTATATGTCAGATTCTAAAAGAGCTGAACTTTTGAACTTTTCCAACATTATCACCCCACTGAAAAATGTTGCTCTTTAAAACTAAGTTAGCCATTAAATATTTTGGACAACATCAATCGTAATTGTAAAAATTTACAAAATATAATTTTTATGTCCTTTTGCTCCATTGAATGTAATTTTAATGGGATCACTCTGAGGCAAAATAATGTGTCGTTTGAAGCCGTTTTGGAGACGACTCTCATATAGGATGCCAGATTTTTTAACGATTTCTTTAATTATTTTGAGAGTTTCTGTGTTTTGGATGCCAGCGGATTTCATGGGTGTTGAACAGAAAAATCCTTTCCGCAAATATCGGCTCTCCTGAAAGTGATATCAGCCATCAGTCTTTATGATCAAACTTTATGATTAGGATATATGAGGAGGTTTCGCTTTTCCATCAGACAGATGTGCCCGGTTCTCTCACTGCCAGCTGGGTTGGCTTGCGTATGGCTGGCCTCATAGAGCCCTGCTTTAGCCTCTGTCTGATAATCACACCGACTCTCTGGGGGAGTCTGTAACCCAAGATTCTCCATTGTGCCATGTCACGTTATGCGGCCTATACTGCAGTCTTCAGGAACAGCGTGCTGTCGGTTCAAACGTGTGGCTGATGGCCAGAGCCTGAACGTGTCTCTTTGGAGCACGAGTGGATTAGCGCTCTCCACACATCTAGCTTAGCCAGGAAACTCAAGAAGACTTTTAAAGCAAAATAGGCGCCGATAAGTCGCCATCATAAATTTTAGGACACATGTAAAAACAACCCAGTAATGCAATGTGCTCTTCCTAGCCCCAGGGCATGATGGGATGCAACAGAGACCAGCAGGTGGGCTCCTGCCTGACCTTTGTGTTTAAAGCCTGGAGTGTCTTAAGATGACTGTACAAAAAAAGCAATGAGAAAATGTTTTAATAACGTTTCTTGGTTGCAGGTTCTATATCCTTTGTTTTTGATTCCATTGTGCAGATGCAATGGTGTTTAATTATATATCCAACATTGTGAACACACACACAAGTGTGTTATTTTAGTACAGAGAGCAGAAATTGTTACTGAGATTAACTGCGCTGTTAGTTTCAACCTCACTTTAATCAGTTCTGACTTAAATAAGCATTAAACAACAGGCATCAGAGAAGACTGGGGTAATACTACTAAGTGAAATGCAATTCAAGGCCACATTCAGAGTGAAATTTGTTACAGCCTGATGAGGAGTTTCTGCAGTTGTCGATGTTTATGTTAGAAGAGGTCACAGAACTGAAGAGAGACATTATATAAATCAAGCAAATAAATATATAAATGCAAATGCCTAATTGCAGGGCCAATATTCTAGTGTAAGTGTAATTTAAAGTAGTCCACAACTTTGTAAAACACCAACGTTATTTGTAAACTTAACAACTTCGGCTAATAAAGGCCTGACATTATGCAACATTATAACTCTCTATATATCTTCCTTATGTCTCCATGAAAATGAATTTACGGTCTAATTACAGAACATGGCACAAATGAACGGGTACAAATCAGCCATCATTAACAAATTGGAGAAAACTGCCATTTTGTAATTGAAATATAGATCTCAATCAATATTTAACAGTCCCAGTTGGTTTCTGAGTGTCTGTGAGGCTTGAGGAAACAGCAATGGTGTTCTCTTCAAAGTCCATTACAGAAGAGAATACGACATTATCACTTTCTCTAATGACTGTACAACAGAAACCTTGGTATTAAAGATATACTGACGAATGCATTTGATGGAAAATAGAAATGAATAATAAAAGCAGGTTGTAACGTCATGGCGAAACTTATCACAAACCTTAATGAAGTATTAAAATGAATATTTATGATTTAGATGCCCAGATTTTTATAATTAGAATGTCCTTAAGGGATGTAATATTTCAGTAGTGAAATACGTTGTAAATAATACATACAAAGTAATGTAATGATTTGCTCAAAGCTCATTTTAAAAAAGCCCATAAATCATTTTATAGAGCAATATACTGTTCACGGCCTGTTAAAGATCCGGCCCCGGCATCATACATTCACAGGATCCACTTCTCCTCCATACTGTATCTATTTCCCCCTGCTGAGCATCTTTAAAATAGTGTACAGAACCTCCGTCTGTATCGTCTGCTGCCCCTCCACATCTCAGCTTTTACCTCCGGCCTGTTAAAAATGATATCAGCTCTTGGAAGGCGAGTATTAGCATTTGCATTTTATTGGAGGCATGGAGATTTAGGGCTGTGGATACATCAGCTCCGAGCAGACAGAATTAGTTAACAATGCATTATCTGCCTTTTATGGCTGCCATAATTCTCTCGCTCCCCCGGCTAGGGGAAAAGATGGGGGAGGACGAGAGGACTGGACATAACCGCACACCGCTCGCTCCGCTGCGGGGGCTGTTGGAAAACGCCGGGCTTTGTCTCTCAACGCTTTGCTGCACATTAAACGCAACTGCAGCCCGAATGGGAGCGTCGCTGCGGCAGCGCTGATTGGTGAGCGGAGGAACCGCAGCGCGGAGTCGCCAAGGGCGCACGGCTCGAACAACGACCCAATGCGCAACGGAGCGCTTCGGAAAGGTCACGCGTAATGACGGGACCTTGTGTTCCTAATGATGGCACACATAATCTCGCGCTAAAATTCAGCAAAACTGTAGCGTAATGGGGCTTGGTTGGTACTTTAGACGTTTATAGGTTGGCAAAGGGATGTGGAAAAACCGTCACACGTCTTCCAAATTGTACTTCTGAGGACTACAGAATCTGCTCACTGGTCCAAATGAAGGGATGGCGTTGGAGTGGAGTTTGTGTTGCGTGTGTGTGTGTGTGTGTGTGTGTGTGTGTGTGTATAGGTGGTTTGCATGGTGACACACTGCTGCAGTCTTTCCTCCCAAACTTCAGCTTTCGACCACAGATGTTCAGTGGCCCCCCTGACAGTCATCTATCTGAGCTTATGCGTAACAAAACCCATCAGACCACATTCATCCCGGAAATCACACGCACAGACTCTGCCACCTCTTGCTGCTTTATCAACAAACATATTCTAAGGCCTCACACTGTTTTTTATTTGACTTGGTTTAGTTAAAATCTCTCTAAAAAGTTTGACTACTTGAGGGTTTCACATAGAGGACTACAAAGTTGTAACTGGAAAAAGCATCACCATCTTGGTTTAACGTTAGTATTTATTATTATTTTAAAACCTTTTGCATCTCCTGGTCTCAGATTCCTCGAGCACTAGTCTCTAGTCTAGTGTCTAGACTAGTCTCCAAAAGCTAAGTTTAAGCATAACTTTCTTTCTTCAGTAAAACACTACACAACTTTTGACAAATGTTGGCATCTATGTTTTCTTTATTCATACGCATTGCTGCATTGCAACGTCACGAAAAGCATTAAATTAATAAATCTGAATTGAAATAAACGCTCTGCTTAACATCTTATATCTTCCACAAAAAAGTCTGGAACAAAAGTACATTTCTTAGCTATCTGCTCCAAAATTAAAATGTGGGTGAAGTGTCCCTTTAAGAACGTGGCCCTGGTGGAACAGACCAAGTGTGACAACTCTCCAGCGGTCCATAAAGCATTAAGGCAGTCTCTCAGCTATCTGCTCCGACTTCTGCTCCCCAGGGCTGCAAATTTACTAGTGACCTCTGCATTCCGTTTCAGAGCCGAGCTGCCTTCCTCTTTTCCCCTTTGGAAAATTCCACTGCCACTGATGCAGAGGAAAGCAAACGTCAGCCAGTATTAAAAGGTGGTCTCAACTCCATCGTGATCTGGACTGCCTGGAGTTGAAGCAATGAAGGAGCAACAAACCACATTTAACTGTGCTCTGGGTATCCCAGAGGCAGGGCACAAACAAGAACCAGCACCTAACTGGACATTAACAGCATAATCGTCTGGAATTTGCAGCATTATGTCTGTGCATACATGCACAACAGTCTGCTACACCTGAATATGTCTGTGATATTAAATCTCTGTGAAACTGAGAATGTGTGACCTTGGAAAAATAAAGTTGAAATTCACAGATGCCGTAACAGCAGGTCTAAATAGACAAACTGGGAGGATGTATAACTACAATATATGGGTGACAATAAATACCACACTTTAAACATTCATTTCATAAGACACATATTTCATTCCATTTAAATGTACTTGTACACAAAGTACAAATGCTCTATAAATATAATAACTATACTATATAATATACTATATAAATAACTAAGTAGTTTCTATTTTGTCACGGCAAGGTTTGTGTTTATTAATTCACGATTGCAGAATTGCTCCCTTGCGACACCTGCTGGTTAACATGGCAACACATGGAAAGATTAAAATAGTGTAAATTATTATTACAGAGTAATTTTAAAGTAAAACTCAGAGTACAATATTATTATATACAATTTATTCATGATCTAAAAGTCAAAACGCCAGGACTAAGGTTTTCAAGAAAATGTTCAATGGTTAGTGTTGAAAACTGTTTACTGCAATTTGATACAAGACATAAAAAAGGCTGTGCACTCAACATAGCAAAAGACATGATGTACTTTAAAAACAACTGCTAGAATGATCATGGCAGGAAAGGTCCTTTTGTAATAAAAACAAAAACATACCCCCTCTAAGAAGTAACTAATTTTAAACTACGCACTATAATTCAACCCTGTTTGAACATTTATAAAACTTGTTTCCCTTACAGACATTGCATGAAATTAAATCTTGATGAAAATAAGTGATTCAGCTGCTGTCGAAACGGACCGCATCCATAACACAGGGGCGATCCGTCAGCTAACACCCTTTGTATCTTCTGTCCAGTGGCTTCAACTCTAGGTTCGATTACAAATGTAAAATAAACCCGTACATACACTGAAACTATCTTGTGGTTGAGGCCTGTTTTGGGTTCACAGGGCTACAATGGAAGCGTGTTCCCCGAATCAGCCACAAGAGGGCGCACATCGTTACACTTACACCAAAAAAAAAACCTGAAAAAAGTGTTAAAAAGTAAAACGATAGGATCTCATGTCTCATGACAACGATTGTCTGTCCTTCTTAAGCAACACTGATTAGTTTAAAGGTTCGATTTGATAAACAGGACCGAGTTTGAAACCGGCAAAGTTGTTACAGCACAAATCAGAGGGACAAAAACATTTCACTGATTGAGTACCAACCACTATTTAAATCTTAAATCAAACTCAGTTTCAATACGGTGACCCTACAGTAAATTCTGCTAAACGACAGCAGAATTCTGGCTCAGATAAAACATTATTAGCATCGTTTTAAAAACAGCAACACGAGCTAAACTTGACAGAGAAAAAAAACAGACAATTGTGGTGCAGTTTGTAAAATCCAAAGAAATACACTTTGTCTTTATCCAGGTTTACAGACGTAAACCGATTCAGTCATGTCGAGCAATACTACAAAATCAAGTCAATCAATGCTTGAAACCGTGACATTAACAGGTTTTTATCGTTGCACATCTATACTAGCACACGACACGTTATAAGAACAGTTGTAAGGGCACAAATACACAAAATCGTGACAAAACAAAATGAAGATCGGGGAGTAAGAGAAAAATATCACATTCCACCATTGTGGCAGCCATCTTTCTCCACAGCTCACTAGATGTCTTGAGGTGTCTGGTGAGAGACGCTTTATAATGAAGGGTGGGCGGGGCTGTCAGAAGTGGGCGGTGACCTCACTCACTAGTTGGCCGTTCCTCTTTTAAATGGTCCGTTAAAAGTTGGCTGTAAGAGGGGGATGAAGTTTGGATTACTTGTTTCTCCCCTCCTCCCCCGTTCTTTAAACCGCTGCGGCGCTCTTCTCCTTCTTTTCTCCGTCTTCATGCCAGGTGAGACGCTCCTCGTAAAAGCTGATGACGATCTGTGGGCACTTGTGATTGGCTTCCTTTGCAAGCACAAGATCCGCCTCGTCCGAGTCTTTCCTGTGACGACATATCAGAGACTCGGTGAAACACGAGTATCAAGGTTGTATTGAGCAAAACAACGTTAGAATTTCAGGGTAACAGCGGCATCGGCACACAACGCACTAGTTCTAAGCAACATAATTTTAATATATTTGCATTTGGGCATTTAGCAGAAGTTTTTATCCAAAGTAACTTGCAATGCGAGGAAAACAAAGCAGTGATTAATCACAAGACGGCAATAAACATCGACGTACGCTGTTACAGTTTTAACCAGATTACAACAATATTTGGTGTATATATTATGTCTATATTCTTATAAAGCTGTCTTTAGTTTAATGTAGTGAAGCCATAAATCTACACAAAAAAAGCTGTGTAACTCTTAGAACATTACAGGCATGATTTAATCAGCCTGAGCTCATCGAAACTCTCACACATTCTCCATGCACAGACAGCTGCATGTAAAGAAATGCATGCTTGTTTATTGTGAATGCAGAAAGCTTTCTACATAAAGCTGATGGGTTTACTGTTTTCTGCAGAGTAAATACAAGGGGAAATAAGCTGGGCTTTCACACAGGGCAGGTGTGAATGTGATGCACATGAATGGGGCCGTATGCAGCCCATCAGGTGTATGACAATGTTGTTAATAGGCCCATTCACACCTGACTGCAACATACAATCCCTGCAGCTCTGATTGTGTGACTGCATACACCACTTTACAGTGATTGGATACTGAAACCTTTGTTTACACTTGTATTCATTGCATCACTGCATGATTGGATTACCTGAGTCACATGGTAATAAGATATGTAAAGCGGATATCGACGTTCTGAGTGTGTTCTAATACCAGACATGACCGGCTTGGTTCAGAACGATTACACTGGTCAAACGAATCACACTTTAGGTGTCAAACACACTCAGGAAACAGTTTAGAGTACCTAGTGTGAACACATCCCCATCTCAAAACCGTTTAGCCCTCAATACTTTTCTGTAAACAAACGACTCTTAGCTCACAGTTCCAGCGCTCACCATTTCATAAGGAACATCAGGTCTCCACAGGAGTCCGTTGCTCCAATAATCTTCTCCGGCTCCAGGCCTCGTTCAAATCCTCTCGCTACAAGGATTTCATCCTGAGAAGAACGATAGACACTCAAAAACCTCCTCAAAACAGCATTTTTATGCAACAACGCTTCTGTCATTGAATCCTAAAGCTGCAATTCGTAACTTTTTAGGTTAGAAATGAAGAAACATGATCTACTGATTAGGCACATGACAGATGAGTGCTGAAAACAAGCTCCTCACCTTTCCATGATTCCCAACAACACATTTATAGTAATTTATAATCTGAGCTGTTTGGTCTGATTTAACTTTAACAGGAAATAGAAAGTAGGTAAGAGAACCTGCAATTTAATGTTTCAAATGTAGATAAAGTTACAGGGGCCACAGTCACGGATTACAGCTTTAAAATGCATTTTAGGTTCATCTACATATAAACTTGACCTCTGACCTCTTTTTTCTTTTTGGGTTTGCTGCTCCCGCCATTCTCCTCCTCTGACGGTTTCCTCTTGCTGGTGCTGCTGCTGTCTTTGGGCCGGGCTGCAGACGGGCCTGTGCTGGGGGTCTTGTTACTGGTGGGTGTGCTCCCACCGCTTCCCTTCTTATACGTTTTCATGAACTCTGCTATAAGTTCTGGACAGTCCAGGTTCTTTTCTGGTTCCCATGTGTTGTGTTTGCTGCAGAGCAGTGTGTGTGTATTACATTTCATAACTTGTATATAATATATATATATATCTCACTGTATAGGGGCATGTATGTAATATATATATCATTGTATAGGGACATGTATGCAATATATATTATTGTATAGGCTTGAATATAACATATATATATATATATTATTGCATAAGCATGTACACATATACTGACATTGCAAATAAATGCCCAGGAGGAACTTTGGCCTCAAAATGTTGAGAAGAGAAACTGTAACTTACTCTGTGAAGCCTTTCCATTTCAGAAAATATTCTACACGCCCCTTTACGACCCTCCTGTCCAAAACCTTCTCCACCACGTACTCTTCCTCATCGGAAGAGGCGGCACCCTCATCCTCACGGTTCTGACTCTTCTTCCTCATGTCTGCTTTTGAACCTTTCCTATAAGCAACAGTGGCTGTCTGCTTCCTGGCTCAGGGAGGAAACGGTCCCACTAAAAGAGAGTTGAAAGGCATTAAACTTAGATCTGTGGTTGAACAAACTCCTGTGGCAAATATCAGTGTTTCCTTTTCCATTTATTTTCACACTCACACTCTTCTGTAAGAACACACACACACTGTTATTAAACTAAACACAAAACATTGCACGTTGTCTGATAAACTGATCATGAGTTCCGTGTTTTTCCTGGCTGTGCACGCGGTAGATCAAGTTACAATCCCCACATTCGTTTACGAAGCCACATATCGTGTAACCCTGCACTGAAAATACCAGCCACATCCAGGTATGTGCTACCCAAGCACCAAGGCCAAACCTCAGAGAAACGTTTCTTATTTCAGCCACAGACGACAATCCATATGATCTCGCCAAACGCGAGTTATTATATACAATTTACAAAATAGCTTTTAAGTCACGACACAACAGCACAAATTGCATCGAAACAGCCTTAAATCTTATGCTTAGCATCACTGCTAACATATCGGCTAATGAAAACCCCTGCTATTGCCATCATGACTAAAATACCCCACGTGTGTAATAACCACAATGAGACGCGTATGATAAGTAACCCCTGTTGTGGTTTTCGGTGTTATGTTTGCGTGCATCTATCCAGAAACGAGTTCAATGAGCCAGTGCTTGCAAAACAACACAAAAGGCTCAGCAAAGGTGCTTATGATAGCAAGCTGAACTGGCATCATCACTTTACCGTCTCTGATGGTTTGCTTGCCCTTATTGCGCATTAGCGTTATAAATAAACGTGTTTACACCATTTTATAATTCATTTGAATGTTACTGAATGTTATCGTCGCGCGTGCTAATACACGAACCACTGTTAGCAACACCGAGGGCGGCGCTGGTTTCATACACTGTTATATTATCTTTATGCACAACGATGACAGTCGAAACCAGCGGAAAGGGCGACATCGCGTCGTGTCGTGTCGTCTAATGTTTATTCGGCTAAATATTTTATACTCACCGAGAGCTTCGGACGATCTTCTATACGCGTTGGATAATGGGCCGTGGCGTCTCTCGCGCGTGCGTGCTTACGTCATGTGGCACGTTCAGCCAATCAGCGGCCGTCTGTTAGAATCGCTCTCGCGCCAAAACGGTCTAGTACTCATACAATAGAATGCGCACGCGCTACCACATAGACAACCAAAGCACAGATTTTGCCATTTTATTTTTTATAAATGTATTTTATAAATAATATTTTAGGTATAAAACACATTTTGACCATTTTAAAAGATAGAAATCCTTTAAAATGGGGGGCTAAAGGATATACTCACCACATACAATTTACTAAAGCCATAACATATTTTATTTGTATCGATTGTTTATTTATTGTTGTGAAACCAGCGAGAAACATGCAGTAAAACTTTGCTGGTTGAACGTAAACTCAATGGTTAAACCAACAAACCTCTCCGGGGTTGGCTGATTGTAATATTGACGTGATTCTAAACCAATCAGGTATTCGCATAGTTCCAAACAAAAGCGTAAGCGGGAACCGTAAACCAATAGGCGTGTAGAGTGGGCGGGCCCCGTGTTCACGTAACCTATTTACGGTATCTGCCCCCTCCGCACCGTGTGTGTCTCACCGACAAGCGTGTGGCGCAGCGTAGATTAAAATAGTCGGTAGGATGTCTAAGGAGGTAAGATGGTTTTAAATCAGATAGATTTACCCTTTAAAACAAAAGCGTTTCGCGTTTAGTTGGTTTCCAGAAATGTCCGTTCGGGCTTTCATTGAAGATAGATCGACGATCGCAGCCCTTTGTTATTTTAAATGACATGCAGGGTCCGCCATTTTGACTCCTGCAGCGGTATTCATGGACAGTGTGATAAGAGAAATTAATTTACCTGTATTATAAGTCGATTGTTGTTTTAGCGGTGCAACTTGTTTATGGTGACTTACGTAAAATTGCATGTATGCGAAAGTCTTACAGGAACGATACGATCGCCATTTTTAGGCCTTATGGCCCGAGACCAACATGGCGGAGGTGTTTCTTCACCTCCCCCCTAATAAAGAATAAGACGGACTAAATTGCGTTACACGTGCAGTAACAACAACGTTTAGTCTTGTTAGTTAATGCAAAAGATGCTTTAAACACTTGATGGTTTTGATCTCAGATTATGGTTCATTTTCAGGGTCCACCACGTGAGCCGGAGCAGCTGCGAAAGCTCTTCATCGGAGGACTCAGTTTTGAAACCACAGACGATAGTTTGCGGGCACATTTTGAGCAATGGGGCACCCTAACGGATTGTGTGGTAAGTGACTCTCTTGCATTAATATTTATTTAAAATAATTTATCTATAAGCAATATTTCTCTCCTTTTTGTGTCATCCACTGATCGAGATGTTTGTGCCTTTATAGGTCATGAAAGATCCAAACACAAAACGTTCCAGAGGTTTTGGGTTCGTCACCTATTCCAACGTTTGTGAAGTCGATGCCGCGATGGACGCTCGCCCCCACAAAGTGGACGGTAGACTGGTGGAACCCAAGCGTGCCGTGTCTCGTGAGGTGAGTACGGTCCGGTTCGTTGTGATTGTAATATTAATGTGTGACTGCAAACGTACCAATGCATGTATCTGTTTGTCCGTGTTCTAGGACTCCAACAAACCTTTCGCTCACACGACCGTAAAGAAGATCTTTGTGGGTGGAATTAAAGATGATACGGAGGAAAACCATCTCCGCGACTACTTTACAGAGTTTGGCAAAATCGAAGCCATTGAGATAATGGTTGACCACAAAACTGGAAACAAAAGAGGTTTTGCGTTTGTTACGTTTGATGACCATGATTCAGTTGACCGCATCGTCAGTAAGTGTCTCATGTTTCTGTTTATTTTTATTTTATTGCATTTTGCAATACTAAAATTGGACTTTTCTCTCCTTAGTTCAAAAATACCACACTGTGAATGGACATAACTGTGAAGTCAGGAAAGCTTTGTCCAAACAAGAGATGCAAAACACTGGAATGAACATGAGAGGTGACTTAACGGTTTTTTATATTAATGTCAATTTGTTATTTCCCACATACCCCAAGACTAATTTCTCTTTTTGCTTGCTCTCAGGTCGTGGCGGTGGCAACTTTGGAGGTGGCGGCAGATACGGAGGAGGCGGCGGGGGCGGAGGAGGTGGCTACAACAATGATTTTGGGGGCGGCGGTAGAGATGGGTACTTCGGTGGAAGAGGTAAGTGGCCGTCTGTGTGTTTTTAATGGCAATTTAACTGAATGAATTTGGGTTCATGTTTGTACGATCGGTCCGCAGGAGGTCGAGGGGGTGGAGGTTACGGAGGTGGCGACTGCTACAACAATGGATTTGGAGGCAATGGTAGGGATCGTTCCTCAAGCCTATATTCCTGGATGCTGTATGTGTGGTTTACCGCAACACTTCTGTCCTGCATTTAGGCGGCTACGGTGGAGGTGGCGGCGGCGGTCCTGGGGGTTACAGTGGCAGTCGTGGATACGGAGGAGGTGGTGGTGGAGGAGGTGGTTATGGCAACCAAGGTGGAGGTTACGGAGGTGGCGGCAGCGGCGGCGGTTATAACGACTACAACAATGGCAATGGAAGCTTCGGAGGTGGTGAGTAGAATATAACTGTAAACCACGAACATGAATGTGGCACGCGATTGGTAACTGGATGTGGTGAATTTTGGCAGGTAATTTTGGTGGCGGTGGAGGAGGCGGCGGGAACTACAACGACTTTGGTAACTACAGCAGCCAGCAGTCCAACTACGGCCCCATGAAAGGCAACTTTGGAGGTGGTGGTGGTGGAGGAGGAAGGAGCAGTGGCCCGTATGGTGGTGAGTTACCTGCACGTTGGACCCCTTTAGATGTTCTCGGTTGTGGGCGTCTCTCCTGACCAGTTTATTCCGTCTTAGGTGGCTATGGAGGAGGCTCAGGAGGCGGATACGGTGGCGGTTCCGGAGGCAGACGATTTTAAGATCCAAATGGTCAGTATCTCCCAGCATTCCCTGGCCTATCCTGAAAATAGACTTTTGCACGATTCTGTAGTTTATAGGGTAACCATGGCAACCAATAAGTCTTGGAATCAATCTGTACTACTCACTAAAATGCATATGTGGTGTAGAAACGACCCTCAGGTAGCCTGCAGCTTAACATGTGTGTTCATATTGTTCAACAGGACTGAGTGCTTTAGGAGAGGAGAGCGAGGGAGGTGACAGGGCAGATGCAGGTTTAGATCTGCTAGATCTGTCCTAGATCTGCTCAGCCAATCAGGTGTGGCAGGTTACACCTGCCACCAGAAGAGGTGTACAGTAGTGCTATCATGTGTGGGACTTCTTAAATTTTCTCATCATGCAGACTTGTTTTATATCGTCCATGGAAAAGCATTCCAATGAGGTTTTATGTAGATTTACTTTGCAGTTGTGGATTTGATTTATGTAACCAATCAAGGTGAAATAAAAACATCCTTTTTGTTTTTTACAAGGCGTGCCGTTTTAGTCATTTGGGATTTGGGGGGTTGTATGAAAGCGTAAGCAACTATGGGCTACAAATGCTTAACGTTTCAAACGTGACAATTGAAACGGCTTGCAGTTAGTTCCCTTTAGGGAAACTTTAAGGTACAGATTTTTAATGTTACAAGCAATTCAATGCCCAAACAAGTTACTGTAGTTTACTCAAGGCATAGTCAATCGAAGTTTACTGCAAGTGCCTAGCGTAGCGTGCATAAGGCTGCATAGCAGCGTAGCCATGGAAACAAGCAGAGGGAGTAGCAAGATCGTCGCCCTGTGAAGAAGCTGAGAGCAGGGAGTGCAGGGCGCCTCTCAGAGACTAGCAGGCAACTACCAAATGGCTTTAATAACCTCAGTAGGTAAGAACAGACTTCATTACCGATGGTTACTGTAAACATGACTTTATTTGGCAGAAGCTGTACAGTAAATCTGAACTTCTGTTCAGTGTTGTGATGGGAGTAACTGCAGTTAGCATAGTAGTTTGGTGCACAATTTTTTTTTGTCACTATACAACTTAATGCATGCCCACATATGTGTGACGTTAAACTTTCTGATTGTAACTTTACTGTCTTTATTTTAGGATCGGAGAGGAAGTCTCTAAAGTAACTGGGCATTTGTCTGTCCAAACTAGGGAGTAAATAAAAGGTAGCAGTGATGTTTCACAATATTGTGCCATTATGGGAAACATTCTCTGATCTCTCGTTTTCTTTTCTGCAGGACCAAGATGCAGCTGAATGTTTATATATATATATATTTTTTTAACCTTTTATACCAATAAATCTTTTTAATGCTACAGATTGTGTGTGTGGTCTTACTGAATGTTTGGCAGAGGTGAATGCAAGGTAAATTTTAAATGAATTTTGTGTTTCTTGGTAGACCAAGAAGAAACACATTAGTGACAGCGTTTAACCTGAGTAAATAAAACTTCATTACTGCTAAAACAAAGTTGTTTTGGAGAAAAAGTTGGGCCAATAATTTAGTTTTTAAATAAATGGAGGATTAAAGGTTTTTACCAGATGGGTTTCTTTTACATTTAAATGTTTTACTTTAAACACTGAAATGTATTGAAGATATTCCATCTTTGTAGCCAAGTATTAGTTTAAAAAAAATGGTTATCAACATTACTTGTTGACATTGGCCTGTTTTTTTTCTTTAAATTACCTTCTAAATTTGAATGTTAAGGTCAAATTAGCTCATGATTGTGTTCAGGTTTGATAGCGATTTTACAAACTTTTCTACAACGTAAGCAAATTAGATTTAACTTGTTAATCCATCCAAAGTCTCATGTAATTGGTTTTATGATCTAAGGAGTCATTTCAGTATGGGAATCAAACCTGAGCGAGTCTGCTTTAAGATTTCTGTGCTTAATGGCCCAAGATGACATCTCAAGTTTGGTATTTTTTTAAGCAGGGTTTGAGAATAATTAAATCAGATGTTTAATGTGAACTTTATAATAACCCTTCATCTACCTTCAGAGAAGATAGGGTTGGAGTTTGAACACAGTTTGAACGTGACCTTTAACCTTTCATTGGCCACAGCTCATTCCATCTCCAGCGCTGTGTTGCGCGGTACCAAATAAATGTTGCCGTCGTGAGTCTGTTGTAGTGAGTATTCATCGAGTGAGTAAGGATGTCCCTCCTCATCACGCAGCTGTGAAAACACTTGGGTGTAAAGATCAGACAGCCGGCATTTGATAACGGCTAGGTTTTGCTGAAAGTCCAGTCTCTCTCTGGTTAAATGTTCTCTCTGGGCTTTAAGTTGTCCAAGCTCATTCTCCAAATGCACAATATTTTCCAACTTTCGCTTACGGCAGTTCTGAGCAGCTACTTTGTTCTTTCCTCTTCGTCGAATGTCCCTAATGAGCGTCATCTGTGCATCGCTCAGCGTGAACTGAGTCAGCAGCTCGTTGAAGTCATCCACTGGTAAGTTCACGATCTTCTCCAGTGAGAACGGGATTTTTAGAGCAAGGGCTCGCCGCTCATCTCTGCTCAGAGGTGTGTGAATACTGTTTGGTTTTGGCTTTGGGTATGGAGGCTGATAGGAGCCTCTAGACAAACTCGAGCCGTTTAGCTGAAGGTCATGTAGGCCGTTGGGTAACACTGGTTGATTCATTGCCACCATGGGTTGGTGAACATGGCCTTGTTGGTTAACAGGTTGTTGTATATTTGCAGGTGTGGAAAATGAAGCTCCAGGGTAGGAGGTACTGAAGGACTGCTGGTAGTCAGCGGACCCAAGCAGATGAGGCCTCATGCCAAACGGTTCCCCCATACTTTCGCTTTCAGGATAGCACATTGTCCCATTGGTAGGTAGGTAGGCAGGTACTCCATGCACTGCGTTTTCTGGGGAGGCAACTGGTGGACTTGAACCAAGAGACAATCCAGAGTCTGATTCTGGATCATCTGTGGAGGCTTGTTTGATTTGTCCCGAGGGTCCGTGGAGGTTCACAAGACCATCTCTCCCAATCCCATGACTGCGTGCGAGGTTCATATGCTCCAAAAAACTCATGAGAGGTGGGTGAAAACCTTGTGCATTTGTGAGCATTTTGGATGAAACGTGGGCACCTGGAAGTCCATAGTGCAAATCCATGTGAGGATTCAGGCGCTGGTAAGGTGGCATCATTTCAGGGTAAGAGTTTTCATAAACCGCTGCTGGATGTGTCTCACAAGTTCCAGTTATGGGTTCTGTGTGAAGCTGAGGCATCCCAAAACCCCCTTGAGGAACCATGGGCTCCATGGAAAGGTATGGAACGGCTTCGAAGGGATTCTCATTGGGTACTTCAAACTCCTGTCACAAAACAATAATGTTTTAATAACACAAACTTCCACCTAAACTTCAACCTTCCAATCTTGCAGGTGCTCCTGACAACAACAAAATGACCCAGTTGCCTCGGCTGCTACCGACTGCAGGACCAGCCCACCTTGGTGAGTGTGCCACCCGTAGCTCACGCAGGTCTTATTTAGGGCTGCTCAGGTTACATGTAGAAACAGATGGTCATTGTGCTACGCAGGAGGCTGTCAGCAATATACAGCTCACCGCCTTTCTTTGCCTGCCTTTATTCTTGCATCACTCAATTGACCCATTGTTGCAGATCTTAACACAATGTGTGTGTTTATAGAGGATTCAGCATTAGAAAAATGTTACACGACTGGCTTTTCATTAAGACAGCTCACCCTCACAGTTAAAGGAATTCAGTGTTACAAACCTGAAGATCTGTGATGGCCATCAGTTCCTGCCAGGCCACGTCCATCTCCAAATGCTGAGAAGAACGATGTGCCCGGAATCCTGTGACATTGGTGGACATGGACAACTCCCCATACGATCTTCTAGGGTTTGCCAGTTCCTTAAAATTAAACATTTACATTTAAATTGGCAACTAAACATGAACTAATGGCAATTTGTTACTATTTTACAAAATGGCTAAATATTTCTAATTTAATTTGTACGTTTTAGTGCAATCTTCTTTCATGCCAGGGATGTAACATTTAGGGGTGAGGGTAAATATTGTTAATATTAATATATAATATTAATATAATACTTAATAACTGTATTTAAGACATTCACCTCACTGATCCTCAGAGGAAGAACACTGTTGACTGCTGAACACATTCAGGACAGAGGCTCCGAATCAGCCTAAATTAAAAAGTGACAGTAAATACCAGTAACATTTTACAAAATGACATTAAAAAGTCCTATCTTTGAGAATGCACAGAAATAAACAGCAACCACAACACAGATCATACATAAACTGGATACAACTTTCAGACATTAACCAGTTCTTGTTTGTTTTATGGTTTCATTCCAGTGTGCTCCAAATGTCACGGCTGTCACTGGACGTCAAGTTTCGTTGGGCTGGATTTGTCCTATCAGCTGGGTTTGTGAACGCTAATGTCGGCTCTTGATAACACAATCTTTTGGGAGGCAGGCTGCTCTCCAGCACACGACGACAGGGGCCCAACCACAAACATCTGAATGACAGGAAGACTTTCTGAACTCCTTAAAGTTGAAGAACGACATTATATCCATGTACTGTGTTCTCAGTCTTGTTTATGTATTTGCCTTATTTTTCCTGCCAGCATTAAGAAAAAGTAAACTTTATTAACTTTAGTTTTTATTGATTTGTTTTTGTTTTTTAAGAAGTGCAAAACTGTAAACTTATCAGCTTAAAACTTTTCCTTGTTTTTAAGTTTGATGTATGTTAAATTGGGCATTATTTTGGTGCAATACGAACAATGCAAATGTAATAATAACAATGCAAATTTCCAATGTCACTCTTGTTTGCCAGCTGTATAGTTTGACTGTTTGTGTGGCTGAGAAGACTATTAACTTTTTTAATTTAAATGAACAATGTTAGTACATTTATGGAGTTTATTGTAATTGTTAAAATTATTTTCAGTCCATTCTAGTAGCAGTTAATTCTGTAGCTAATTGTAAAAATGTTTTTACTCCCTGATTGAAATATCAGGTCATTGCAGCAATAATTCTGTATAACAACAAACAACAAGATATTTAACAAAATACCTCTTTCCTGTTGTCATATTTTGTGCATCTATAAGACATACAGTATATTCTGTCAATATTTTATTTTTTACCTATATTTGCTTTGAAATATTTGACAGTTTAAGAGACTGCATTGGTTACCTTTTAATAATATGAACAATATATTTTTAATAATATCAGAGAATTAAATGAATCTAATTTTTTTTAGTAAAATATTCACCTTTGATCACACACAAGAGAATGTAATATTATGTATGTAATATTTCTAAATTACAAAAATATAAACAACACTTATCAGGTTAAAATAATTAACCTAATAAGTGTTGATTATGATGTGTTGATTTAGTGAACTTAAGAAAGTCAAGTTCACTAAAGTTTTTTAAGCAGTAAAATGTTTACACACTTCAATATATCTACAGACTTGTCATTAAAGTTTCTGGGTAAACAAATACCATAAATATTCGTGGAAATGAAAGTAAATTCTAACTATTTGACTATGTGAATCAAAATTGTACAACACCTTGCTGAAGAAACAACTTCAAACCCTGAACAAAAAAATGAAAATGAAACATGAAAGTCAAACTTGTACCTTATTAGCATTTCCTTGAACTGCCAGGCTTGCATGAAAAAGTCTTCACAAAATGATGATATCCTATGAGACTCTTGACCCCTGGATGGAACTAAAGAGTGAGAGAGTTCAGTGCATGCTCTAAGTTTTGTCCAATGGCTCTGAACTGCTAAGTGTGCATGCGCTCAATCTGCCCTTGTGTCTCATTCACTGTGTCTCCTACTCACTCTGCTCTGGCTGTCACTCACATAAATGGGACGGGTCTTTGTGTGATGTAAGTGGCTTTCCTGTAAAGCACCCACACTTTTTGCCCTCTTTTTGTCTCCTAAATGCAACACTTGCACTTAATAATTTTAAATTACGTTTCCCACATAAAAGACCAAAATGGTTAAACCATAATTATTCAATCTTGTGGGCTTCCCTGAACCAATATAGACCCTGACATGTCGACCTCTATGCCTGCGGTTTCAGCAGCACAGATCACGTCCGGGTCTCTGGTTTGCATGTGTCCTAAAACATCATCTGTCCTTTTGCATCGGGAAAGTGGTTATCAGATTAATCGCAAATACATGAACGTATTTCCTCAGTTAGAGCTGTGTGTGTGTTTCATAGAAGAAACATTACCTGTGGTTATCATGTCAAGGAAATCAACAGCAAAGGGATGTGGTTTGAACACAGATGCTGTGAACAGGCGCACCTGGAGTTAAATCTGGGATTGCTGTTCCCTCCGTGGTGGGGGGGGGGTGGGTCCGGTGAGGGGGGCTGTTTTTTTGACTGGGTTTAGTAAGGATGGAATGTACACCTTCAACAGGTAAGAAAGGCCACATTGTTTCTGTATCTGCAGCACAACCGCAGAAAGAGAGAGCAGAGTGAGAGAGAGAGAGAGAGAGAGAGAGAGAAAGCAGGGGTACGAGAGGGTGAAGGAGAGCATGTCTTACATTGCAAATAATTGTCTGAGTCCTGCTAAAGTCCCTCTACAATCGTCCAGCAACAATCAACACAATTGTTCAGGCACAATGAAACTGAGCTTTCAGGTGGCGAGGAGAGAGAATCTGTTGTCCTTGTTTATTTGAAGAGCTTAATTTCATTGACCAATGGCACTCAGCAGCCAGCCTGATCATATTACGGCCTCTCAATAAAGACCAGCGATGGCACTTAAGAGCGTTCAGGTGCGATACGCCGAGGGTACAATTGTGACAAAGACCGCTGGCACGCCACTCAACAAAAACAGCCGCCTGTCAAATTAATCAAAGAACTGCAAAATCACACGTTATGACTAAAAACCCGACGCTGTCGGTTATCTCAGTTTTTCTAAAAAGCTTTTTAGAGCTCATCTTATGTTTTGCGGCCGCTTCCTGCCCACGCGTTAATATGTTTGTATGTAAATGTGCTGTAATGATGGACGTAGGTGGCTGACATCGTCCAAAGAGGTGGGCGCCTGCCAGGAACCAGAGAGACGGGACTTCCCAAGCCTTGATTCCTAGCACCCACCCACAAACCCACCCACCCTATTCAACCACCTACAAACACACACATAAAAACAGGCTGCTATTACACAGACCACAGCGGTTTGGGAATTGGCACGTCCCAACCTAAACACCCAACAACACCAGAGTTCAGGTCACAGTCTCTTTAAACAGCTTTTATTTCTCTGTGTTTAACAGTTTAGTGTTATTTATTCTTTTCATTCAGTTATTTAAACTGTTATCTTTTGATTTTTTGGATCCATTACATGTTTGGCCTCTTTGACACTCTGCTGTGTTTTTGGCTAATGTTGACCACAGGAAGTGAAAAATTCCCTTTGACATTATCTTGCCATCTTCATCCATTTATAATTTTAAAGGTTTAAAGGTTATATTTCCTTTGGTGTTAGAATATGCATCTGATTTTTCCTACAGTCATTTTTTACTAGTGTAATTAGGCAATCAAAAGTAAACACGAGAACAAACTTTCAAAAATATGGAAAAATCTACCGTTGTACTTACGATGAGAGCATTTGTGTTTTGGTTTGTGGTCCATTGGGAAAATACATACTAGTCTTCTGCTGGGAAAAGTGGAAAATATGTGTATGAGTAATCAAGAGTATACAGCTCTATTAGTTTCTAAATGAAGTAAATTACTGTTAGAGTGCCATAGAAACTGGTTTTTGTTGATTTATGTACTGGGCAGACTGGGGCTTGCACAGATTTGCACAGATTTGTTCTGAAAGGACTGTATAGGGACGTACTTTTAAGTGTGTGTTACTAAAAAGCTTTAAATAAAAAATTCCCACAATTAATGGCCACCAAAAATGACACATGATACATTTCATTTAACTGATTTAAAACTTGTGAGCACCGGGTATGTTGACACTATTATAGAGTCACAATAGAAACCTGCCAATAAAATTATAGAGGCTTTTAGTAAAAACAATAAACACTCAAATATATTAAGGACAATTACAAGACACAACAACTTATTACACAGCTAAAAGAATTAGCCAACAGAAAGTATTTATAAAGTATAATTGTTTAACGTTTTAAAATTGAACAACATAACATTTTTCCCTCCCAAAAAGTGCCCTGATATTTATGACAAAAAAGGCTGTCTTCTATTTAAACTTCTGTTTAAAATCTGACTTATATTTATATATCTTGACCCTAATGCACATTTTTGTGTTTTGTTTTCGCCACGGCCAAAACATGATAACTGAAGACCAGAAATCACAAAGTAATATTAAAATATTTAATTTAAATAATATTTAAATTGTGACACACACAAAGCCTCTGCTACACAATAATGTATAATTGTGTCACACACGGACGTACAGCGCACACGCTGCATTGTGCAACAGAAGAGACCTGGGAGAATTAAAGAACACAGAGATGGTGTGGGCAGCTGCCCAGCCTCCGTCTCAAGGCAGAAACCACAGCAGTTAGCATGAACACCTAGACGAGCCTTTATCAGCGCTCAGCAGAGTTTCCGCTACACAACATCCCCTTTCCTCCGATCTTCCCTCCTGCTGTAGCCCACACTTGTCAACCACAAGGGCAGCGCTGCTCTGCACGCTCAAGCCCACTCTGGGAACAGGGTGGGACACAGAGCCGGTCCAAAGGTCTGATGGACCGCATCCATCGTTGGCCTTCTGACAGGGTGTGAAAAAGGTGATGGACCGAATGCTCTAGTGTGACCTTGCAGATCAAGATGAAGTATTGTGTAAGATATTTGATAATCTGTAAACTTTATCTGAGCAGTATTGAGACACAGTTACTGTGCACGATGATACTGTGGGCGCAGGTTCCTCATTTGGCGTCTGTCAGGTGTAACGTTTGTTTGGTGGAAAATAATCTTTTGAACCGAGTTCTCAGAAGATGACCCCATCATAAATGTTTCCAAAAAATAATGTGAGGGAATTATGAAGGGACACTCACAAAATGTATCATTTGATTTATTATTAAGGAATGAAATGTTATTAATTTTGGCATCGCAGGCCTTGTTAATTTATTATTAGGATCAAAACTATAGTACGTCTTTAACTGTTGCTTAAACTTATAAGATTGACTAAATGCTCATTTGAAATATTTCACATACAGAGACAAATATTCTCAAAGAAAAATATCCTTACTTATTGATTGCTTACTCAAATAATAAATAATATATTAAAAAAGTCAATAAAATTATAATATAACAAATAATAAAAGTGTTTGCTAATTAAAACAATAATAATAAATATTTGGGAATAGCGTGTTTGAAATTAAGTTTAAAGTTATACAACTATAAGGTCTAAAACACTATAATACTCGCTGTTTGATCGTATATTTTGAATATACCTAATATATTCTGTACAGTATATGCAGGCAACACATACTGTATCCTCTGTGACATAACAAGGGGTAATTTCGAAATGCTCTCTGTGGTAAAGTTGTGAAAACCCAGTGTTTCATTGTGAAATTCGCTGGTGAGCCATCTTTAATGCTACAAGCGTTTAAGAAAATCTTGTGTTGAGAACAGAAATACCTCTTGCTTTGAGGCTCGTTTTGGACACAAAATTAAACTTAAACAACATACAATAACAATAGCTTTGTGAGCTTTACTTACAAATTAGCCCACCACAGATCTCTAGATAAAACTCTGTGACTATGAGAACAGAACAGATGACCTCGGATGTCAGGCTAAGAGCTGTAGTAAATGATGAGTATAATCTGGGTGCAGGGAAAATCCCTTTACGGATTAGTTTTCACAGTGGTGCTTCCCAGAAAAGTGACCAGTGTAATTATGATGCCGAGTTGTAGGAGGACCTCTTAAATTATCATGGAAAAAACAGGATAGACTGGGAGCGCATGCAATTTCCAGGGCCTGTGTCATTGAGGCTAGTGTGTCATTTATGGAGGGTAAATAGATTTTAAACCCAATCAGTTTAGTCTCTGATCACGCCAGTGGTTTATTTTAGGTTTAGCGGTACTGAGGGACTTTTGAAGGTTTTGTTCTGACCTGTGCTTCTTTTATAGTGAATCACCTTTAATAAACATGAAATATACAGACAATAAGGAATTAAGTAAAATAATGAAGTTAAATGGAATCAGCTGTCAGTCTGAGGTCTGAGTTAAACTGTGTTTTAACAGGCTTGACATGTAGCTTAGGGTCAAAGGTTAAGGAAATGACAGAAAGCATAACAAAGATGCAACGTATTATCAAAATATTTTCAGATAATATTGGCATTTAGGTAACTGATAGTGCAGCCTCTGCTTTATTTTTACATATGTAAATGTGACTCATTCTTTAAAAAACACATCTTTTACAGTTATATAATATCATATTTAATATTGTGCATTGTTTGCACAAACACTTCATAACATCGGTTTACATGTTTGTGTTATTATTCTCTGGAACCAGAGCGTAAATTGTGATTATTGTATTATTAATAATAATATTTATTGTGGACATTATTAATAATAACAACCAAAATTGTTCTTATTCTTCGTATTTTCTAAATGGTTTTCCAGCAAAAATATCTGACGTCATTCGCAAACCTCGAAGCAACTTCCGCTCATGTTGGGTTTTGCCCTTTCACCTTTATGACGTAAGCGGAAGTGCACATACACAGGAAGCGAAGACACGGAGTTCAACAGCCGCTTCTGACTCCATCATGGATACGTTAATATTGGTAATATGATTATATATGAAATATAAAATGCATGTCTGATGTTAAACGTAAAAGGTTACAACACGGGCCACTGATTCATGAAGTAATAATGTTTCGGAAACTTTCGTTTAACAGTTGGCGAGTTACTTTGACATGCGCGTATTTATGGTATTTTTACATTAAAGTAGATGTAAAAAGGTGTCACAGTGAGACATGATGGCTCACTGATCCAGGGTTACAAATCTGCACAACAGTTACCCTGATCATACAGATCATAAAATCTCAGCTGTCATGTTTGCGTATCTCTGCTGAAACAGGAACCGTCTCTGTACACTGTGAAAGCTGTTTTGATCATGGACAACGATGGAGAAAGACTCTATGCTAAGGTAAAATCCCCTTTATTGTGTGTATTTCAATCATTTGGTGTGATTGAAACACATCTGACAGTTTTATGTGCTGCTAAACCCATGTTGGGTATTCAGAAAATAACGATGCGGTTTATAAACACAGTGTGCAGATGAACACAATGTGTATAATATATAATAATGTTTGTTATTTTGCAATAGCACAATGTTTTCATGGTTTCTTTGTTTTGTTGTCTTGTAAATATTCTAAGTGTTTTATGATTGTTTTTGCTTATGTTTCAGTATTATGATGACACGTATCCCACAGTGAAAGAGCAGAAAGCTTTTGAGAAAAACATCTTTAACAAGACGCACAGAACAGACAGTAAGTGTGTGTGTGTGTGTGTGTGTGTGTGTGTGTGTGTAGGTTTAGCTATATTTGTGTGGGATTATCACAACCAACTTCTAAGCACATTTAACTGGTTGGGAGTTTGAAAAAAAAACTCAATGGAAGTGTATGGAATGACCAATATAGTCAGGTGTGTATGTTTGTGCGTGTGTGTGTGTGTGTGTGTGAGACCTTACTGGTAAATGCATTTGCCTTGTAACTTTGGTCTTGTCATACAGAATTATGCTGCTTTTTTAAACAGGTGAAATAGCGTTGCTGGAGGGTCTAACTGTTGTTTACAAGAGCAATATTGATTTATATTTCTATGTGATTGGCAGCTCTCATGAAAACGAGGTAACGCATCACAATGATATATGATGTCTGTGATGTTATAACTGCGTGATTCTCACACGACTATCTTTGTCCTTCATTCGTAGCTGATGCTGATGGCAGTGTTGAATTGTCTCTTTGATTCTCTGAGTCAGATGTTGAGGTTGGAAAGATTTACTTGTTATCCCTGTCTGTTCTCCGTCAGCTACCTGCTCATCAATATAACGTAAATTCTTTGCTACTTTTTAGGAAAAATGTGGAAAAGAGAGCTTTGCTGGAGAATATGGAGGGTGTGTTTCTGGCTGTTGATGAGATTGTTGATGGAGGGTGAGAGTTTATTTTATACTGAAACTTGACAGTTGTTAAAAGTGGATTTGAATCATTTAATGTATACACACACACAGATATATACATTAAATGATATGAATCCATATATAAATATTTATATATTATATATTATAATTATATATTATAATATATAGTGTATTATATATTGAATATATAATAGTACAGCTATACTGGCATTAAAAAGATAATGTTACACTCTTACAAGCTTATGTTATGTGCTGAGTGGTGATTGGTTAATGGTAATGTGATTAAAAATAAAGGCGTGGTAATGAGAGATTTTTACTATGTGGTATAAATATGATATAAAAACCTTGACCCTATCAAAATGTTGCTGTTAATGTATCTAAACAGACACAACAAAGTAACATTGGCTTAAACAATATAGTGATATTGGGGTGGGACTTTCTGTTTTTTCTGCTCAGTTGCAGAAAGCAACTGCAGAAAGTGTTTTTATGCAACATACATACATATACATGTATGTGAAATAAGTGTTTATTTCATACAATTGAATCTGGTTTGATTACAGATTCTCTGTA
Organism: Yasuhikotakia modesta; assembly: GCA_036877545.1. Taxonomy (NCBI): domain Eukaryota; kingdom Metazoa; phylum Chordata; class Actinopteri; order Cypriniformes; family Botiidae; genus Yasuhikotakia; species Yasuhikotakia modesta. Next base: position 86,673 of record JBAJNP010000009.1, read on the forward strand.
TGGGAACGTATTTGCCACCCTGTTCTCAGACAGTAGAAAAACCCACTAGGAACTTTATTACTAATGCAAGGAATGGCATGTCCTGTTTCATAACTAATTAAACAAGCAGAAGTCTAACTGTGTATTTGCTGAAGCAAAATGTCATGTCAATGTTTCCTCTCAAACTAACCGCCGTGTTTTTCTTTACAGGGTGATTTTGGAGAGCGACCCTCAGCAGGTGGTTCACCGCGTTGCTCTGAGGGTAACAAAACGTTTATCTATTGATTTCTCTTCTGCTGTTCTGAATGTTAATTTGCCTGTCTAGTTTGTTGAGACTTCTCCGTCTCATGTCCTCTGACGCCACAATGAGCATTACAGCGCTGCTAGCCGGCTATTAAGTTTGATTTCCAATAATCCAGCCCACAGTCCAGGCCAGAAAGTTAGACAGCAATCCTAAAATCTCCCTCTCTTTTCTGTCTTACAGGGCGACGACGTGCCTCTGACAGAACAGACAGTCACTCAGGTGAGACGACGCGACACCTGCCGCCCGATCGCGTTTGCGGCTCTTATGTTTTATAGCGACTCATGATTCATTTAGAAAATGAGTCTGAGGTGGTCTGCTTTCATGGCTCCCACATTAAGAACGTCTGCCATTAGCCCGGCGTTCTGAGTTCCCGCGTGTCTGCCGCGTGTAAACATGATAGCTAATTATTGGCGGCTGTCTGCCAGCGATGGCTCCCCGCGGCCGCCGTAGTCGTGAGCGCGGCCTGATTAATGTTCTCATTTAAGAGGCCCTGCGACAGGCTGCCTGTATCCCTCTCACATCTGTGATTAATGGCGTCTCCTCGTCTTTCCTGCTATATGGTTATGCTTTGCCTCGCTCAAATTAAGATGATGAATTAATTCCTGGATGTTTTGCTGCGCCTGCGTTACTTGATTGCAGGATTCACCTCAATGTTTGCATCGTTTTCTTTAAAAACTTTTGCTGCTATGCTAATGTGTTTTTCAGTATTTATATACCGTGGGGTTCATTATTTTATTAGAACTGGAAATAGACACAAACTCCAGTATTGAAATTTTAATTATTTCTAGCACATTTGTTATTATTTTTTATTGTTTTGTACTATTTCTTTGGTTCTATTAAAGAATAAAATGTGCTTTTTGAATCTTGTTGCAATTAACAGATCAAAGTTTGAGTTTTAAACTTTAACACTCAAATAGTTAAAAACGCTGAATTCATGTTAAGAATGTTAAAAGGTGTTTTGACTTTAGGGCCGCACTTTATCATGTTAAGGAAACTGTAATTTTCTGAACAGTTCCTGACAGATGGTTTGCATTTTAATACAAACGGTGGCATTAATGACTCGACACCACAAACACATGCAGTGACTTATTGAAGCTTTAAAGACATGTAATGTTTTTGGGAGTGTTTTGGTCTATCCGTCCTCACTGACTGATGGGGTTTAATGAAGAGGAACACAAGGCCTAAATAAATGATTTTTAAGTCTGTAATACATTCCAATTAAATGTGACTAATTATTTGACATCCTAAATTTGAAACATCAGCTTGTGATGAATTGTCAGTTTTTATGTATTCCCTCGTAAGATGCTAATGATACCTCAAATTAACAATGAGATTGTCATTTATTTCACTTAAAAGTTTTTTCGCTTAAAAACATGTTTGACAGATGTTTTACACAGGTTTAGTTTCTTGTATAACAGTATGAAGTTTATACGCAAAATCCTGGTTTTGACTCAAGTTTGGTTTCTCCGCAGGTGCTACAGTCGGCTAAGGAGCAGATCAAATGGTCTCTGCTGCGGTAGGACGAAGATCTTTACTCCAGATGACATGCAGGGATTAAATCGGACACAACCACTCGTCACACTTTTGTCCTATCTGCCCTGTTTCCTGACTGAAGTTCACATCCGCTGAAAACAGCTTCATTCTCCGCATGAAGACAAGACCAAGAACGCAACTATTCAAATAAATTCCAAGCCAAGGGAGAGAACCTGAAATATTGTCTTGGCGGGACTTTCTTTATAGGGAAAAGTACCAGGGCATGTTTTTTAATCCCATTCCAGTAAGCACTGAATATAAGGCTGGTTTTGTGAATGATATCACTGTTGTACTGTCAGAATTTCATTACGATTCTCTACATTCCGGTGGTTAATCTTGTACTCCGTTTCGCCCTCGAACCCTTGTTTTGATTAAAGTAAAGAAAACAGTTTCATCCTAGTTTTTCTTCACTGCGTTTTATTCTTTGAATACTACAGGGTTGGCGGACGGGTTACTTCGTGGGGACTTTTTGTGAATCACGTTTTGAAGTCATTCTGTTGTTTAATACTGTGTTGTTGTGTCTTAATTTATAATAATTTAGTCAGTGAACAAATGAGTAATACATTCACTCAACTCAATATGTCATTGTTAACATCTTTAAAATGTAAAATACTCAGTAACATTATAAATGTAAAAAAAACACACAATACAGTGAATCACAGAAAATATCGTATTATATTCTGATTGTGTTTGAATAAATGCTTTTATTAATCATTTCCCGCAATGTTTAATCGCTCGTACCCGGTTCAACCAACTCAAAGTCAGGCCAAGCGCGCCCTCTACTGGTGGTAAGTTACACACGCAGCCTTAAAGCCTCGAGGCCGAATGCATTAGTGCAAATTACAAGTTGTAACTTCTGTTTGTGTTGTCCTTGTATGTGTCCCGGGCATTATACGTGTAAAATTAAGTGCTTTCAATACATCCACAACTGTGAGGTTAAAAGGAAACTTTACATCTAAACTGATAGTGAATTTTAATTTGCTTGTAAATTTAAACATATGGCCGTTTAAAGAGGTCCTAAAACCAGGCTTTTATTTAAAAAAATACTGTTTAGGCCACAAGCCTGTTTATAAAGTGTTTAGCCTATTAAATATTTGTGCACTACACACCTGCACTGTGTGTGTGTGAGATAAAATGATGCTCACACACGTTTGACAGCGTTTCACGCTTGCTTTTTTTTCTCTTGCTTTTTCGTTTACCTCCCCTCACTCTCATTTTAATGCAAATGAAAAATTCCCCTGGAGAGACGGTTGTAAAAATTAGTAGTATATCATGCACATACCTCAGAATCACAGGACACAGTTATCACACCGGGGTGGGATTTGTGCCATCGCAAAGACCACAGTGATCAATGCCTGAAAGAGTAAATTGAGATTTTATTAGGCTGGATGCAAAGACCTATTGCAACTTTATTTTCAGTCACTTCAGGCTGAATCTTTATCGTCTTGATCTATACTGAGGAAAAAAAGGTTTAAACTGGAGGTTACAAGAGTTCACAGCCATGTGGGATATGTGCAGTTGTAATGGGAGACAGATTTAGGAAAGGGCTTGTTTGGGCCAGTCTGGCCCTGATATACAGCTGCAGTTGTGTTTGTTTCAGCCTGGGAGAACTGCTTTGGCATTCATTCAATACACCTCTGTATTCTTATTCTATTTATCTTCCTCTTTAATAAGGCCTTGGAATCCATCTGAAAGTAGTTGGGAAAGTTTTCTTTGTCTCCGCTCGCATGCTGTTTGGAAAAATGAAACATCGCACTGGCCCCGGGATGCCCCACCCTCCCAGAGGGAGTTCCTTAACCCTGTCTCCGTGAGGCTAGCGAGCGTTGGCGTCTTATCTCCAAACCGTGAAAGCCTTCGCTTCCTAATTTATTTGACCAATTGAGTTAAGTAGCTTCAGCATTATGAGGTCATTCATTATGATTCACTGTCGGACAGGTCGCAGATTAAAAAACCTCATGACATCCGCTCATCTGTGCGTTATGAAGTCGGAGTGAGACGAAATAAAGCCAAGAACTGTATGACAGTGGAACAGGGCCTTCTTAAAGATATTATCTCTTAAAATAGATGAAAATTACCAAAGGTAATCTTCTTAAAACAACATACAAGATGGATCCATTTTATTAAACTGTGTAACTGATGTTCAAACATATTTATCCCAGCTTAGTATGTAAAAGTAAGTTAAACATAAACCACCTGGTTATGTTTTGTTAATTGTTTATGTAAGTGAGGATTAAAACACCTGGAAGGGTTAACCTGTCAAATCCCGACCCACTAGCTTTTTTACGTTTTCTTAAGCTTTTTAAAGCTACTTTTTTAGCCTTTTTAAGCCTTTTAACGCTACTTTTTAAAGCTACTTTTTAAAGCTTTCTGAGCATAGCTACACTAGTTCAATGCTATAGTTCTAGTTCAAACTATCTGTGTCCCTCTGGGACACGTTCCCTTGTGTACTTCAAAAAATTGTTTTGTTTATGACCTAAAGCAATCCTCATATTGCGATTGGAAGCGTGCTCTTTAGCGTGTGTGTAGTATGGAGAATGTAGGGTGCAATCTCTGCGCACATGATGATGTCAGAGCCCATATAGAAGGCAGAGAGGGTAAGTGTTCTCTGTGACCCCAGCACGCCTGATATGGGATTAGATGTCGCCCCCTTTTTCCCATCCACGCCCCACGAACATGCCTGGCGCTCCGCTGAGCTTTCATCTAAATATTCCTGCAGCACCTATGAGCGCCTTTCATCGACTGAAAACAGCGGCACAGCTGTAAAAGGCAAAAAGGTAATTTATATTAATTATAGAGGAATGAGTATAATAGAGTAAAACAGCCCGGTGTGACACGCTGTACAAAACGTGCAGTAAAACTGTCAGAGGCATCAGGACAAGAGTCCTGTAATTGATGCTTAAAGCTGCGTGTGTGTCTGTAGTTGAACGTCTCTGCAGCAGTCTATAAATTATCATCATCTGCAAGCCTGCAGAGTCTTTGTTGTCGTCTAAGTATGCAGCAACCTGGACAGGCCTGCATGCAGAAAACTTAAATGTGACTGAACGCATGCTCTGCTGCAAAAACATATAGCAAAGCAGAGGCCCTGCATGTTTTACTATCAGAGTGTATTTGCAGGTCTAGGAGGGGGTGGGACAATAGCTGCAGTGTTTTGTATTCATCATGCATGCAGCCCTGCAGAAGCTGAGCAAACTGCACAGCAGCGATAAACGGCCCTAAATTACAGCCTCTCTCTGTTACAAGCAAATATAGACAGGCTAAATTTATAAAAGACCATAGAAACTGCCTCAGAATGGATTAGCGATCGGTAACACATGAATGCATCCGTGCACAACCAGGTTGTGATAAGAACACAGACTGCGCTCACAACTCCCAGCAGTCCCAAAGCTATGTGGTCGCCAACGGAAACGCCTTTCTGTGACCTGATGTGTTTTACGGCGCCCTCCGCCCTCACAGGGCCTGTTTATGGATTCCTGTCCAATAGAAAATCATTTTACCTTGGGGGAAAAGCAGCCAAAACCAACATTGATGTCACCACTTTTGCTGATCCTGCAGTAATTCAACAAGCCATTCTGTTCTGTGAAATCACAACATCTCCTTCAGCGTTTTATTCAGAGCTGTGCTGAAGTTATTTGTCTCCTGAAATCATCAGAGCCTGTCAATTATGCATGTTTAAAAACCTGTAAAAATAAACTTTACAGGTGTACGTGTGTACTTAAAAAATTCTGTAAATAAATCTCATATATGGCCTGCTAAAGAGAAAAAGAACATTTTAGCTTCCATATGCTTTTATTTAGTTTTAAAACTTGGATGCTGTTAGCATTTAAGTTATGTGCAATTTCATAGTCGCGCAATATTTATACAAAAAGACATTAAGCGTTTCAAATGTACCATTCAGAATGGCTAAAATGTTATTGCTTTGGCCAGACCGCCACGTAAGAGTACACCTTATTTTCATATCACATGACGGAAAGTTTAAAAACACATAAATTTAAGCAAAGGCACGCTACATTTATCAGCCAGGCTGTTGGATATGTCTACAACTGTTTAGACATTTCTATTTTGGATTTGCCTGTGCTATTTGTCACTGAATTTGGCCGCAGCCCCCTGTTGAAAACGAGGCTGTCGATCTGAGCTAAAGATGTTTGCTGAGTACGTAACATGGTAAGCGGCACCCTGTTGACATTTTTAAAAAGGAGGCCCTACTTTCTTGACCGTTGATTTAGAGCAAGACTCAAATCCCCTTAAATCCGAAAGCCCTGCTGCGCTGCAGCTGCGCACACACACGCAGACACGCTGCATGTGAACGTCCATGCGTTTGAGAACATCTGGTCAGCACTCTTGCTTGAAGCCACATGCCCCAGTTCAGACACACCAGAGGTCACTTTTCCATCCATTTACACATATTTCCTTCTCATGTTTATGTCATATCATATAAAGAAGTGCTTTAGATTTGTGCTTGACAAGCTATGGCGCATTTCAAATGGGCCGAATGTGTATAATGAGTGTCGTGATCTCAAATAATCTTGACACAGTTGGTGATTAAGCCAGTGATGTAATTGTTGAGCGAGACACGGCCGTAACTCACTTTTGTTGCAGACACTCAATGTCACACAGCAATGGTAGCAATTAAGGTTTACAGCGTTATGTTTTCTTCACGTTTTAGGGCCTGAGATGAGATTCGCTGTCTTCTGTGGTCATGTTTGGTCTTGTTCCACTCAAGTTTTCATAACTTATTGCTTTGAAAACACTTTGATTTTAACCCATTAAGGGGTTTACAAATGAATCTTGGGTAACCGAATCAAAATGAGAAAGAGTTTTTGCACGTTTTAGCTCTAAGTGCTCCGTCTTTTTTCCCCCTCCCTTAACATCCTTCCATCTCTCTCTCTTTCTTTTTCCCTCCCTCATATATACTTTCATTCCCCCTCACCCTTGCGGATTCCCCATCTGCACCACAGCGCCCGTTAACAGACGCTGGCTTGACAGATTTACCACCGCTGTCCCACCATTGGCTGCCAGCATGACAGCGTTGATTTAATGCTCACTTCTGATTGGCCCAGGAGTGGCAGACAAATTTATGTCTGCGCTGTGATTCGACGCCGGCTGTCTTTGATGTGAGTTACTGCTCTGTTGCTTATGGGACACAGAAACGGTGTCAGGTTTCAATCGTAAAATCTTCTCCCCAAGGGAAGGTGCACGGAGTGCTCAACATTCCTGACGTCAGACGGCAAGAAGGGAAGAAGAGAGAAAGAGGGAGAGAAATGATTTGTAGCTGCAGTCATTTTCACTCATTCAGGCCTTCTAAGATTTCTTTGTGGAATGCATTCATACTAAACTCAAGAATAATATTCCGTTCCGACAAAGAAAACATCTCGCAAGCCTCAAACGTAGACCAGCCTTATCATCTCCATCCTCCGCTCTATCAGAAAAGTAAACAAAGCTTTCCAGTCCCTGTCATCGCCGTGTCTCATTTCTGTTTACTTACGATAAATTTGTGGTTTGCCAATAATAACCATGTGTTTTAAATTCCCACAGTCAAATATTTGTTCCTGCTGAACAATGGAATATTCAAATTTCTATTTTTCCTTAGTTTGCTTACAACCCAAACCATTTTACCAATATAGAAAATTATTAGAACAAAAAATGTTTCCACTGAGAAAATTGTGAGTGGCGTTTGCTTTTGCAAAACTCAATGCCACAATGGCAGAGTGTTGCTGTGGTTTCTTATTGATCCAAGTAAAAAGAATAAAATGAACAAATAAAAAGAAATAATATTCTATTTCCAATGTATGGGGTCCCCGTCTATAAGAATGTTTTCCCTATTTTACCATTAAAACACACTTTTTTACTCCCCAACAAGCCACATGATTTGAAATATCATTCATGTCAACAGCACAGATGTTACCAGATGAGTTACCAGACGCACCAAAATGTTTTTTGCAAACACCACTAATTAAAAACTTATGTAGTTCTGCAACAATACTATAAAATTATACATCTGAATAATGCACAACTAATTCAGAAGCGTTTTGTAACTCAACTTGTTAAACTCCAAACATTGCACTAAATGTTGCTTTTAATAAAATTGTCTGCCAACACGATTCTGACATTAAATGTATTATTTACATGCTGAAAGTTTCTCTAGTTAGTTAACTTTTTATATTTTATCTTCTAACTTGTGTACAGTGAGAATGTTGTATTGTTTACATGTATAATCTATGTGCAATTATTTTACACTGTGCAAAATGATACTGTCAGTTGTTGTACTGTAGCTTTGTCTCATAATTCCGTATAATAATGTGCAGCACCGCAGATATAATTGTTAAAAACCATGAAAAGGGATCGTGTGACAGTTTCTAAAGATAAATGGCAATATGCAATTAGTGCAATGTCACATAAATCCTCACTGTCTTCATCGAGGTTTGTGTCTGTGTGTCTCAATCTCTCTGGCCTTCTGATCTCCAAGCTGGGACCTCATATTGCTTTGAAAGACGAGAAGGTTTGGGGGAGAATTTCCCAGAAATGATCAAAAGCCAGTTTCCAGCGTTATCTCCGCCATCCGTTAACCTGTATACATCCACGCCTTAGTAAACCCCGTGTCTGCGCATCCTCACGGACTTCAGATGGTATCAGAAGCGGCTTTTAGCCGCAGTCGCGTCCCGCTACCTCCGAGATGAGTGAAGCTGTACGTGTCTCATATCTCATCAAAGTACTTTGAACTGTCTCTTATAAATCAGTATCTCGTAAAGCTGATCGATAGCAGCTGACTGCCAAAGTCACTTTGGCCTACTGTCTGTTCGTGCTCTCATCTCCCTAAACGCGCTCTTCACATCCATCTATACGCTTTATACCAGCATCGGCTGGCGGCGGAGGTCGGCGCTGGGGCGCGCGAGCCCCGCGTATCAGCCGTGACCCGTGAAAATTTCTAAGGGTAAATAGCAAGGCCGAAAGCGTCCGTCAGGAGCTCAAGGATTCGTGAGATGCGCACCTCCATCTCACCCCTCGGTTCACCCCGGTTCGCTCATGTGGAAAATTGCAGTGGGGCGGCATGAGAGCAAAATGAAGCCCTCGGAAGACCTTCCCAGCCCGACGCGTAATTGCATAACATCTAAAGAGACGCATTAGGGGTTTAACGTGGTTGCCAGCATGCGCGTGAGCTCGCCGGGGTTCGCATCTCTCCGCTGGAGGTATATTGCGTGGTGCGCTATGATGCTCTCCAAACAACCCGGTCTCATAAACGTCTCAGCAATGTCTGGGACGTCTGGCACAATGTCACCAGCTGTTTATGGAAAGTCAGGGAGTTGCAGATGGTTGAACTTTGATTAGTTTAATAAATTTAAACTGAAGTCTACGGCAGAAACTGTGACTCGATCGACGCATTACAAGGGGCTTGTTTGTTAAAATCCCATGCATGCAAAATTAACCCGCAGATCAATCCAATATAGCGATTATTTAATATAATAATGTTTAATTCACGTACAAAAAACAATTATACAATACTCAAGCCAAACTACTAACTTTAACCTCAATTGGTCCATTGCAAAAGATTACAATTTCAATATAACAAGCAAAGAAAAGGTTGTTTTATATTCTGAGAGGCCAGTTACATACCAAAACGGTATTTACAGTAATAGTATGACAGCCTAGCAGTTAGCTAGTCATACAAAGGCCATAGATGACACATAGATAAATGACACAACTAATACCATTAAATATGATGTCCACACTTAGCAGTTGTGTCCACATATATGCTGCTTGTTTCATAACTTGTGTTGAGGCCCCTGGAAAGTTCTAGTGACTTAGACTGCATCATCTACAGACCCTTTAAAGGGTGCTAAAGAAGGACCACTATTTAAGACGCTGCCCTAGCAACACAAGTGGGAGTCAGGCCACAAGCTTCTCGGGGGAGACCCAAAGCTGATGTGAGACCCTACATGCGTCAGATTGATGGGGTGGGCACGGGGGCACTGTATGTTAATGTATCTGTCGAGGAGAAATGTGCTCCTGTCTGAGAGTGATTTTAACGCTCTAGGCAGGATGCCGAGGTATTTGTTCTGTCATCAGGAATGTGAATGACTCTTAAACAGATAAATCTTACCAACGAGGCGCTGGTCAACTGAGCCAGTCTCACCACTTTGGGTTTCCCTCGTAAAACAGAGTGTTAGGGGTCGACACAGGAATCTTCACAGGAAACAGGGAAAATTAAGTCAAGTACTTGCAATTTGCTCATTGTTTGCATATAGTTTTTCTATAATGTACACTGTTTGTCACTATGAATTTATTTTTCTTTTGTTACTCCTAAAAGCACAGAAAACCAACTTTCACTTTACCATGCAAAGATAGTGAACTACAACTGATAACAAAAACAACATATTGAACTACAACTGTGAACAAAAACACTGATGCACTTTATGTTGCAGATTTGCTAATCAGCTGAATTCTAATGCTAACAACAATACAGTTAAAAACAAACTAGATCCTGTGTGTGTTAATGGTTTCATTTCTTTTATGAAACTTAGTGAAAGTCAAAGCGTAACAAAAATGTCATTTATCATCTCAACTTTTATAACCGTGTGAGGGCTGTGATTGTTACAAACCTAATTGTGTCGCTGCATATGTGAATGCTTTAATTTTCACATGAATATGCATGAATTATTTGGGTAGAGAAGTAGGTTAAAAAATAGGTTTCTAATTCCCTGGTTTCCTGTCAGCAGCGGCTGTCAGTAAGTCTTTATGGAGAGCTGCTTAATTAATCTTACAGGGCTAAGACAGATCTGGTTAAAGTATTAGGTGTATCTCTATATACACACACACACACACACACACAATATATAAATATCTAAATATAAATATATACAGAGAGAGAGAGAGAGAGAGAGAGAGAGAGAGAGAGAGAGAGAGAGAGAGAAAGACTAACTATTATCAAGAAGCCATAAGTCAAACATTTTCTTTAACAATCTCTTCCTGAGTTCTATGGAAGAGTGTTATATGGTTTGATGCAACATTATAGTGACACAATGTTAATTTTTTGGTCCCTTTAAAGGAACACGATATGAATTGTGGCGCAAAACAAAATGTATCTCTACCGGCTCTGTGAGGAAAGACTAGTTCCTGAATGTATTGTTCTGTAACTATCATTGTAAAAATGTGTCACAGTAAAATAATGGACACAGTCACTGTTGCCTGATTACGTTTGGCCTGTTATTAATTTGCCATTCGTCTTATCTTTCTCCCCAATGTGACAAACACAGGATGAGTTTGTGTTAAACAACAAAACAATAGACACAGAACTGTGATAGAACAGATTGCAAGTGTGGTGAGATGCATTTTTAAGGTTAAACAGTTTAAAACAGGGTCTTAAAAATGCAAAGCTTATTGCACAAAACTAAAAAAGCAGACAGACAGCAGCCAATGACGTCCATCTAGTGAAACAGCCCTTTACAGCGTATTTACATAGTGATGAAAACAACCACTCAATATTTAGTCACTGAAAACCCCATAATGTTGTGGGATCGTCCCACAACCGTAAAGTTACAAACCCATACATTTAACTACAGGTTTAACCATCATAGGAAAACTTCAAGACTTTACAAATACATTCGTGCACATCATCGTAAGACTCATCGTAAGTTATTTCACGGCCCATTCATGAGGCTGTGAGCTTGGGAGGCTGAAATTTTAATGAAGGTTAGCTGCGTCTCCGGTGAGCACCACACGCCTCTGCCTGGTTAAATATCACTGCTAATTAACACATGAAGGTCTAACAGTAACAGAATGACTGATGGCTGCAGCCATGAAGGAAAGGCTTGATTCATCTATGAATTAAACATGAAATAGAGCCATACACACACTGACGTAAAAATAAACTATATTCAGGGTTTCGGGTACGAGAAAGGCATTCAGATTTTAATGCAAAAGCACTGGTTTGCGTTTAAGTGCATATGTTTGCTGTGAGGGTCTTTTCTTGAATAAGCTTGATTTGCACAAATCACGCGTTTGCTATAACGTAGAATAAGGTGTGTATCTCTTGTAGTCGCAGGTTTTAAGGGAGAGTGTGTTAAGTGCACTCAGCCCACGGGTGCAGTAAATCAGGCTGGGCTGCGCTGGAGAGACTGTGGCGTGTTTGCAGCCACACAAAGGCACAGTCTTTGTCTAACTCTGGTAATGCGGTTTAGCTGTCTTTTTTTGCACTTCTTTTCTGCTGGAAATATCGGATCTCAGAGGTATTCAATTCTCTAATACAAGTCTTTTCCAAGTCATATTTCTGTACTACAAGGATTTGTGATATAAAGCTACTGCTGTTGGCATAATAGGAGGTGTGAAACCTACCATATACATACATGCATATACATATATATAAAACACACACACACACACACATATATATATATATAACACACACACACACACATATATATATATATATATATATAAAACACACACACACAAACACACACACACATATATATATATATATACACATAGCCATACATACCATATTTATACTTACACGGATTGTCATTTAGTTACTACTTGTATCTTATGGATATGCTTAACAAAAACAGACCCAAGAAATATCTAGTTTTTGGAAATAAACACACTTTACCAGAATTATAGAAACAATTGTCATCTAAACAGAAATGAGAAATTCTAGTGTTGTGGGTTATGCATTTTAAAACATTAAATAAAAACAACAATCTGTCAAATCATTTTAATGCTGAAACAGAATGAGCCGGCAGCTCTGTTAAAAGCTGGCGGCTCGCGCCACCTGCTGGTGGACGCGCGTCATTTAGATAAAACGTCAAATTCACATTTAATGCATTTAGCAGACTTCTATTCAAAGTGACTTACAGGATATTCAGGGTAAACTTTTAACAGTATGCGTGTTCCCTGAGGTTCAAAACCCTGACTTGCATGCTTTACCAGTTGGGCTACAGGAAATCAAAAGGACAGACCAAAATTTTACATTACAGAGAGCTTGGCGGATAGAAATCGAAGCCATGTTTTTAGAAAAGCAAATTTATTGTCGATTTAAGGCCCTAGACCTTCATTCTCTACAGGAATAAACTTCAGTCAGTTGTGTTTGTAAACGGTAAACAATACCAAACAATGGATCAAAACGTTATTTCATATAAAACGAGTGTTTTCATTGTTTTTAATAACAAGAATTATTTTACAGTATGCGTTTAACAAAATGAACATGCACAAGAACGTGGGGTTAGAAACACAACGAAACCGCGACATTAAACAGTGGCAGCCGTCTAGTCTGATTAAGTTCCTACTTAAATTATTATAAATGCTGAAAAAATATATTAACTCAAGCTCAGCGGTGGAAAACCGCACAGGTCTGTCGTCAAAGTCAATATAACAAGACCTAGCAGTTTATATAAGGACCTAGCAGATTATATAAAACATTTTATATAATCATGTCTCTCTATGAACTGTACAAGCTGTTAAAAGCTTTTAAATTGTATTTTTTGGCTCGGCTGTGTCAATCCAGTGACTTAAAAGAAACAGAATGAGTCACATTATACTGCATTAAACGTCAACCTTTCTAATACTTGATAAAACGTCAGTATTCGTATTGACCGAACGGCCAACTACCAAAGTTTAAAAAATGTACAGGCATGACGCCATGATGTAGTCCAAAGAAATGAGCTCTTCTAATTCGTGACTGAAACCATTAGGCCTGTGTAAAACTGTCAGCGGCAGATACGATTTTATCACAGTATTTAATGAGAACATACTCTTGAGAAACAGGAAGTGATGGATTTATGAACACACCAAGAAAATGTATCTAATGTTTCTACGTCTAATCGCTCGGAGCAAAAAGGCCAAGAGAGATAATGAATTAGTTGCTCAAGTTGTTCACAGGTTGTAATACTGGAAACCCCAACAATCCCAAACTAGACCCCTCCATGGGAACTACACAAGGAAGTCATTTTCTAGCCATTATTGCCCGGCCTGAAAGAACTAACAAGCCTGCTGCGAACAGTACCATCTACAAACATTAAAAATACAAAATACGCTATTTCCCAGAGTCTAATTGGTATAAAAAATTCCACTCTTTGTGAGTCCAGAGTCTTAAGTCACTTAAGTGGCTCAGACTTAAGTCACTTCTGTTGGCGAACGGTCTGCTGGCCACAGTACGTCCATCGCGTTTGTTGGGAGCAGTTTGTGTGAGCAATCACACCGCCAGTCTGCTGTTGTTTGTTTGCAGTGGGCTCCAGGATGCCGTGTGTTGGGAGGGGTCCTGAGAATACGCCCGTCCCTCACAGCACGGCTGGTTCTCCTCTTTCGGGATGCCCACGGCACACAAACGCCGGTGTCGCAGTAAACGGTCAGTTCTGGAAAAGTTCTGTGTGACAGAAGGGGTTCAGATGATTAAGTTTACAAGCGGTTCGCGCTGTCGTTTTTCGTTGAAATGAACAAGATTATTTCGATTTTCACAAGGTGTTACCAGTAGCTACTATGTGTTACGTTTTTGACAAACATTGTATAAAGTTCTCTCACAGTTTCCAAAACTGACAAATGATCTGCAAATTGGTTTGGCAAAAAAAATAAAAAGAAACATTTGCTTGCATTGCAATTCATCAACAGCAGCATAATCTATTTTAATCATCTATGTAATACAGTTAATGACCAGCTGTTGTCATGGTAACAGGGCACCTGTAATCTTAAGCCAACGTATAGTTTGGTGTGTGTAATTTTTAAGGCAATGATCACCAAAAGAATATATGTTATACAATAAGAACAACTGTCACTGTTTGATAGCCAGAGGACACAAACTTTGTGTAGAGTGGACCTGCATATTAAGCTGGGATAAAGATTTTCTAACCTTTTCAATGTCTAAAAATAAAAAACTCATTACTTTCTCTAAAGCGACAGAAAAATGTATCTTAAAAAAAGGAAGAGAATGCATCTTAAAATACTGATAAAAGCATCAAAAATACGTGGAACAGAAAGACTGTGTGTGTGTGTGTGTGTGTCTCACCTGTTGGCAGCGGTCACACTGATAAGGCTTCTCACCGCTGTGAACACGCTTGTGTCTCTCCAAGTGATAACGCTGAATAAACCTCATGTCACACATATCACAGCCGAACGGCTTCTCCCCTAAACACACACATGCTTTATTTAAAATATCCATGCAGACAAATAATCTTAAACCTGACAATAATTATTATAAACCTTGACTTGCAAATCTGATTTGATCTTTTATGTGCAATCTTTTCTTTTTGCATTTATAGGCCTTTTGCATTTATAGGCTTTTGTGCATTTAATTAAACAGGACAAAAGACAACAAAAAAAATCATAGGCATATATAAAGGAAATGGTATTAGACATTGACACAGGCTGGACTTAAACCCGCATCGACCACATGAGCATCAAGGTTCAATATGTAAAGACTGTGTGGCCTAACCACCACGTAAACACTTGTGAGGGAAATTAAAGGTCAATGGCGTACCAGTATGGGTGAGGATATGACGTTTGAGATGGTAACTGCTTCGGAACGCACTGTAGCAGTGATCACAGACAAAGTTCTTCTGCACTGGAGAACTGAGCGAGTTATTGTCCGCAACATCAGGAATTTCCATCTTAACACACACACCGAATAACAGACCATTTGCATCACATTCATTCAAGACATGAATATAAGCAGAATTTGTCAATGTCATTACCAGGAGAACTGGGAGGGTAATAGATTGAACAGACTCAGCGCTTGCCTGGGGTTTGTCTCTCATTTTGGAGGGAAGTCCCGGTTTCCTGTTCTTCTTCTTTGGCTGGATGTTCTGGCTGGCTTGCATCTCCTTCTCATCCAGCAGTCGGGAAGAGTGAAATTCTCCGTCCTTGCGGATGAGCTGCTCGAAAACAGGGACATGTGGGTCAAACAAGCAAGCGATTTAACAAAACCTGAAGCTATCTGGCAAAAACTTTTAATTTCCTTCTTAAAAGAACCAAACTCCCACCCCGTAACTGAGTCATAACCAAAAGTGAACCAAGTGAAGAAAAATTTACATTCCTCCAAACCATGAAGTGGATATTGTATTCATTCCCCTAATTAAAACGGTCTCAGTTCAGTTCAAGCCAAACCGCTTTCAGATCCCTGAAATGTGAACCAAATGTAAACACAACTGAAGTGCATCATGTGATCAGTAACTTTTTCCCGTACCAGTGGTGGGCAGCTGACTCCTGAAGGCAGCAACATGTGACCATGTTGGTTCTGGGTGTCCTGGTTATGGTTCTGGTTGTGATTATTGTTGTGATTGTGACTGTGATTGTTTTCTCTTTGTCCCTGGCCCAGATGAGAGCCCATCTTCTTATGGCCAGGCATAGAGCCGCTCTGCATGAGCGCCATGCCGGACAACACTGCTTCACAGCCCAGCAGCCCAGCCTGTGTACAAACACAAACACACAGTTTCCATACTGGATTGAAATCTGACCCAAATATTTCAACCTAAATAGTGCTGACAGATTCCACTAAGCAAATAACATGCCCTAAAAAACATCTTGACTTTTGACTTTCAGCATTTGAAATTTCAGAATTTGACTGTGTCCCCCAAGTATTAGCCAATAATAAAACATGGAGGTGGGGCATGTTAGTCAGACAGTTAGACAATTGCATTTGTGTTTATTTGTTGCACAGTAGCTTTAATTCATTCGAAAATGGCAATGCGTGAGAAAATTTATGTATGTTCTAGGGTAACCAAAACAGCTGCGTTGTGGAAGTGATTCAGAAACTGTTAAAACACAGGACAGCCAAAAGAAATAACTTATAAACCTATAATAAAATTATAGCAAAAAAAAACAATGTAGACAAATGCAGAAAAAGCAAATGAAAGAGGGAAAATTAAACACTGACCCATTTCATGTGATCTTGCACTGAGCCGTTGGAAAGGCGTGACATCGCGGTGATGAGGGTGTGTGTGTTTGTGTGTGTGTGTGTGTGCTGGGGGACAGGGTGCTTCAGTCAGGGCAGGGAGAATGTTTAGAGACCACACAAGCCCCGATCATCGGGGGCCAAGCCTAGAAACAAAAGGGGTGGGATATAAAGCCAAGAAAATACCCAACTCTGTCTATAATGTTGCCACAATATACAGCCCACCATTAACAGAAGTTATCAACCGCTGACAAATCACCATATTATTCTGTGGAATCAAACAATTTCTGTCATTATTGCCAAGCCTCTGTTTATGTAGCCGTATAGGACTGTGTGTTTAAACCACAGAGTTTGGCTTAAGTAATTAAGCGGCGTCAACTTTCCAAGCGCCAATAGCCCCTAAATGACTGGAAACAAAATGGTTCAAAACGGTAACTGAATAAAGTGGATTCTCATAGGAAACTGTAGAAATAGATTCAAGTCGTTGTACTCTGTTGATACTGGAACATGGTGGGGTTAAGGAATTCACAATAATGGAAAAAACAGACTGTTATTTGACTCTTTCCCAAACCCCCACTAGTTCTTCAATTGCCCTTCACTGTAAGCAGATTGTATCGTGATTCCTGCGGGTTTAATGCCTTATAATTACAAATAACGGGACATCAAGACCACAGACACATTAGACTGAAATGAAGCAGCGGTACCAGGCAAAATGAACAAATCATAACACATCAAAAAACAAACGTATCAAAACGAACAGGTGATTATTGTACATTGTGAAGTTCAATAAGGTAAATGTTGCTGGTCTGTGAGGGTTTTGACTTTCAGTCTTTTGACAGGTTAGCACGTTTCAGGAGATAAAAATAAGACTTAGCAAACAGAAAGCAAACTCAATTAACCCATGACAAATAAAAAACTTTAACAAAACAATTAAAATGTATGTATAACACTTTATAACTCATTCAGTCTGTAGTTACAAGTATCTTAGTGTTATGGCAATAAACCGCATTATGTACATGCATATCTTAAAAGCGGCATTAAAAGCAACAAAGTGCATGAATTTATATACGCATAATAACAAGGGCTGAATAAAATGCGTTTCTTGCATCTAATCTGCAGAAATATTGTTCATCTAAACGCTATTCACACCATTCATCCTCTACGACACAACAGGGCGTGAGTTCATCGTCTATTTAACTTCTGATTTCAATGGCCTTTTTCCCGACTACTGTGTGTTATAAATGTTATGCATTTTGCTAATATAACACCGCTGCGTGTGTTTGCTTTACCTTACTCTTCTTCTTTAACAAAACAGCGAAATTTTCTTGTCGGACTTGCAATTTTCTTAGTTTACAAACACAGGAAACGTTACCGGAAGTGCTCTCTGGGGAGAGCGCCCGCCACGTGACACGCTACTTCCGGTGTAAATAATGAACACGTTTAGGAAGCGTTGTGAAATATTTTTATTAATGTGTAAAATGTTGAGTAATACAGTTGATACATGCATTACATTTCACAAAATTTTGACTTCTGTTGTGTTTTTGGCATAAGGGGACATAGAAACGAGGGTTTTTATTTTATTTTTTTTCAAATTGCAAAACAAACTAAACATAGATATTACAGCTTTGACAAAAACTATTTGACCTACAGTCCAAGCCAGACACCTTTGGACAAGATTTTTAAAGCACAATGACAATGTCCAGGCAACAAAATGACAGTCACAAAATCGTATAATATAAACTAATGTATCAAATTTTCTTATCAAAGGATATTGCAGACAACAACCCAAAAGAATAAAAAACAAAGCATTTATCACAATACTTACTGAAGTTACTATAAGGGTTTGACATAAGTCACCAGGCCAGTTTTTCAATTTCATTTCCAATTACAAATTGTACACATGAAACAAACACATAAACAGACAAAAATGTCTTATCCACATCTTATCTTATACATTTTGGGGAATACTATGTATGTGATTAACACACTAATAACACAGAAAAAGGAAATTACTCATTCTGGTAAAATGATTGAAATCACTTATTATTATATAATTTTATATGGACAAGAATCTATTATATTTAGATCTATTTTATTATAAGGGAGGATTTTATGGCCTGTGGGCGCTTATTTATTTCCCATTTGATCATTGCATCACTACTGTGTACTTATCTTAACTGTTCAATTGTGTTTTTATGGAGACTTTTTAGAAAATGTTTTTAAAAAATTGCTCATTTAAAAACTGCATGTAAAAATAGCTACAGTAAGGCGGGGCTTATATTATCGACAACACACTGAAACTGACTACAGGTCCTTTCCTAATCGCTCTATCTCATCAAGAATGA
This sequence comes from Yasuhikotakia modesta, assembly GCA_036877545.1. Classification (NCBI taxonomy): domain Eukaryota; kingdom Metazoa; phylum Chordata; class Actinopteri; order Cypriniformes; family Botiidae; genus Yasuhikotakia; species Yasuhikotakia modesta. The sequence continues at coordinate 105,709 of JBAJNP010000009.1, forward strand.
AATCCATGTCTTTCGTGGTCAGCTGAGGAGACACGACCACCATGCGGAAGAAATTGACGCATCCTGCCATGGGTTGGTAGCCCACCATCATTGTTCCGCGCTTCATCATTCTCTCTTTGATCGCTGGTGCCACCTGGCGGTGCATTTGGGAATTACATTACATTTATGCAAATCCTCTGTTAGTTTAATTCTGTTATAATAACAATAATAATAATTGTCACTCTGTGTGCGTGAAACCCAAACCCACCTTTGACAACCTTTCCTGGTAATCTGCGCTGTTCTCTTGTCCTCTCAGACTAGGTGGTATGAACCAGAAACAGACGTTGACAAACTGCCTCTGTTAGTAAAATCAAGATCCCATATAAATATATTATCATATATATTACATGCATGTTTTGGTTTGTACACAGTACGTTACCTTAGAAACGAGCTGAAAATGTTCCCTCTTCTCCATTTCCTCCACTAAATACCTGTTTATAAATGATCATAGTCATAAATAAAGAGTGCATATTAACATAAAAACATATTAACATAAAATCAGCCAATCATTATTGACAGCAGAATACACAACTAGCCAATCAGAATTAAGTATTATACAGTACCAGATAATAATAAGTTAGACTGGCCACTAATATTCTTCCTTTTATTGTGTCATATAATAAATTAATCACCAACATTAAGATGCATTAATACCTTGCGAGGAAAAAAGCCTTGTCTACGCGTTCAGTGAGCCCATGTGTTCCTATTGCCTTCCACATCAACCACAGCTTCAAACAATCCACCTTACGGCCACACTGGATAGATTTATCTCCTGTGTCCAAGCTTGTGTCATAAAACTTGTCTTGTTGGAACAAATAAGTTGCTTTGGTACTGTGGCAGTGCATCAGCAAATTCTACAAATGAAGACAGATCACAAAAATCACAGGTTTGTCTTATATATACAATTGAATCTCTCTCTAGATATCTCTCAAGCGTTCCTACCGTGGTGTCTCTGAACAAAACCACAGAGCACTGCAGGCCAGCCAGAAGCATTTTGTGTGGGTTCCAAGTCACAGAATTGGCTCTGAGTTAAAAAAAAAACATGAATGATAATCATACAGTCAAAGATAGTCATTCTGTACTCCAGACCAATGGCTCAAATTTCAACCTAATTTTCTAAAAGGTTCATGCACTTAAATGTAAAATAAGAGAGGAAACTGATTCAAATTAGCCAAAATTAGTCAATCATGACATATTATTGAGCATTAGACAGTCAGCATTTGCAAAGACCTGGACTTGCAACTATCTCTGAATCTAGTATCACTGAAGGTTCCTGGAGAGTTTCTCAGAATAACTTTACTCTGAAAAGCTCTGAAACATTTTCCCCAGGACTCGTTCTGTCAGCTCAGAGTTCATTAAGTTCAAACCTCTCTATTCCCGACACCAGATGTCTGTGTTTTTTGGAGAACAGCACACTCCCTCCCCACGCCGCCTGTAAATGACAGAGAACGGGTCCAGATTGCAATGGAAAGCAGAAATAAGCAAGCATATAAATCTGGGACATATAGACATGTGTTGACTTGAGCCTATATTGCGTAAGTGTTGCATAAGGAAACTGCAGCATGCTGCACGTACATCAACATGCATCCAGATGCCGTTTCTTTCGCATATGTCAGCGATAGAGCTCAGAGGATCAAAGGCGCCCTGCACTGTTGTTCCCGCTGTGGCGTTGACAAAGAATGGAACAGCATCCTGGAGAAGAGATGATGGTCAAACGCTGTTAACCTTTGGCCTTTAGATGATTAAAAGAATATTTCTTCCAAAAATTAAGATCCTGTCAACATTACCCATGTTGTTCCAAACCCATACGACTTCCTGTTCTTTAGGAGAAACAAATATAAACATCTCCTTTTGTATTTCACTGAAGAAAGAAAGTCTTACGGTTTTGGAACAAGATGAGTGTTTAATTGATTGATTTTACTGCCAAACCTACACAGAACGCTTCAATAATGACTGAGTGTGAAATTAAATATCTACTTGGGATTTTGCCAGAACGATTTTTGCCTCCAGGTCCTCTGGTATCATGCTGCCACTGTAACGTAACAAAGAAGCAAAATGTTATACAGAGAACTAATGGTTTCCTACATGCTGTAAATAAGAAACATCTGTACCTTTTATCCGCCTTTACCACAAAAACATTCTCCAAGCCAATACCGAGAAAGGCAGCACCTTTTTTCATTGAGTAATGACTCTGAAACAAACACAATGACAATTATAACATTTCCAATAACAACCATCACAGAACAAAGGCCTATTTGCACCAAGAGTGAAAACTATAATGGTTACTTGAACGTTTTAAAAACATATTTAAGAAAATAGTGCTGGTTGCCCCCCAAATACAACCATAATGATGCAATATTATTGGGATCAGATCATTTTTTTCAAAATCAAAATCCAGATTTAAAGTAATGTGTGCATCTACTGCAGTGAGTGATCTTAGAATAAACAATGTTATTGTTTATTGGTGCTGGTGCTAATATAGTTATCATTTCAGGTGTATTTATAGTTATAGTTAATGGTGTGAGCAGGTCTTAACTCTTTAAGGGCCTTTAGAAAAATCTCATTAGTCTTCACCTGCTCTGAGGTAAATATGGCCAGCCGTGGTGCGGCCCACAAGCCCTGCGTCTTCACGTTGGGGAAGGCCCAGTAGCGTGCGATGTTAATGGCGTACATGTTAGACATGGACCCTCCAGGACAGAAAATTCCATCTCCTTCTGACCAGCCAATCAGAGAGCGAAGTTTACAAAGCACCTCCTCCTCCATCAGGACAAAGACAGGAGCCACTTCATATGTGTATCTGCAATAACATCACACTGAGTATCTTCTGCATTGATTACTTATGACACACATCTCAGACTTTCAATGCATATATGAAGCAGAGATCTTCTGGAATGATGTTGTGCAAACATACTGGCTGGTGTTGAGGGTCTCTGTGAGGAGTCGACCGGTCAACGCGTGGTAGTCCACTCCAGCAAACAGCTGATTGAAGAACCGTGGATGACCTGTGAACACAAACAGGCTTTAGGCTGTGATGTTAAAACATACGCATGACTGAGGTGAAATTGATTTGGTGCTTCAGGATCAATAGTCAAAAAACCCATATCAGTACACTGCTTATCTGAACGTAAGGCTTAAAAGTAAGGCAGGATATTTAACAGAGGCTAGCAATGGTAAGCTACCATTGAAAGCGTAATATTCCCTCCCACATTCAGAACAAACACTAGCCTCTCTAAAAATTGCCTGCTGTACTTTTAATAACCTGAAGGCAAAGAAATGAACCTCGCATACAAGTTTTAACACTGTATCTCGCCACATCCTGAACTCTCTGCAGTAGCTGCTGCTGAGACTCTCCATGTTCTCTGAGCTCCAGGTCCAGAAGAGATCTCAGCTGGTCTGGGTCTTTCCACTCACACACCTGCGTAAGCAAAGACACGAGTGTCTATTTAAAAAACGAATCCTTATATGCGAAAAGGACGCAGATGTTAAATGAAATGATGGATTCATGAAAGACCTTCTCCGTTGAGTCAGTTCCTTTCTGAAGTATCTCCTCCACAATCACTTTGAAAGCCTCAGTAAGGAACATTTTTCCATCTGAATCATAGACATCTGATTCCTTAAGGTGACCATTCATGTACTCTGTGGAATTCATAAACACGATTTCCCAAATGGATCAATAAGCTTTCAAATAAACATTAAAATAAAACACAACGTAGATTAGAAATAATACAATAACATGAATGTATAAAAGCATGTATTTTTCGTCTGTTTTAAAACTTTTAAAGCAAACATACTTTCCAAACTACAATAAACTAGACCTGTGATAAACTTGAAGTTCTTTACGTAAGAGTCGTTTTGCATCTATAAGAGAGGTTTGTTTTAGATAGTTTGTTTTAGATTTTGTTTAGTTATCTTTTGGTTAGCTTCCCAAATTCCAACAACGCCCAAACTACTTCACTCAATTCCTAAGGAAACGGACAACTGGCACCAGCGCAAGCTGGCTTTCGAGGAAAAGAGAGACAGATTTAACATACATTTTACACATTTGCCCGTCTTAAAAAATCTCTGAACGCTTTTCACGTCGTTGCATTTTTGCTGATGCTCTACGGTCTGTTTCCCAAACGCTTTGCTTCCAACTGCGGTCGTTCAGAACGCTTAGAGAAGAGTTCACTTACGCAATGCGTTCCGTACAATGATTTCTTTGTGTGGGTCATTCATTCTGGTGTGCCCAAATTTTCCACCAACTACTTTAAACGTTTGCAACTTTCCCATGCTTTTAGATACACCAGGAACTGTACTGTGCGCGCATACCGACTTTACAGTAACACTTAAAGTATTTCGTCATCGGATCCAAAAATGAACGATTCGGCAAAACTAAGAAACCTGTGCGCAGGAATGCACGCATGCATGCAAGACAAAACGAACAATCAAACATCTCACCCTTAGAAATAGATGAAGTCATTGCAATGCGTTTCTCCTTCTGCTCAGTGCATGAAACTCTACTGTAGGTGATGACGTGATACCTTCTGGTCTCCAGTGGTTTAATGCACACGCGTATATAAGTGCATGCGCACGCATCTCGTCATTCAGTGACAGTGTAATTGGATTAAAGTGATATGGGTGTGACAACAAAAATCAATCGTTAACTAAAAAAAACAGTTTTTACAGTCCTGGTTGATACCCAGCAGGAAACGTTCTTATAACGTTGGCTAACGTATTTTAAAAGTTAGTCAAACGTTTTCACATTATATGTAAATTAAGGCTGTTCTAAATTGTAATAGTGTTAAAAACAATGGACGTATATGATTTTAGGGAAACGTTGGGGAAACGTTGTAACAACCTAAACTCGTTATCTTGGTATGATAGGATGACATCATTAGTATTCCTACTTATCATGGTGATTTAATTACTCAAAATGCTGTGCATATTTACAACATTATGGACTGCCTTCAATGCATGTTTCATTGCTTAAGCTCTTATACATATATACACATATATGGACATATATAATATAGTCCATGGACATATATAATATAGGGACAGAGACACAATGATAGACTCATGCAATTTGCATACAATCACTGCTATGTATACATTGAAGCAGTAATAGCTGTCTGTTGCATAAAGAGGGATTCAACATCAACATCTTCCTAACTCTGCAGTGTTGTTCTAAGTTCACATTAAACTCTGTAAGTTTGCTGATGAAAGATATACCCCCTGCCTGTGTTTGTCTGATTGTGCAATGTGCCCACACTCACAAGACGGAATGTCACAGGGTTCAAAAAGGCTTCGCATGTATGGACCAATAGCGATCTGACGTCCAATAGAACGGCACTTTCTTACGGAAACAGGAAATGTTTGTATGCAAATATCCTTCTGGGATATTTTCATGCACACTGGAAAGAAAATGAATCTACAAATATGTTACGTAAAAATATTTATTGCAAGAAATAATATGCCTGTTTTGTGTACGCTACAAAAATACCCCAAACCTCGGCACAACCACAAATTAACCCCTGTAAATGAGTTTGATAAGCAGATAGCAAAAGCAATCAAAACACAGAGTATAATTAGGCTTATAAAACTTATAAAAAGCTTATAAAACAATAAACAAGACAGTAAACCCAACAAAAACCTTTACCAGTCAATTCCCAACTCTGGGCCTCTGTCTGTTTTTCTTTGTTTTTACTTAACATTATCCCATCACTACAAGCAAAACCATTTACAAAACAAAAGCGACGAAGTAACAAAACAACAGTATGTGAACGAACATCACAAATACAAAAAAAACGAAATTAAATATAAATAAAACAATTGAACAAGTTTAAGCACGCTGTTGCTCCCGTGTCAGGTTGAAGGCTTTAAAGTATAGAAAGGTTTTATAATCCCAAAGTAAAAACAACACAAGGGCTGGCATGGACAGAGGATGTTTAATGACTGGTCTGCGCAATGGAATTGTACAAACTCCTCCTCCAGTCCCATCACCTGCTTGGCAGGCAAAGTAAGGGTGAGTAAGGGTGAACAAGGGTGAACACGGGTGAACCACCCGGGTGAAAATACATCAGGGTGAAACAACGTGATACTTGCCGAGAGATCAAAGGTCGCCACAATGTTGCCAGATAGCGGCTTGTGTTGGAACATAAATCTTATTTAAACTTCTGTTGTAAACATAAGACCTTATCTGTTCATGGAATTAGTTCAAGTTTTAAAACACAGATAAAACCTTTTATCTTTATTTCTATATATATATATATATTTAAAAAAGGAAACGTATAGCTTTGCAAAATGTATTACAGTCACTATAGAGACTAGTAAAAAGCAGGTCACATGAGAAATAAAAATAAAGATGATTATAAATCAGGTACATGGGCAGTTAGTGCAAACAAGCACTAAAATAAATAAAACAAGAAAAGTTCTTGGTTTCAAATAATTCTGAAAACATTTAAAATTACACAACTAACCAATTCAGCTTTGCCCCCCTTTTTTATACAATTGTGGAAAGTATTTTTTTCAAAACACCTTCGAAAAGTTTGGACTTTTAAGGTTTTTAACTCTGTTCAAAGAACCTCAGACCAGGGTTCTGTTAACAAATTAGTTACCCTTTGCATTGCTAGAGAAGAATGATTATCATCTGTTTATCAGGGAAGATTAACATTACGTGTTCATATTGGTTATCCTCTGTTTATCAGGGAAGATTAACATTACATGTTAATATTTTGTTTGGTTATCCTCTGTTCAGACAGGGAAGATTAACATTGTGTAATATTTGTTACTCTCTGCTGAGCAGAGAAGTTTAAGTGTTATTGTGTGTAACACAAAAACTCACAAGATGTTCAGAAAGAACGCTAGACTGATCCCCACAACTGAAAAAGCAGGTCTTGCGACACCTTTGTTGTCAGTGAAATTAAATCGCTGTTGGGTGTTGTGTACAGATGCATTGCTACAGACGATGGACAAATGAACAAATGTAAATGTTTGAAAGTCTTTAGTCCTAAACGTTAGACTTAGTCTGAAATACCCGTTTTTCATTAACCTGTTGCATCTGAGCTTATATATGAGCTTATATATACTTTTATATGCCTTTACTAAACAAAACACACAAGTACAACGTACTTGTCATTGTGTCTAGCAGTTATAGCTACCTCTAGTGGCGACTCTGCATGTTTGCACATGCAAGTGCTAGTTAACTAAACCAGTGCTCTTAGCTGTTTTCCAGCAGGAAGTTAATATTCCGAGGGTCAACACCGTTGTCCTCCTGGGTTAACAGGTAATAGAGGCGGGAGGTTGTGGCCGCATCCCTCTCACGCATGCTCCAGCGCCGCAGCATGCTGAAAACACGCTCAATGTGTAGTTTGTTATCCTCTTCTATCTGTTGAAGGGTGGTGGTGTTCATGTCTAGTGCCATAATTCCCACTTCCTTCCAGTTGTTCCCAACAAAGCGCGCCACCTTCATCATCTCCCTCTCACTCACTGTCCTGGAGTCTGCAGGGTTATGGAAAGAGGATGTGATGTCACAGTTTGGCACATCCCGTTTTCTCTTCGTTGCCGTTTCTGAAACCAAACAAACACAAATAATAAAACACTTTACACAAAACAATTACAAAGAACAAAATGTTTAAGAAATACACATCATGAAAAATGAAATTGAGATACTGTACATGTTGTGTTTCTATAGTTTATGATTTACACACACACATATATATATATACACACACCTATAAATGTGTGTTTGTGTGTGTATGAGATAAATATCATAGACATGTATATAAATGCATTTAACACACACACTTGGGCTTGTCATCGTACCTGTGGACGTCTGTAACTTTCGCTTGTTGACTGGCAGCTCTTGTAGGAACTGTAGTTTCGGAAACGCGTCCTGCATGTCTTGTCTTTTCAGCAGCGTCAGGAATTTCATTGCAGTTTTATTGTCTTTGTGAATCACATAATCCAGGATGTCCCGAATCTGTTTGGATCGTGTGCTGATGTCTTTGATACTGTTGTACTGGTTATCGGACAGTATCTTCAGGGAATGACAATGCTGCAGCACAAAATCTGGATCTTCCAGTAGGGCTTCAATCAGGTCAGTTTTTAGACTCTGAATGAGCTCTGTCCCATCATATGGTCCACCCATTACTGCCTATCTGTGCTCAGCAAAGGCCTCAGGCTGAAAGCATAGAGACCCACATCACCATTTGTTGAGCTAAACACAAGGAACAGTGTTTATAAAACAACTGCAGGTGTCGTGAGTCACATTCACATTATAAATACTGCTGTAAATTACCAACGTGTAATGCGAAATACTTTTCAAACAAACGTGTTTATATTTTTGTTTGTTATATTATATATTACTGTTTAAAAACATATCGCATCTCGCGTGAACAACCATGAGAGCCTTTCCTGTTAGTGATGCGTTCCTGTGCGTTACTTTCAGAAAAGGCCATCGCATACATTTTATTAAAAGAATGAAGTAAAAGGGCAATTTTTGACGTTTTTGCGCATCGTTCATGTAGGTCGCGCTAAATAATTTACAAAAAGGCGCAAGTTGCACCCGCGCCACAAGTAGCATTTTGTTGCATCCTTTCGGCTGCAGTAAAGTGGGAACGAAAGAGAACGAAGATATTATAAATGCATCGACTGATGCGCAACATGCGATATTGCGACGGCGCAGTTTGTGTGTTTGCGTCTGTTATTAAGTAACGTGGTTTTTCTCGCGCTCTCGTGTCCTTCACAATATCTCCATAATGTGAAGCAGAAACTGAAAGCTTGCATTGTAGCACGAATACAACACAAATATCAAATGAAAGCCCCCGCCGACATAACAGAAACGCCTTTTATACGTAAAATAAAAGAAACTGCTGCTTACCTTGATGTGATGAATGGAAAGTTTTACAGCGCATCACACACTTCCTCCATATATCGATAACGCGACCGCTGCTGCCCCCTGCCGGACACACGGCGTTATACACGCTAATACCAATGACACTGAACACAAGTCTAAACATTCACTATCAGGAAAACTACTTCCTAAATTGATACGAGGGTTAAAAGCTATATTTTGTGTTTTAGGAAGTCTGGTCGGCTGTAGGGAAGTAGCTGTTAAATGATGAGAAAGGTTGTTTTATGCTGGTGACCTGTATTTTCAGTGACACAACATTTATGTCCGAACTCTAGGTTTTTAAAATGTTGTTTAAATGTTAGTTCATAAAGAAAAGTCTAAGCACCAAAGCGATAAAGACTGTATTTCTATTTGTTTCTTTGATTTCATTAGCTATAATGGAATAATAGGCCATTATCTGAACCGAACACAGAGAATTATGAGTTAATGGCCAAACCTAGTGTGGTCAAATACAATTTTTGTATATTTTCAGTATGTTTACTATATAAGTAAATGCTCTCCTGATTTACAAGGGCTCTTCCTGTGACCTAATGACCTCATTTGGAAGCCGAGACAAGTCACACTTCCAGGAAAATAGTGGGATTCCCAGACTATTTACAGACCTTGTTGACTCAGCTAGTCTGACAATAAAAAGCCATGAGTGGGTGGGGCCTTACCTGCTAGGCGAAAAGAAGCTCTCATCTCATTGGCTGAGAGAAGTCAGTACATTTCCTCACTTATAAATAGTGGGAACAGTGTTCAGAGCATTTAGAAAGAGGAACATATACAGACTGCAGGAGGACATTTGACTGAGCACAAACGTAGGGTATGTGTGTTTTTATTGTGTCTAAGGGACCATTGTTTGCATTGTGGCCTAGCCTTGTTGTGTTTTGCATTTTTAGACTGTATGCTGTTTGGTTTTGTTGGGACTGACTGATTAAATAGATTTTTAATTTAKTTTTTGTATTTAAATAATAAATAAATAACATCTGCATTGCCGTATGTTTGTGGAAAAGGCTGTGATTGCTAAGAAATTTGCTAAGACTGCTAACTCTGAGCAACTCGTAATGATCATTTGAATAAACACATTTTTTGTGGTCATTGAAGTTTTGATTTGTGATGTTGATGGTTCTGACTGATTTCTGTGTTAATTATTCGGTTAGAAAATATATCCTTTTGTGCAAAATACTTTATTCTGAAAACTTCATGTGATGTTATTTCACCACAATTCCTTTGCAGGCAAAATACTTTACTGGAGACATGAGTTAATGTTAAGTTAATGTTTGAATACATGTAGCTAACTGAGCACATTTGCATGTCATTAACGCAGCACAGCATAGCTATTGAAACTCCTAAAATGTAATGGATGTTTCTATAGTGAAATTCTTTCAGATATTTTAAGTTTTGACATGCTTAGTTATAAAATTTTGTTGGCTAGAACATTGCTGTGTAAACAAAGAAGGTCATTGGTGCATTAACAATTAACATCTAAACTCTGGGATAAATCTGGCTTATGGAAACCAAACAGTAACTTGTCTGCACACGCTGAAGTGTTGATGTGACCTCTGGGTGAATTTTTCTCCTTCAGTGACTCGTTTCCTTGTTGTTTGAAGAAAAGCTTTAACTGTTTGTTAAATGAATGAAAATCTCTGAAAAGCACAAGTGGGGAATTTGGGCTACAGAGATACGATGAGCATTAAGGCAAATGAATGAATAAACACTTCTTCTGTCAGGAAAGTCCCAGTTTCGATATGATGACTCCGGTGTTTCTGAATGAGTGAAAGTCGTGTCCTGATGTGTCCGTATGACTGACCCTTGTGAAAACGTCTCTGAAACGTCTCTGAAACATCTCCTGAAAGAGCAGGTTGGCCATCTCAGATCCTGCTTTCCAGGAGTTTCCTGTTGAAAGATGAGACAAGACTCCTCAGGGTGTTTTAAGAGAATCCTCTCCATTGTTTTGTGGTGGTGTATCAGGCCTGTGAGTAATCTGAGGTCAGGATGACTTGCTGTGTCAGCAGAGTGAGTGATAATGACACCAACGTTTGTGTTCAGCTGTGAACCCGGCTGATGTTTTTACTTGCCTGTATTATTAAAGCTTTTCTGAGTGTTTTAACACCTGCTTTACAGAAACAGATTAAAGTTATTACAGCACCGGTGTTTTATTTAAAGCATGTTAGTTGTATAACTTCAAACTTGATTAAAATTTGACTGCTAATGAAGTCTTCATCACTAAAGATCTCAGACTTTTGGATAGTGTCATTTATGAGAGACGTTCTACATCTGACTTGTCTGAATTTTTCAAGTTCCACTTAATAGCTTAAAGGCTCTTACTTGTGTGTGTGAAGATCTCATGCAGGGAGATGTTTCTGCTTGCCTTCGAATGACCCATTTCCTAGGAGTTTTGAAAGTGCTTTAACAGACAGGCACATCGTGTCAGAAATGAGTTTAACCCACTGTTTCCTGCCTTGTCAGGCTGAAGTCATAGCATGTCTGAACACTCAAGTCAGTTGTTGACAACTGGTGTTATTTTGTGACACCGGTCGATGACTCAAATCTTGAGCTATATCACGTAAAAGTAATTTTTTCTTCAGATGTTTTTGGGACCTATAGCAGACATGGTTCATTTGTGTCTGATCACTTTGAGATGCACTAACTGCCTGAAGTCTAAACATCCCTACTCATCATTATTATTATTATTCTGCATTTATTTTTCATCAAAACTGTCAATTAAAACAATTGGAAGTGTGAGAATAAAGTCTGTTGGACAATTTGTCTTCCATTATCTAGCTCAACATCCATTAAAAATGTTGTATTTAAACCTTTAAGCAGAAACCTGTAGATTAGATGATTTAAAATGATCAACGGCAAGAAAGTGTGTGCATTAAAAAGCTTAATATGTTTTATGATGTGGACAAATCTAGAGTCTGTTTAATTCAATCCTTTATTGCACAATTTGTGATATTATGGAGATTAATATTAAATGCATGTGACTGATTTTATTTTAACAGAAATCTTAAAGTCACAGGACACAAAAATGGCACTGAGTTCCTTTCACCGTGGGCAATGGAACTCCCAGTCCTTGCGTGTAACAGCGAAGGAACTCTCTATTGTTAGTGTGCGTGGCAAAAACACGGCCATCGCTGAGCGATTCTCCCAGTAAGCAAATGACCATATTTACATACATCTGACGTCACTAAACTTTCCATTTGTCCTTATTTATTTTGTCTTTATCATCCTTTAAGCAATCTAACATTTAAAAGGTGTTTATAAGTTTTCTTTAAGAGACACAGATTTAAATATAACCCTGGCACAGATTAGGTGGGTTTATATTATGACCTGTGTTTGCTGGGGACCATATATAAATCAAGAACTTGTGCATTTGTGATTCCCATGTTACCCAAAACCCGCCCACTTCGACAGACCTGATCTAATTGACATGCGAAGCGACCAATCACAGCTCGTTTTGTTTATTCATTTAGGGGCGAGGACGCACCCTTTGAAAACCATTGTGTGTTAAAACATTAAGAAACTCTCTGTTATGTTTAATCCTATTTTCCTTCTTCACCTGTTTTAAAAACAAGTTTTGATTGTGTCCGTAACTCGTTTATCAAGTTGGTTTGAATTGAAATGAGATTAACTTCCTGTTTTTAGTGACTGGCATTAGTTTTAAATGCATGAACAGATGACGATGATGTGTCAATGCCTAAAGTCCAGTTCGGATTTGTTTTTACACGATCAGAAGAAAACTGCAACCAAAATAGTCAAATCCGGTTGTGTGCGTTTCTACCTTTTACCGCTAGAGGTCGCCAATGTCAGCGGCTTTAGTTTAGAGGGCTGAGCCGATTTAAAACTACAAACATTTGACTTTTTCTTTTTCTTTGTTTCAGGTACCAGAGAGCCGCAGCAGATTCAAATGCTGAAAAGACAAAAGTATATTTACACATTTACATTTATGCATTTGATCTAAGGTGACTTTGTATTTGGGTCACTAATGTTTTTATCAGTATTGCACTGCTAACATGAGCTACAGGAAGCTTTTGTCAGATTTTTCTCCCTTTTGCGTACATATTTGTCCCCATATTATGGTTAAGTAGGTACTACACACTTTTTTAATGTATATAAATGTATACACATATATATTACACAATCACAAACTGTAACACAGCCTCTGTTTAGACACACATGCAGTCAGTGTCAAGTCATTTTAATCTCTGTTTAGACATCCTAATCTGCAGGTAATTCCCACAAGCTGTACACCGCTGGTCTGTCAGTCTGTGTCCTTGCTATGCTGTGTCTGGGTCCTGACTGCTCCAGTTTAATAACAAAACTCAAGTTTAAATTACAATGGATTAAAATGTGCCTAAATGGAGATGTGCAAGTGTGTATGTAGGTATGCTTGTTTCTAAAGTTGACCGCGGTGGCTTTCTGTCATGCTTGTTTCACAAGCGTTTATGCTGATCGTTTTTGAACCGATGGTTCTCTAGTTATTGATTTGGTGTGAAGTTGAGATTTTGTTGGCATCTTTTATTCAGCCAGGATTGTTTTAGCTGTTTCAGTAGCAGACAATACTGGAATTTTCTTTAGCAAACTGGGCTGAAATATTAGACAAATCTGACAGTTTTTTTTGCCTTTGTCGTTAGCTAAAGGTAAAATAAACTTCTATTTGTTAACATTATATAACTACATCAACTTAAAGGAATAAGTAAACATTTTACAAATGGGAATATATGATAGATATTTAAAACAAAAAGTTAGAAAGGTAACATTAAAATAAGTAATGCACAGTAAACACACTATGAAGAACAGTATTTAAATGAACTAACATTAACAAATGCTGTAAAAAATATATTGTTTATTGTTTGGTCATGTTATCTAATGCATAAATGTGTAAATGTTAATGGGATCTTATTGTACCTAAAGTGTAACCCTGATTTTTACCAACACACAGTTTAGTAAGATTTAAAGTAACAGTTTTACTTTGACACCTCAGGCTGCCACGTCTGCCTGCATTCAGATTTTCACTCTTTTCCTGCTTCCTGTCAGCACTTCTCCTTCTGCTGTTCTTCCTGGTTTATTTGTCCTGTTGTGAGGGGGTTGGCCTAGTTTTCACATGCAGTTAGTTTTTTAAAGACTAGCATCTGGTGTTGCTTTTTTTCTTCATTCTCACCAGCACAGACTGAGGGAGACACTTCTACAGTTCACCAGGTTTTAAAGCTTTTGGACTAAACTGACTAACTAAACTAAACTAAGATTTTGTTTGTACTACTAATTTATCAAGATATTGCTATCATGCATTTCTTTACGTTTATATAAAACACAAAATGGGTTAGAATGTGTTGTTGGGGTTTTCTTTAAAGTGTTAAGATAACAGAGTAGAAAAGATTTTTCACATTTTGAAAGTGTTGTTTTGTTTACATGTAGATGTCTATTAAACATGTCAACCTTTTGCCAGTTTGTAGTTATGCAATTGTTTGATTGTCAAGCTTGAATTAACTGTATAATGTTTAAAAATGTAATGTTGGTGTCAACTTGTGTTCTGTTTAAATGGGAGAATCTGGAGCAGTCAGATTTTTTTGTCCAAATGATCTTGTCTCAAGATTAGAATGTGAAAGTTAGGCAACCTCAGCCACTTTTCTGAGCGTCTTTGTTCTTCGCAGTCTCTGGAGAAATCATCCGATTCCTTGCGTAACGGCGGTCTGAACGTCTTGAAGCAGCTTTGGGAGCAGCCGCCTGGTGTCACGGCCGAAACGCAGTCCAGACCCCAGGACCTCCAGCAAACTTCTGATCCGGCAAACGCAGGGAACCAAGAGCAGTCAGATCTCATCACAGAAGCCCTGTCAGAAAAACACAGTGACCAGATGATGGAGAAGTGGATGCAGAGAGATGCGCAGACACCCGGGGCTGCGGTGGTGTCCAGCATGCCCATCGAGAAGCCCACCGTGCCCCTCAACAGCCTGAAGATGATGTTTGAGAAAGGGGAGGCCCTTCAGAACAAAGTAAGTGCAATAAAAACATCTGTTGTTTTTGAGAACTATTTGAGAACTATGGGAAATCTTTCTTTATATGGTATAATTTCTTCAGTGATGTGTTAGTCTGTGTGCTTGAAGAGGAACAAATGAGTTTCCATGCCACACCTTATGACGTTACTTCTTTATTCTCAAACACTCAAAGATTATTTGTTCAAAGTATTCGGGACTTTACCGGACACAATGGCTTCTTGTTTCTTCCATAAACTAGGGAATCGGCCCAACATTTCATCTGGAAATGTAGACAGAGATTCCTAAAAGAGTGTGGGTGGAGAAAATAGCACAATAGGCAAAAATGCTTTCAACACTTAACCAGCACTTCAGAAAATCTGAACAAACCTCCAAAAAAATCTCCACACCAAGGTCTGTGGATTTACTGAAGCAAGCATCACTATTGTTCATATCTAGTATAAACAGTCATTTTTAAGTTAAGTATCTCCATTTCTTCTGTCTGGAGGTACAGTTGTGTATGTTCCTCTGCTCTGACTAGAAGAACGTTCAAGAACTTTCATGAACCTAAAATGTTCAACCACTCAGAAGACCTTTTCATCTTCTGACAGAGATGAAATGTCTCTAGTGAAGAAGTGACTGTATCTGCTGTTCTCACCGGTGGTGAAGTCATGGGATAAATCTCCACATGATCTCCACAGGGTTCTGCGCTCAAAGATCTTCTCCTTTAACCTGAGGGATGGTCATGAGGAAGTCAGACTGATGAAAATAAAGTCTCTGTTTTATAAAGATCTGCTGTGGAGATTTTTGGTATAAGCTGGAAATCAAATCTGGGCCTGTTTTAAAGCAATGAAGGATCCTATATGTGATTAATAAGGAACCTTTTAGATCTCAGAACATGTACTGATGACATGACTGTATGCTGGATGCGTTTCGTAAGCAGCTGAACTTTTGCAAGCCAAGATATTTCGCCACTCGTCCGAGACGTGTCACCGGTTGTACATTTGCAGAACTTACAGTATGAAGACATACAGTGTGATTATAGGTTGAGTTACACACATATGAAGACACAGGAAATAAAGTGAATCATTGTGCTGTAAAAAAACTTCTCTGTGTCAGATTTGTAGGGTTTTTCACCACATAAGAGAAAAGCGTTCAGGACACCATGATAGAAGAAAATGTTAATATGTGTTAATGCTGTGTTAATATGTTGTGATCCATAGGTTTGGAACTGCATTAGGTTTAATAGTTGTTTAAATTTGACTGTCCCTTTAAATTAATGCAATATATATTACATTAATATATATATAAAATATATAATATATAGGGCACACACACACACATCTATCACGTTTTGTCACAGACTTGGTTACACAAAAGGACCTCCTCATTTTTGGCACGCCCGTGCCTCAGATGTTCCGTCTTTGTGTGCTTTGGATTAATAGAGGGTCTTTTGTCCGGTTTTGCGCCTCCTGTGGAGCCGCTTTTTTGGCTGTCGGGCAATGTTTGTTTCTCGCTCCCCGGGTGTGTTCGCGCACCAGCCTAGAGACGCTGCCGGTTCCCTTAGAGAGCCCAGCCGATGGTTAATCCACACTGGGGGGTGGGATGGTTTAAGCCCCCTTTTTGGGTTTAAAGGCTCAACCAGCTGCCCTCATCAACACCCGCCCTCGCCCCCCAAACCCCACCCCGCCCCACAGCACCCCCTCTCCCGCTGTTGCCAGCAAAACACTGGCATGCTCCCGGACTCCAGTAATCTGCTCTCGGAGCACCGCCGGGTTAGTCGGGCAGACATCGGGCTGTATCTCCAGGAGCCGCGGTGGATAGTGCCGGTCCGTTTTCAATAGGTAAGACATGCGGCTTTGGGCTTTGATACGGACGCTGGTTGATATACGAACCGTCTCGTGTGGGTTGATGTCAGTTTGTTTCCTGTTTCTCTTCTCCCTGAGAACAATGAACATGTTCTCTGCAGACTTTGCTGGGATGTGGTTGTGCTGGGATAGATCACAGTTTTGTTCAACATGTTTGTGCCGGACACCGTTATGTTCGGATCCGCTTCTTGTTGCCCAATTGTTCCGTTTTTGGACATTTTTGGAAATGCATAAAATAATAACATTAAACAAAATGGAGAATTTTGTATGTTTTTTTTCTCTTTTGATCGACAATTGTATTGTGCTGTAATGGTGAGAAACAAGCATGAACAGATTTTAAAAATATTGAAGTTTAGCTAATGATTTAAATTGTTTGTTTATGAACTTTTCTGCAATGCATTCAAATGCATTTTTAATGCATCTATGCATTTAAAACCAAATATTTGTTGCATGTCAGTTCTGGTCTGTCATGCATTGTGTATAACATATGTTACTTGTTTAACTATCACACAGAGCAGGGGTCAGTTTAGCTGTTTAAGAAACTGTCCTTCGTGTTTTTGTGTGTAGACAGTAGTAAAGCCAGACACTAGTGTCTCTCCAAGAGCTTATTTGAGGATTATTGTGGAAGATGAGGTGGATGGGAAGAGCAGGAGACAACATTTAAACAACATTGTTACAGCGTTAGATAGATGGTTCACTTTGAATTTATATTTAACATAATCCCTTCATGCTCTGAAATGTATCTGTTTAACCTGTTATTGCTTTTTGTAAATAAAATTGACCAGCAATGAAATCTTGTTTATGCACCTTAAAGATCAAAACATAAGACAATTTGGTGTGTGTTTATAATTGTTTATACAAGGTGGAATTTGACTGTAAACAAATACTCTGCCTTAAAAAACAAGTTAAGATGTGTGGATGTTATCTGTGACATGTTGATTCATTCTTCAGTTTATAAAAACGGATGTGCATAGAAATGCTTTTATAAGTGTACAAGGCAACAATTGTATTCTTCTTTCATTTAATGTTGTCTTTTGTTATTTGTCCATCTCTCTTCAATAAAGCTTTTTTTGTGTTGTTAGGTGTCTAAAGACTGTGGTAAAACTGGAGAGAGTGGCTTTGAAAACATGGAACTAGCAGACAAAGGTACTACAGACATCACAAACACACACCACTACAACAAACAGGAATACAGCAGCCTAATAGTTGGTGAACAATGGTTACACAATCTCCTTCCATCCTATCCATTTCCCAAAAGTGCTGATGGCAGTTCTAACACCAGTTCTCCCTGTGGAAATTCCTGTTACGATTCCCGTCAACCTCGTGTCTCTCACATTTCCTGGCTCCCCTGTTTCATTGTACTTGTTATCAGAGATTTGACACCCTTTTTTTGTGATTCTCAGAAAGCCTCGAGTCTGAGGTGAAAATGATGGAGTCCACCCCTCTCAGGGACCGAATGTCCCTTTATCAGGCAGCTGTGACCCGTCTTGATCTCCCATCCTCCCCCAACGTGAGTATTTTTGGTTCCTCTCACAGCCCATAAATCACTCTGTCCCATCGCTGTCACTTGATATGATTGTATTGGCTGCAGTAGGTTCACTCTGTAGGCAGAGATGACACTGTGGCTGGTTTATTGGGTCTGTATACTGACTGTAGACCTTTTGTGTTTTATGTTTGGGTAGAATGAACAGGCAGACAGTGAAGTCCGCAGTCACAGCGGGAAACAGAAGGAGAACGTGCCACCAGTTTTCACAGATGTGGTGAGTAACGTGAAAAAAAATGGCCCCTGTTTACCTTTTTAGCACATGTTGCTGGTCTTACTGTGCATAAAAAATCTTAATCTTTTAACCAAATACAATAACTTGCCCCTGAATATCCTTTAATGTCAAGACCTCTGTTTAATCTGTCACTGCTAGTTAAAAGCACTACAATGACTGTCTAACTAGTCTGTTTCTGCAGGCCTCTGAAGCCAACATTATGAAAAGTCTCACCGCTGACAGGAATGGTGAGGAACGCAAACTAGCTACATCAATGATATGAGTTCAATTCCCCAAGAACAATCAGCTGCTTAGAAGAAAAGCTTAAATTTGTAGAAATATGAATGTTTAATATTTATATATATTTGCATTATTTAAAATCACTGTTCTGTGCATTTGCAGGTTCTGTTGTGAGTCCTGACCAAAACCAGCCTAAAACTGTTAAAGTGAGTATGAAAATTATAAAATAATATTTATTAGATATGTCATGGTTTTAGCTATGTTTGTATTATGATGATACAAATAAATGTATGTAATGCAGTCCTAGTTTTTGTGGCTTTGGTTTAAGAATGATGTTTTCTTGTAAACCTGTAGAAGTTTCGTCTGCCCGTTCGTGAAACCTGCGTCTCGTGCCTTAAGACTGTGTATCCTCTAGAAAAACTTGTAGCCAATCAGCAAACTTATCACAACACCTGTTTCCGCTGTGCCTACTGCAACACTAAACTCAGGTGAGGGCAAAGACCAACATTTGTAAACATAAGTAAACCATCACTGAAGGAGCTCTTTTCTAACTGCTTTGCTTGTGTTTTGCTGCCTTCTCTTGGTCAGTCTGGTGAACTACGCCTCTTTGCACAACAACGTCTACTGTAAGCCACATTTCAGCCAGCTGTTCAAAGCCAAGGGCAATTATGATGAGGGCTTTGGACACAGACCCCATAAGGAGCTTTGGGAGGTCAGAGGAGAAGGGTCTGAAGATAACTTTAAGCTGTCATCTCCAGAAATGACCTCCGGCCCAACAGTAGAAGAGTCTCCACTGGTCAAGGTTAACGTTCTTGCCGCCACTCTGGAGACCAGGGCTCAAAGTGCCTCAGAGAGGTTGGAAAAGCCACTGGAGACGGGACGGCTGAAAATAACCTGGCCGCCACAAACAGATGGGGTGGAGGGCTCTTCCCAGGTTTGCGGGCCTGTTGATGGATGTGCCATCAAACCCATCCGCCCAAAATGGCCTCCAGAGGGCGACGGTGTATCAAGCAACACGGACAACTCCGATCTAACGAAGCTTCGAAGGAGCGTCTCCCTCAAAGAGAGAAGCAAACCATTTTCCATCTTCAGCAATTCTCCTGTAGCAGTCACCCAACCCAGCGAGAGAAGATCTCCATGCCAAAGATCTCCATCAAACGAGAAGCAAGATTCTGTGGAGGAAATGTCACCCGTCTCTTCAACCACTGACACGGTCATCTCTTCAGAGGACATGACTGAACTCAACCAATCATCAGAAGAGGAACAAGGTGGAGAGGAAGTTGTGGGAAGCCAGAAAGAGGAAGATGATGAGGACAGTATGGAACATGAGGAAGAGTGCAAAGCAGACCTACAGGAAGAACTTTCTTCTCTGAAAAGCAAAAGCAGTTCCTTGGATAACAGCCCTCTATCATCTCCGGAGAGTGAGCCTGAGAAGAAACAGGCCTCTCAGGATGTGGGTTTTTGGGACGGAGACGAGGAGACTGAGGAAGACAGAGCTGATGTCACCGTGGAGGACCTGATTAAGAGGAACCGCAACTACGATGAGGAGGATGAAGATGAAGTGGTCTGAATGGAAACTGTCTGTTATCATAATATCATAGAATAATCATCAAATATGTCTGCTGTTATCATTCTGTAGAAGCACAGTTGTATCTCTCTGTTTTATTGTGGGTCTCTGTCCATTGTGCAATTTTTTTGTTTTCCTCAGTTTTAATGTGCCTATTAATGTACGTAAATGACCAAAACACCTTGTAGCTGTCAGGACCTGTAGAAGACTTTACATTAGCTGTAAAACATCTCCTTAAGCCTAGTTTTATGATATTTTAGTAAATATAGTATTTGCGTTATGCTTGTAAGACTTCCAAGATTTCATCTCAAAAACATTAGAACAAGAACCAGGCCAATGGTGTGTTTGATACCGCATTTTTAAGCCACGATGCTTATCTCAGCAGGAATGCTGAGTTTAAACAAACGTTATGTGAGCTGTCACTGGTGTAATACGCCTGGGTTTACTTTTGTATGTGTTCAGCACCTCGTGGCTGTACCACTTTTGATTGAATTGGCAACTTGTGAATGTTTATTGCAAAGTGATATTTAATTGTGTTTCAAATGTTATTTTTATCATGGGACCAAATATTTGGAAAACTTTTTCAATTAAATTTAATGCTACAAAATACTGTGCCAAGATTATCTGTCGCAATTGTCGCCCTTAAAAACTGGAAAAGATTGGAGACCCCAGTGTCACCGTCACAAATGTTGCGCATGTTTCCGTGGACAATAAGAGACATGCGGATATAAAATGTGATAATGAAACTTTGGACCCCAAGCAAAGTTTGTGGACACTTTAGCCAAATTTGCAAGCCGTGTGTCCAGCAACATCTACTTCCAAATATGCAAGACCGAACCGATACACGATACAGCCACATTTCAGTAGATTCATACAAATGATGAAGAATTTAACCACTTAGATTTTTTTATATGTGCATAAGCTTAACTGATATGTCCAACTTACCAGTGTGAAGTCTGGTTATGCCTGAAAAACAGCAATTCTTTACGATTAATGGTCCGATCAGGAATATTGAATTCGCTCCTGATGCGTTTATTTAGCGCTAATGGATGAGAC
The DNA here is from genome assembly GCA_036877545.1 of Yasuhikotakia modesta. Taxonomy (NCBI): domain Eukaryota; kingdom Metazoa; phylum Chordata; class Actinopteri; order Cypriniformes; family Botiidae; genus Yasuhikotakia; species Yasuhikotakia modesta. The sequence continues at coordinate 127,083 of JBAJNP010000009.1, forward strand.
CGTGTTGCGCATCATTGCGCATTTAGCGCAATTAAGTATCTCACTGCTTTTCATACACAATATTAAAACTGCTGGCGGACAGATAGTGATACTGATCTTTACACCAATCTGGCTATTACTGAAATAACATAAACTGACTTTTGGGGATTCATTCTGGTTTATATGAATGATTTATAATTACAGCCAATGGGTCCGATTTCGCCGGAAATGTGACTCGTGGCCACGTTACGACCATAAACAAAGATTGACCTATTACAATAAAGACTTAAAACTTAACATTAAACTTAAAAACTAAAACTTAAGTATTACACCTTACAGACTAAGAACTTAAAACTTGCCATTCAGTTACTAGCTACTTAATACAACATTTGTTTTGAACAGACATGGCGATGGAAAGGCACAAATTGCGCATTGCAGTTTTAAAAATGCGTGTACCAGCTTTATATACGTACATATTGACATTGAAATAATTTATTTAGAAAACAACTTAAGAAACGGAGACATTAACAACAAACAAACATTAAGCAACGCGAGAACAGTTTAATATAATCATTCAGAAGATATGCAACGTGTAAGACATTTAAAGACTGTTGAAAGGGACAAAAGTTGACATTAATTTTGGCAAAGATCGTCTATGAAACAAAACCACTTTGTTTCATGTATGTGAAAAGGACAGAAAACGTGAGACGTATTGCATCTGTGAGATGTGCAAAAAGCCTTTCCGTCAGATTTGCGCCATCTCTAAAGTGCTCGTGGTATTTGCGAACAGTTCACAGTACAGCGGACAGCGTCTGTATAAACAGCGCAATGTTTGTGACTAAATTAAATGAGACTCCATTGTGGCGTCTGCCCTGCAAAGTCTGACAACATGTCCGCCAACCCAGACAAGATCATTACAGAAAGACATGATGGAAAAACCCACTAAACTAAATGCAGATAATTTGGTTTGTTAATATGCATTTATAGAGATTTATTTATAAAACTCTGGCTCAGTTGTGATGTGGGTATTGACTGAGTTAGGAGTGTATCATCACATCTGGGGACAATAGGACCGGCCTTCACACATCATCAGAAATGACTCTGTGCTGTTTATTGGCACCGTCCTTTAACCGCTCAGTTACAGACAGAAAAATAGCAAAAGTGGCACTTGATTTAATGTGACATTCAGAACAAATTACCCATAATACACTGCTCACCACCTCAGAGACTCAAATGGCGAGATGAAGCGCTTGTGGAAAATTGTGATTTTTTAAAAAAACTTTCTCTCGGGTGTGATGGTACATTATACGTCTGATTTAATATCACATTTGTCTTGCTCTCTTTTAAATAACCATTACAGATTTCGCTAAATAAATGGCCGGTAGCAGCCGATACCTACATTTACATATGTACATGTACGTTAAAAATATATAGTTTGATAGTTTCTAGGCTTTTTAATAAATTGTATCTTTATACTATATTTTTCCACAACTAATCTGAGGCCCAACATGAAATGTCCGTATCATAACCATCTGTGTGGTTTCACAGTAAACCGTTAAGAAAAGCAACTAGCTAAGAGTGTTTAGCTTAAACCTTGAGAAACGCAGGAGACTGGTTTGGTTCTACAAAGAAACATGCACTGAGGTCAACATATTAAACCTGTTAGACGTTAGCAGCCTCTGTGAGACTAGCAATATTAACCTATTGGACATAATTGTTCCTCATGAAGGCATAAATAAACAGTTCCATGATTCTTTTTTGCACTTCTCCATCCTTGAAGTTCAGCATTGTAGATTCGTCTGTTAGAAGATGATTGGCTGACAGCAGGATTGGGGGTATGGATTAGCCCAGTTCCTAGCATTAGCCGCTAAGGGGGTGCAGGTCCACCTTCACCTTCTCTCCGCAGCTGAGCATACCGATGGTCGGGTAGAACCCTCCGGCCGGAACCATCACCTCCCTCCTGCCGATGATCTTTCCGTTTCGGGTGAAGAAGACCTAGATGAGCACAGAGGGGCGACAGCGAGTCAGCGTTTCCAAAATCAGAGAGGGAAGGGTGCAATTGTGAGTCAGCATTTCCATGGCTACAGGGCCGATACAGGGTGTTCGACAGCCCCAGACACTCTGGTGTCTTGCAAAGCAGCCAAAACTCTGGATAGTTTAACAGAATTGTAAAGCTATGATGAACAAGATAAGCACTTTGCAAACATCTGTTTCTGAGCACTGAGAGGGTTTCAGTATTCTTGTATTTTCCAATACATGTTTCCAGGTGATTAAATATCTGCAAGCGAATTTCTCTACCCTTGAAATACTGGACTGGTGGTGATAACTGAAGATATTTTGACAGGAGACTCATGGATGTCTTTGTGTAAGGGTACTTTAACTCTCACCCAGTGGGCTGAGATGAGCTGCGGTTGAGCCATCATGACGAGTCAAGGGCCAAAACTTTGATTACAAAGTCACAATTTTTGGCATTAGCGGAGACTCAATAACATAACGTCTCACTTGGAGACAATAATACATTAATCTACCGTGAGGTTAAAACCCTCGACTTGATAAATGAATGTTAAACAAACTCCAGTCTGCATTATAACAATAGCAAACAAAAATAACGATGATTCATTTGTTTAGCTGTCAAACTATTACATTAAGGTCTTTCGTTTACAAGGAAAATTTGTTTGTTTGTGCTTTAAAAAATTCATTAAGCTAGGAGACAAGAGTGTGTTTCTCTGCGTGTGTGTGTCTCACCATAACCTTCCGGCCCTCGTGTTCCTGTTCTGGGTCATCCCCCTCTTCCTCATCTTCATCGTTCATATACAGTAAGTTTTCCACGTGCCCCTGCTTTGGTCGCACGTCTGCGCCGTCCCACTCCTCGATTTCATCTGACGGAGACAAAGATGCAGCGAGACACGCAGATAAACGTTTTGACATCGGTCCTGACAAGCGCCACTCATCCGCTAAACTCATCTTAGTGTGTTTCTAATCATCTTCTTATGAAACTCCCCATATGACATCGCACGCGCCAAAATGAGTAAACGCAGAAATATTCTGCTCATCGTTTTACCTTCAAAATCCAGCATGTAGTCGCGGGGAAACATGATTCCACATCCCATGATGTCGCCTTCGAAACAGCGCGGCCCGAACTGATCTCCAACTCCGCTGCCATGGAAGATCTTTCCATCATCTGTGAAACAGAGACAAACAGTAATAAAAAAAGATATTCAGAGATTTGTTGTAGACACGTTCAAAAACAGAGTGGTATGTTCAGCCATGTTTTTATAAGTTGTCACAAAGTGCATCAAGATTAGCGCTGTTCTGCTAATCTGCTAAACTGTTGCTACCAGTTTCACTCGCATAATTACACAATGTTCTCTAAATTCCACATTGCTTCTGTGATTTTAAAAAGCATTGTACAGGGTAATTGCTGTTAGGGTTTACAGATAAACAGGCTACATTTAAAGATATCTAATTAGGCTTTAAATATAAAGCCCATAAAGTTATTTCAGGAGTTTATGTCCAAGGGTGATGAAATTTGATGTGACATTAAACATGTGCTACACCACTCGCCTCTAAATATCCCGGGCACAGACTCCATTAAGATTTGGGGGAAAATTCAAAGCTGTTTTACACAGAGAGAATCCATACATATTTTGTAGCTGGCAACATACAGCAAGACTCAAAATGCAAAACAGAACAAAATAAATGAATGGAGGCATTTTGAAGCCATGAATGCTGCAGCCAGTTCTTATAGCGGCAGCAGTACCAAGACCTGGTGTGAACCTGAAGAGCCGAACCCCATCTCTGCATTCCTCTCACATTTACTCCTAATGATCCAAAGATGTCTCGCACGCTTCATCCAAAGACTGACAGGACAAAAACAAGACAAGCTCTCATGCCTCTCCACTAAAGACCGGGAGCAGTTCTCCTTATACAACCAGATAACAAAACAAAAGATGCCAAGAAAGAGACAACAACAATCAAGAAGAAGTGAAAGAAAAACATGGAAAGGTAGCCTGCAGACACAAAACCCATCGCAGTGCAAGGCTGGTAAATATTTGTAAGTTGTCATGGAACCCGTCCCAGCTTAGGATACCGTTTAAACATCTCTATCTGAACCCGGGGAGGGAGATGAAGACACTGTATCATTATGGTTCCCATGTGGGTCCCCGTCCCAACATCGCATTCCCCAACACCGCAACTGCTGTGGGAGAGGAAGCTAAAAATAGATGAGGAGATGGGGCACACGCTCGCTCTCTCCCGGCCATCTGGAGGGGTTTTGACCCCTTTGGCATCCGAGCTGACAGGAAACAGTACACCGGAGCGCAGAGAGGGCTTTCCTCGAACGACAAAGCTTTTCCCAGAGCGCCGTCTGGAAAAGACGAGGAATCATCTCCGACATAGACGTGATCGCTTCCGCAAAGAAGGTGCTTCATGAGCCCTTGGGACTAATACGGAAAAGCTATTTGGTTATTTGTGTCACTGAAGGGTATCTCTGTTTAGTAGCTTAAACAGGCAAGGTTGGAGTAACGCAATGCAGCAAACCTTCAGCAACAAAATAAGGATGAAAATAACACTTTTTATTACAACTTCTACCTGTAACTTTTGCCTCTACCGCCACCTCTGTCTGAAACATAAAATTGCAGTTACTTAAAGAGTTAATATTTTCATAGCTTGAATGACAAATTCTAAACAACTGCTTTAAAAACAAGCTACACTGCACATGTAGTATGTAACATTTACAGATATATTACAGTTTTCCTGTGAAATTAAATCATTATTGTGAGTTAAAATCATTATTATAAACTTACCATCATCTATCAGTTAAAAGTAATGAGGATCTCTCATTTATTTGCCTAACATCAGATTTAGAAAAAAATTACAGATCACAGCTTTAAATTTCACGTGAGCTGAACAATCAGTTAAAACCAGACAAATCAAATTGCAATTTGGGGCAACGCGACTCTTGCCAACTATTTCGAGCAACTTGGCATGGACGGCTGCCGTATTAATAAAGGATCAGTATCCCTCAACCGCAGTCCATCAAGTTGTGACTGCCACAACTCTTCAGTTCCAAACTGCAGGACCAGTTACTCATTTAAGCCCGAATAAATTTAGCACCCTGACTTCCGACTGCATTTCTTCATCACACTGAGACACAAATAGCCCTGCTGTCCTTGGCTATAACGCCAGGGAGGTTGTTGACCGCAGTGCAACATGTCAATACCCAACGGTGGCCGTATACGATGCATGATGACTCACAGGATTGTGAGTCATGGATGTGGGCTTCATATAGATCAGGGTAGGACAATGACTCATGCCCCCCTAATCTGACCCGCGTATGAGCTAATGCCAAACCTCCATCAGCGGGTGCTGCAATGAGGTGCAGACATGACATGCACCATAAATGTAACGCCGCGAAAACCGACAGGAGGGCCTCAAATGCCAAAGACGAACTGCACCACCCTCATGTGAGTGATGATATGACTGGATTCTTCTCGTAATGCATGGCATGGGTGAACTCACAAGCAAATAAACATAATCTTCCATCAATTCACTAGGTAATTATGGGTGTCAACTTTTAAAAGCTGTACAATAATGTTCAATTGGTGCTCGCTTTGTCCGTGAATCGCTTGAGGTGCGTAGTTGGGAGCGACGAACTGCAGAACCCGGTGGGGAAACTCAGGCCTGCGAAAGAACTCAAGCATGCTAAGGAAAACCTCAGACTTAATACAGTCTTGAGATTATGGAAAGATTATGGAAAACCGAATCTATCAATGTCCTGGCTAACAATAAGATTAATGAGAGAGATGTTGAGGCGTGCACATTTTTGTGGCATCACCGTTGCTGCAGCCAAAACTCGAGAACCTAAATAACCCTGCGCCAGGAACGGAGCGCCAAAACTAGCCGCGCTACCCGACGTCCTCTTGATATCTAGACAGACACAAAGAAAAATCTGAAAATGAAGAGAAATAAAACAAACCACACAGTTTCATTCAAACTACGATACTCTGGCTAATCTCTGGAGTGGAATGACATGAGGGCCGGTTGAGGTTAAAGATTGCAATCTTACGTCGAGAAGTTCTGCTACCTTATCCAATATCAACTTCCTTCAGACGCCTTTGAAAGAAAGAACCTGTGGAGCGAGATAGAGTTATTTATTCTTTCTGATTTCAAGAGGTTCTGGTCCTAATCGGAACGACCATCTCATCTCCACAATCCTCTTATCGGGATCCAGTCCCTCCACGCACTGAGATGGTGCCCACAGATGTGTGGGCTTGAAAGAGCAACCAAACGACGGAGCTCTGAAAAAAACCAGCACCTGCAGGAATTCTGGGTAATCCATGCATGAACAGTGGCAGGAATAGAACCAGAGATGATGAAATGGAACAAAAACCCAAAACAAACTTTATGTAAACAGGATCTTGACGTGTGAAGCTCTTGTGCAAATAGGGCTTCATGCGGGATGTTGGAGTGATTGACGGGTTACATCAATACCTCTCTCTGCAAGGCAGTATTTGTTTGCCTGCTTTACTAATGATGGCACGAATATTGTTGTTTGTTGGCTCAGCTAATGACAAAATAGTTTCAAAACACATACGTGGCACGTCAACTGAGCAAAACTGAAGTAAATTACCTGCATGATAAGCCACAGAACCACGACTCCAGCCCGGGTGTCTGTTCTTTGGGTAATCCTGAAGAAAAAAGTTGTCAAAATTAGATTTATATTATACATTTGTTTACTATATAACTATGGGAAAAGTATCAGACAACAGTCTGGCTTTATAGACACAGATTCAAACGTCAGAGTTTAATAATATAATATAGTTTAAACAGCAAACCCTGAAAATAAACATTTATAAAGCATTCCTGTGGCTCAATTAGTAGAGTGTTGCATTGGCAACGCACAGTTTGTAGGTTTGCACACCCAAAAGATTAATGCTATCGTATCTTATAATTATTTATGACAGCTTACAGTTATTTTTGTGCTTCAGAGATTCATAATTGCCAATCAAAAAAGACAAATGTTTATGCTATGGTTAAAATGACTGATATTAAGATATATTGTAATGTGTATTTAAAGCTGCAATCCTTAACTTTTTTGGTTTAAAACAAAAGCTAAACAAAAAACAAAAACTGAACAAGCGCATGACAGTTCAATGTTGAACACAATCTCTTTACCTTACCCTGATTTGCAGTGGTAAGCTTTTAATAATGATTTATAATTTGAGTTGTTGGGTCAAATTTCGCAGGAAATGTCTGTCCGTGAAGATCCGGCTGCTATATCGCATGTCCGGGTTCTATAGATGTTACAGCACTTGTAGCTTGTTCTTAGAGCAGTTGTTTAGCTTCTAAACTTGTCATTCACATGAGAAAAACAGAGACAAAGTTATGGATTGCAGCTTTTATTGGCAATAAACAGGCAGAATTATGATTTGCTAAAATAATTTCTTCCTGAAGTTTAGAAGAACATGGCTTCATGATGGAAAAGAGGCAAAGTTCTTTCCATTCCAAGTTTTGGCATTTCTGTAATCTTGTCTTTGGGATTACAAGGAATCTGTTTTGGTTAAAGCTGATAGAGAGCTGTATCTCAAAACTGTGTTATGGTTGAAGATATGGCCTGATCTTTTGACCTGTTTATCTAATGAGCAAGAGCGGAAACAGGCTGGGGGGATTTAAAACTGATCGATTTATGAGCATAAACTGCAAACCCTGTTTCTGAGAAAGTCAGATGATTAAAGCGTGAACTACAAAATCCGGTTCTAAGAACGTAAGACGACACTTTTAATATCCCACGTTTTGCTTTCCACCGCCTAAGCGCAGTGAAGTTCTACCTCGGATCCAGCGCTACGCGAGGCAGGAGGCACTAGATTGCGAGGTTGTGCAAGAGAGTTTGCAGGAGAGGGTGGGCATGATAACACCTCGAGCGAATCTGACAAACAGCTCTAAACATGTAGGGACAATGGAGCGTTGCTGTACGCATACACACTCGACAAAGTAAACTGTTTTCAAACATTACTTAATTTAGATTGAGTTTACATCTGCGGCCTGACGCCATAATAAACGAGCATTCCTCGCATTTGTACGATTGCATCTGCGTTCCAAATCATGTACCGCGTACAAACATGCACACAAGCAAACAGACACTTTACCGCGCCAAGCAACGCACACAAACCATCAATCACTCAGCTAGCTACAGCAACCCTCATAACAGTTTTTTAAATTCGTCAAATGAAATTATATACCAGGAGACTCCTGTCTGAATAAAAGTGCCGTTCGTGCGTACAGCGTTTTTGGCCCCCTAAGAAGACTGCAAAAGCCATTAGAGAGAGGCATCGGGCTTCCAAAAAATACAAACAGTAGCATATGTGTCTATGGAGAAGCGCTATCAGATCCACCTGGGGCTTTTATGCGTGTTACTTGAGCTACCTGCATTTCCACACGGTGGTAAAGTCAACAACCAGCGGAGAAGTTAGATGCACATCTCCACACAACATATAGCTCAAAGATCAGGCTAAGAGGGTAGCACCACAATCAGGGCGCTGTATGAATGCAGGGAACGGTGTTTGTACAAGCTCCTGTCATCGTGGAACAATAAACATGCAATGGAGCGATAGAAGAGGCCAGATAATTGAAGACTTTTCTCTGTTTTAAAACCTAAGGGTTTCGAAACTAATGCAAAACATTCCATCACCGCTCCACGGGAAGTTCTCGAGAAGCTAAAACCAAACCTGTGAGGCCGGATGGGAGCAAAGGAAAGGGTCAGCGGAAGACAGGAAGGTCAGAAAGTGAGAAAGGTCAGATGCATTCACACGCGGTGGCCGCGGAGACTCCGGCGCGCACCTCCGCCCCTCGTTATGGACTAGATCTTTGTCCTGCAACCTAGCAACGCAGTGTGTATCCGGACGCACATGCAAACTCGTACGGTTACAAATAACAGGGAGGGGGACGAGGTCTACGGCAGGCCAGATTCGGTCCGTGTTCAGAGGGGGTGAGGGTTAACTGATGGCAGATAAGAGCTTTTCCTCCCCCACATCCGCTGTCATATCTTACCGAAACCAGGACAGTTAAACAGCAGCCTAACTTATAATTCGGCCCATCGCATGCAGCAGTCTTGCCGTTACCCAGACCGGTTTCCATGGCACGGTTTCTGGTAAACGCCAGAGCCACTCGGACAAAGGTGACAGACGTGAGCTTGAAGGTTTTACAATTAACAAGCGCATTGTTTGCAAACGTCTCTCCAGACACAGGATGCAGGAAACGGGGTTGACGTCCAACAATTAGCCAGTTAAGCTCACCTGATATACGATACATAAGAAACATAATTAAACACAGATGCAAAGGTTCAGTTAAAGTAAAAAAAAAATACTGTGTTTATAGTTTCTCTCTGCAACTTCTGGTGAAGAGACCTCGTATGACTCAACACCACAGGCTTGTTTACCTGACAATAATTACCCTCCGTGTTCCTCATGCACAAGTACAGATCGACAGGAAGACACAGCGTCACGTCTACATCCACCACGCTAGCACGCTTGCCAGGGACGTGTCGGGGTTCGATTTATGTAGCCATGTATAGCATGCATGCTACAGACTGGAGTCATTACAACAGGGTTCAACAATAAAGTGGTCTTGCCAGTGAAAGAGTGTGAGATCTGACAACCAGGCCAGTACTGTTTATTTTTTAGAAACGTTTCACACAGTATGCCATCGTTTACTAGCAAAAGTGTGTTTAGATCAATTTACTGCAGTCATGCGTTTGCAATATAGCGTTTTGGTAAAGAAAAATTAAATGGCTATTTCTCATATTTGTGGCTTTGTGGCCAGTAAAAATGTTGGCTTCATTTAAAAAATAAACTATTGGCCCAACAAGGGTCAGCAGAACAAATCTTTATTGTTGAGCTCTGGAAGTGTTTACAGTAATCTGATCACACCTGCGTTCGCAATATAGAATGAAACAAGTTGCTGCTTATAAACTGTTAAGTGCAAAAATGTACGTTTCTGATATAAAACTATTCTATTCGCTTATTCAAGCCTCAGGGTGAGACATAATGTCACAACTATAAGCTTAATCAAGTCCCAAATGAATTTGATTTCACAACGTATAGCCAAAGTTCACCGTCCACACATACAATCTCCTCATTCAGGTCTTTCCTACAAAAGAAAAGTCTGTTTTTACAAACACACATGCATATAAACACACACAAGACTGTATTTCAATTAATTCCTAACATTCATTCATCGCAATTTAAAACGTTCATAAAATACGGGCTTAAGAAAATTACACGTCTGAAAGATAATGAAAGCAATACAAACAGCATACAAAAAGTTACAGGTATATACTTCAAAATAATTCATGCATCTCATATATTCAATTCAGATTGATCCGTTTTGCACTTACACTTAGAAATAAGCAATAATAGAACCAAAGAACCTATTGACTTACTCTTCTAGCCAGGCCCAGAGCGATGTAGCACTTCTCTCCCGGATCCACAATCTCCACCTCAAAGTAGTGACTTCTGGTGGTGAGGGGCTGTCGGGCCTGAGCCAGACCCACATCCATGATGCTCTTCCCCTTCCCAACATACTCCAGAAGCTGTGGAGGATCACAGCACCGGATCAATCTCAGGCCTTCAGACAACATAACTAATGTTCTGGAACTCATTCGACGGCTTGGGTACGTTTCAGGCAAACTTGGCATCTGCTAGGGGATCTTCTGAAACCATCCAACCGCCAAAGAGCAGGTTTGGGAAACCGGACGTTTTGTACTCGCTAACGTACATGGCTAAGCTTGAAACAGCATTTGAAGGAAAAGCTAAGTTTAGGCCAAGTTACTTTATAAGTTATTAGGCGAATAAAGAAAGCCTTGAAAATATGAGACCCAGGACAAATAAAAGATCTTTTGCAAAATGTACATATGTATATATATCTATATACACACACATATGCATATGAGAGAGAGAGAGAGACGTAGGGAGAGAATGAGGGAGGGAGGTAGGGAGGGTAAGAGTGAGAGAAAGTAAGACAGCAGGAGGATAAGAGACACTGATTGCTTATATACAGAAGCACAATATTAACACACTCAGTGTTCATATTACTTAGAGGAACAATTAATTGACAAGACATCAGATCATGTATGGGCAAACCCGAGCACACAACCGTGATGACAAATCTTTTGATTGACATGTTCCATCAGGCGTGTTAGCAGAGAACGTCTGACATAATAAGATTATTAGAGAAGACAAAGGGTTGACCTCTCTTTAATAAGTTCATGCAATATAGAGGGTGTGGCCTCGTCTTTCAGCTAAAGACATGTTAATAGTACCCACAGCCCCACCTAGCTTTACATTTGAAAAGAAAATTTACCAGTGGATTAATTGTGAAATTACCATCTTTAATGTATGCCAACTTGCACATTTACCGTTCACGGTATCCTAGGGTTAGGGTTCAAATTTCTGCCAAATGTCAATAGAGAGTTCCTCAGCACCTGTATGTTTGAGGGAGAGTTCTGTTTACACTGCCCTGAGGATGCATGCGTATCTGGATTAAAAGGTTTAATTAGGTTTTAAAGATACTGTTGCAAAACTGTAAAACTGTAAGCTTCTGTTGAAACAAGCAGAAGCCATCTCTTATCTCTCTCTCAACCTACTGAGCTGCCTACCTAGATAGCAATTCTAGCAGGTAAATTCACATTGGAATGTTTTATTTGGATGCTCATAATTCAGGTCAAAGTCTAATGAGGTAAACGTTCAATTCAAGAGCCCAAATTTTGCTGTCAAAACCTTGTTTTGGAGGTGACAGGCCTAAAATGCTGTTAGGTTAGGCAGCTTAGTAGTTTTTGAGACGTAGCCCTTCACTTTACCGTTTCCAGCACTACAACACATGATAGCTGTCATTAATTACCCATAAATCTGTTTGCAATGACACAATCAGCACTTGCTCGGGCAATGGAAACATTTTTCCAATGGCATCCACGACGACCTTTGGTTTGCATGTTTACAGCTATACGGGACTGCAGATCAGATGGGGACCGGGTCGGGCCTGGGGGACTAGTACTACCACATGCTGGTAATGACTACCGCTGGCCCATATGCGCTCCCACACTTTTGAAAACACAACAGCTCACAACCGTGCGTGCAAAAGTCAAACGCGCTATTAAACTGACAAAAACAGACCGTGAGTTTTCCAAGAACATCCCCTATTGACATCAAAGCAACTGATGGACTACAGAAAGAAATACGAGAATCCCTGCAAACGATCAGCTAATGCTTTAAACCAGCCAATGAGCTCTTTAATGTCCGATCAATAGAGTTTAAAACTGATCACCGTTCAATATGGAAGAACGTGTCTTTTGAAGATGAGACACCATTCTCATCTCCTCAAGTTCTGTGTAGTTCACTCAAGAATGCGAGGGGCCGATATCCATTAATCGCTATTAACTGTGGGTTGCTTTTTATAGACTCCAGCATGCATTTTCTCCCCCCACCCCCATCGCCCCACTCAAGCTTTCGTGCCAAGACAGTTGCCTGCTCCTTTGAGGATGGAGGCAAAATTGCACCTAGTCACACCTTCCTGCCTCCTTGATGCTGAGTAATGGGAAGGTTGTCTACCTTTCTACCACTCCCAACGGCTCTCAACAGCTCCCAGCACGCTCGGATGACAGCGCTGACAGATCCAACTCGCTCTCCAACGTCATGATCCTCAGACCTGCTCGGGGGTGGCGGATTGTTTTGTTGACCCGCTGCCCCGGCAACAGGTGCAACACTGCAAGCAAAGCCCGCAACTTCCTGTGACAGAACGGGGAACGTGGAAAAGGTGGAGAACAAAAAAATTAAGAGACTCAAGCGAAATGTTTGTCTCATTCGTCAGCCTCACGACTGCATTTTCAACTTCTGACAAATGAAACTGTTTAAGCTTAGGTCATTACAGGATGCCCATCAGCTAGACCAGCTGTCTGTCAGTAAGACTGTGAACCTTCAGTCTAAACTGAACTTATCCTAGACTCACCCCGAGTTAAGCAGTTAACTCGCTATTTAAGCTCCTTTTCTGAGTGACACAATATTCTATTAACGGCTTCAACATGTAGACTTTTGTTGAGCACTAAAAATTCCAAGCTCTTGACTTCCAAGAAGTTCCTCAAGTTCCTTATTTCCAAGAAGTTCTTCAAAAACAATTCCAAATCTTTTGAAAACATGAATGTGGATCTGTGATGAAAAACACTGTAAAACTCTTTATATGTTAAGATGCGGCAGGAACCTTGTAACCGTGTTAAATTAAGCGTGTATCAAAACAGTGTGCGTATTTGGCTGACTCATCCTTAAAACCAATCCTTATGTATTTAGTCAAAACAAAACTACTAGTATCTAGTTGGAAAATCGAATCAGCCGTCTGCCCTGTAAAATCTTTCACCACCTTTTAATAGAACCAGTTTAACTATCAGGATCATTTATTGCTGAAGGGAAGATGCCGTCCGACCATAATCCCTCGCTGCTGCCAAAGACCTGAATTATCGATGCTCTTAAAACTGACGTGATAAAAGACATTTACATACTTGCGTGGCTCCGCACACGAGCAGAAGAAGAGCACAACACTCCTACGGTTTCTTCTTGATTAGTTCATGCTGACAAAGCAGTTAAAAATAAGCTGTTACATTTTTGACCCGGTCTGTCAACATTTCCAGAGTTCTCCAAAAGACATGGTGACACAGATGGTGAGAAAGATGAAAAACATCATACAGAGAAATTCACAGTCACATTTCTGTGACTTTCATTAGATTTTGCTGTAAACTTTAAGAAATATTTAAGGAATTACTATACAAAATCTGTGTCATGAGGCCTTTGGAAGGCACTATATAGCTACAACTAAAATATGAATAACAACAACAATTATTATTATTACTAAACATCATTATTAATAATTCCATTTACTATTATTATTACTATGAAAACAAATTATGATGTCACTCTTCACTTTGCAGGGATCGAATCGGTGGCACTGGGCTACAAGCGCTAAGTACCACTGCACCGCACCACCCACCACGAAACTGGCCTGTTTCTTGGATGAAAATCGGACAGTGGTCTCCAGTGTGGGTGGTAAGAATTTTACCACTAAACCACGAATCCTAAACCTTTCTCTACATGATTTAAAGACTATAATTGCCCGCAGCAGCAGCCTCTTCCTGTGCCAAACCTCCACCTGTTAATCTTCTAGAATAAACTTAAACCTCTCCATTCGTTGTGTAAATCAACTCTCTAAAGTTCCTTTCACATGCACCTCTGCATCACGCGCCGCTTACGGCCCACGCATGAAATTTGGCTATCGTTACAAAAGGGCATTTTTACAAGGTTGCTAGTTAACAAATCACAATATGCCTTTGACTTTGAGTCCTGTAACTGTGATGTAACTAGATACACGTGGAACTGATGTCTTTTCCATCGTGTTTTGATTTGTGTGGCGGCACTACCCACGTAATGATACTCCATGCTAGGGTTTCCTGCACCGGTGTTTGGGAGTGGCGGTCCGTAGGCATCCCTACTGCAAATCCTGCGTCATGCAAAGTATACCTGCACAATGTTAATGAAAAACGCGACAGGCCGTAACACGCTATATAATGCAACATGCGATGCACCAATGCTTTCAATCAATTTAAATACTATATTTATATATACTATAGATATCTATAAGGGTGACAGTTTAGTCCAAATCAAAGTTCTGTAGCCATGGTTTGGTTTGGTTCGGTCTGCTGTGGAGGCAGGGTTCATGGCACCAACACACTTATAGCAAAATTTAGTACATTAGCATTATTTTAAATGTTTCAATACATTACGCAGTGCTAATGCAAATGGTCCATTAACGAGTAGCTATGCTCTGAAACATCAGTGTCAAAGTTTAAATGGACTGTATTTTTTTTGCTTTTATCAACAGCCAGCAAAAAGGAGGCAAACCCAACATAAATGTCGTGTTAAATCAGGTTACCCGGCCTCTCCCTGTTCTCTCATGTTTCCTTTAAGGGGTGTAGTGATGTTCTCCTGCTTTCACGTACTGTATCTGCTTGGGTTTCAAACGAAACCTTTCTGCTGTGGGAAACGGATGAACTCAGCCTGACCAACAAGATTGTTCAAAGGCACGCTGCCCAAGACAACGGTCAGCCAATGGAAATTACAGAAAGCTCCAAAACAAGGGTTTACCGATGGTCAGCGTTAAAGCTTTGGGTCAAGGTACAGGAACTGTCACTTGCCCTATTGAAAAAACACATTTAATTTTATTGACATTTACATTACGTTTATTCATTTGGCGAAATCAAGGTATACATTTTGTTATCAGTACTTGCGTTCCCTGGAATCAAACGCGTAAACTTTGCGCTGCTAACCCAACGCTCAACCAATTGAGCTACAGGAGCACTAATTTGTGTATCTAATGAAAGAAAAAACGTTAGCATAAAGAAAATGCAATGATAATATACACTCTAATAAACAATTGTTAAACCGTCACCATTAACTGGAACATAACGGGAATGTCAAAAGCAAACATCTGAGCAAATAAAAAACGAACTCTACTCAAAAACATCCACCCTGGTATCTTTTTCAATACGAAACCATGACGAACTCCTGACAGTGGTTACTATTACAGTAATACAGTTCAACTGGCCATAACTATAATGGATTCCCGTCCAAACTTAATTGTAAAAGCATGTCTCCCAAAACCTAACCAGAATTAACCAGGCCGCAGTCACTACCACACTGCCAGAGGGGTCAAAGGGTGTTGTTTTGCTTTTGTGTATGACACTGAGCTTAAATCGTTCCCTCAGTGGGCTGGGGGGAAACACACTGTAATGGGCCAATTCATTTTTAGACACTCTGCATCAACGCCAGGCCTAAAAAACCACAAACTAAGCAGAGTTGTTAAAAAATATAACGTCTCACAGGGCCAAAGAGGCTATATCAATAAATCTCTGCGCAGTCATTATCACCCCAAACGACTGAGAGCGTAACCGTGAGTCAGTAGGGGAGTATGTATGAGTATGCATGAGTATATAAGACAGTGTGAGTATGCGTCTGGGTTTCACCAGCTCTCTGTGAATCACAATGAGAGTATGCATGAGTGTAAATGAGCATGCAAGTATGTGCCTGGGTCTTGGTATCGTATTTAGTGCTGTACTGTTTCAGATGCATGAATTGGTGTGTGTCTGTGTGTCTCATATATTTGGGACAAACTTGTACCCAAAAGTTAGCAAAACCTGTGGGTTTTGCTAACCCACAAATCTGTGGGTTAGGGTTCAAGTGTGGGTTAGGTTATAATGTTTAAAAAAATCTGTGGAATGTTCCCTTTTAAATAGATAATACATAAATATGTGTGTGTGTGTGTGTGTGTGTGTGAGAGAGAGAGAGGGAGAGAGAGAGTGTGTGTGAGAGAAAGTGTGTGTGCCAGAGAGTGTGTGTGTGTGTGTACAGCAAGCAGCACTCCAGTTGTTGTCTACTGGCCTCAGAGCTGTAGAGAGATTAAGTCAGTGGGCAGTAATTTAGTGACAGCTACACTGATCTTTGCCTTGTGTTCACACAAAGCCGCACGTACACATCAGTGCCAGCCAAATCTCAACACACAGACACCAGTGACCATCACCAGAGCCTTAAATCTGCATAACCACGCCTTAACATCACGACAACATGTTAGCAAGAAACATTATGGCTACTTTTAATGAGTTTAAACCATAATAATCCACACTCTTCCGTTTCATTCTTATTGTGAAATGCAACATCGTCCACTCTAAACACGATGTTGTGACAGCATATAAGCAATTAGCATTAAATCTAGAGGAAGAATGAATTTTCAGTCTCCATTAAGCTAAATTTATACTACAATATTTCATTTAAACCACTGCAATGACAATCTGCATAATTAGTGCTTTAAACTAGCTAACTATAAACGCCACATCAAAATTCAACACTTATAAATGTGATATTTTAGATGTGACATCTAACACTGATAAAATGTATTGGAAAGCCATAATACATGTGCTTCAGTTTAAGTCTTTGGAATCAGAGTGACCGCATGACCACAGAAAAAATAACCCTGTCCACAATTAAAAAATCTTGCAGTTACAGTAAATGCACTTAAAATGACAGTACAGAGAACAAGACACTTTGAGGGTTTAAAATCAAAAACTTTAAGCTCATATTTTTGTTCAATTTTAACAATGTGTTTTGTGCCGAGACCACAAAACCACTGACACAAAGAGATTTTTACAAACCCAAATTCTCGTCCTGCATGTGAATGTATATTTAATCGTGTTAGTCTCGTGATAATGCATATACTGTTTTTTGTGCTTTTCCATTTTGAGAGAATTGCTGTACATTATTTCCTTGATTAAAAAAGGAAACAGGCAAGACAAATTACCACAGAACGCTAATATGCACACATGCTATTGACAGACTTGAAAACCTATTAGATCGATTCAAGCTCATATTTTCACGATAACAGCTAATCTAATGTCTACAGTCTGACGTATCTGAAGAGAAAAAAACCACGATAAGCTGTCTTAAGCGCAGTCAATAAAAAAAAACACAAAATAAAACCTCACGCCATCTATTTTAACACTGAATGGTGCTATTATTAGCATCTGAATATCTCTCTGTTATCACATGCATAAAGATGGATGATTTATAACGCATGCAGACAGATACAATCTGGGAGTGTTTGTTCTTGACTGCTAAGATGACAGTTAGCGGCGGGCTAGAACGTGATTCTCTTATCTAAACAGGAGTGGCTTTGCAATCACAATGAATGTGAACAGCTCACAGGAGCTGAACCGCTTTACGATGTAAATTAGCACTATTGTAACGGGATCTGTAAACATTCACACTCTATTGAAGACAACTCCAGTTTTTCTTAATTGATGTATACATCTTTCATCGCTTACTGAGCTGATGAGGGCAGATTAAAACAGATTCTCTATGTACTTAATTCATGGTAGCTCTATACAATTAGCATTGTATTAGCATTAGCAATCAAAATCCACTGGCCCTGGTCGACAGATAAATATAGATTACCCAACAAACATATACTAATATTTCTCCATATTGTGAAACACAACAGTTGTCCCAGGCCTCGAAACTTAAATAATGGTTCTTCAAGGACATAACTCATGATTCATTATATCATGCTAGTAATAGATCTGTTTAAATGAGTTACGCTTCTTCATGTACATCTCCACAGACCACAAAATCCACTAACAAAGCAGAAGGACAGATCTCGGTTTACATTAGATCAGGCATGAAGTCTAGAAACACACTTAGCTATTAAGTCTATTAAACAACTATTTTGTTATAGGTCTACAACTGCTTCACACAAAACCCATTACAACCCAGAGATCTTTAATTCTCAAAGCAACTTAACAATCACGAGTTTACTCAATGGTGACTAATGTGGAGACTAAACCACAGGGCAAAACTTGAACCCATCTGCCCAAATGTTGGAGTCCCTGTCAAAACATGCCCTTATCAGTAGTCTATATAAGTCTTATACGTTCTCAGCTCGATTCAGGTGACAGAATCACTCTTGTTCAAAGCAGAACTAAGCCAGGGCAAAACCTCTTTGACTGCGTTATAGAGAAGCAAAAAAATGTTTGGCACTGTGTTCATTCTCTTATTGAGTTTTACAAGCTGGTCCGGTGCCAGTTCTGGCTCGCTGGGCCTGGTTCATGCCATCAGCCCAAGAAAGCATAAAGAAAGAGCAGGACTTTATGCTGTCTGCTTTCAGGAACCCAATGTAGCTTTAACAATCTGGACCAAAGTACAAAAGAACCAGATGGGAAGGTGAGCATGATGGATCTGAAGCGTGCGTACTATGTTCCCAGAAGCACCCTGTAACCTGCGGTCTCTACTGGTGTTCCTGTAGCTCAATGGGTTCAGCATGGGGTTAGTGGGGCAAAGGTTGTGGGTTCGAATCCTAGGGAACACATATAATGATAAAATGTATTCTACTAAGTCACTTTGGATAAATGAGTCTGCCAAAAACATAAATGTAAATTGATTGCAAGGTTCTGCTCCATGGCTAGTCAAACAAGGTCAAATGTTCCATTCAGCTTCATCTAAACACTTTTCTAGGAATTATGGGTAAAAAAAGTGCCTTTAGCAACAATGATCAGTCACAAAGCATAACTGCTTTAGCAGATATCTCTATTGCCTCCAGGTGGTTTCTGCAACAATGAAGATGATGTAAACTTCAAATAAACGGCTCATAGGAAGTCAAGCAACGTGCGGTTTCATTTCTGTCATAATTTATTGGGCTAGGTCAGTAACTTGGTGCCCTGTAAGACATGACGAATCAAAATATCCACATCAAAGTAATACTTTTGAAAAGAGCTGGTTTTCAGGAATAACTTATAACTATTAATCACACGATTCTTTCAAAAGAGCCCAAATTAAAAAAGAAGGGACTGATTTTACATGTGAAAACAAATGTGGGTGGTAATCGAACTGTTGCAACAATATCTATGATACTATCTGAACAGGAAAACAGTGCTTTGGTTACAAGTCTTTCCATGTACGTCATGAGGCCAAGAAACAGGCTATGTTGAGTCATATTTTGGAAGACGATGGCATTGTATCAGTCAGACAAAAATCATCTTGTTAATTGCTCAGAACGTACTTTACTGTATCGCTGCTTTAATAACCGTATTGTACAAAGCAAATACAAAGTGACTTGACTTAGAACAGTTAAAGAATAAGAGATTTCTGAAACACCCTGTTAAGATTTAAATAAACACCCATTCTTTGTGTTGAAAAATATAGTTTTCAGATTTGACGGTTGTGTAAATAGGAGATAAAACAAAGTGGAACGGACTGATCGCCAGAACTCCATAACACTCTTACAGCCAATCAACAAAAGGGGGCGTTTAGCCTTACGATGGAGGAAGAGAAAATGAGCAAACAAAACCTTTGTAACGAAAGATGGCTAATATAATAGCACTTGCGTGAGCTGCCTAGTGTGCAAGCTGATTATTGTTGTCAGTTGCAAAGGTGTTTGTTGTTTTGAGGGTGTAGCGATAAAGTGAGGGGTGTGTTTGTTTGGTTGTCAATTTCAAATATCAACAGGGTTTCTCAGAAATCGCCAACTGCACCGTTAACACAGCGTTTACCTAAGTGAGCAGCACAAGCTGAAATATGAAATGACTAAATGACTAAATATGAAATTAGTTTGTTGAAGCATGTTTCACACCTATGTACGCTTAACAGAAGCAGTAATGCTTGCTTAAAAGTACACTGCAAAATATTGAGTACACTGCAGAAATACTTACCGTGCCGCTGACTATGACATCATAAAGCCGTGCCCACTCATCCTCATGGCTGTCCACCATCATGACACTGTCCTCTTCCTCTAAGCCCCACTCTGCCTGCAGATCGAGTCTCACCTCCTCGCCCAAAGAATGCATGCCGATGGCGGGAAAGAGCCCATCTGGAGCCCCCGGGACCACCACTGACCCAACCTTCCACACACACACACGCAAACACACACACGCACGCAAACACACACACGCGCAAACACACAGACACGCGCAAACACCTCTGTTACAAGACTCCTTATCGAAAGCTTTGATTTAAGAAAAGTATTTTAAAAGACTAATTTATTCATAAGACTCACTTCCTTTCCATTCTTGGTGAAAAACACAGTGATGAGGCCGGCATCAAAAGTGTCTTCATAGATCCCACATCCGATCCGGTCACCACGGTTACATTTGGGACCAAACTGCTGGCCCACAGTGTTGCCATTATACAGCCTGTGGAAGGAAGAAACACTCATCTGTGACTCATATCTGGATAACATTTAGGAAAGAGGAAGTGATATTTCACACTAGTTCACCGAACAAATTGATGAAAAAACACAAACAGGATAAAGATCATAAATACACTTTAAAAGGTAGGAAATTTCAAAGTCGCTAGCAGAGCAACTTAGCTTTAAACGTTTAAGATCCCGCCCTCCAATACAATGATTGGATGAACATTTTATGGTCCTGTGCCTTTCACAGAAATTATATTTATATACATATACAACATATACTAATTAGTACTAGTAATTTTAGTACTACTAGTATTAGTACTAGTGATATCCTGCCCTATCCAGGCAGGATGTTCATTTTTGGTTTAAACGACATAGATCGTCACAATACATACATCACAAATGGTTGTAAATCATTAATTTTACCATCACTTACTTTCCATCATCAGCGTGGTAAGCAACTGATTGGGGCAGCCAGCCAGGCTGGTGGTCCAGTTTGTAACACTGAGGAACCAACCCAACTGCAATTGTTCCCCTCACTCCAGTATCCATGATGGTCACCTGTACGCATCACAAACAGCATCAGAACCGCAAGAGCAATGCATTTTCAGAACACACAACATTATACGCGCAGCACGTCAAGTTTGCAAGTTTTTTCAACGCTTACGGCAAACTGACAATTTGTTTTGGAACGACTAAAGGGTAATAGATGGCTTTTAGGGACTTCTAAGAAAATGCCAACGGTAACGTGCGTCACCGGCACAGAGTCAAGAATAACAGACGGTGTAGGAATCGACAATTAACGAGAGCGCTCGACTGAGTCACTGGATGGAAATGTCAGGTAACCTGCTATTAAGAATTTTAATGTCTTCAGCTACCACTTATCTCTGCCTTTGTATGCAAAGCATCTCGGCAGAATTTCAGCGGAGGACACACCTTCTCCGCGGCTAGCCCCTCAAGGCTAGTCAGTTTCTTCAATGTGCAACTAGAAAATTCTGAAAGGCCTGCCAAGCTTATTTTTTAACCTGGCTGAGGGACAGCTGAAAGATAATGACTTTACAGTTATTTTATGCTCTTAAAGGAACAGTTGAAACAAATTTTGCTCACTTGTGTTGTGGCAAGACTGTTTGACATTCTTCTTACACAGAACACCCACAATGAAGTATTGAAAAAAGTAGCGATATTTACTGAAAATTCTCATGTTATAAAGCTAATACGGCACATCAGATTTGACAACGACCAGACGCACAAGCAATGCTGATTCGTCGCCACCGGGCGCCATAACAACATGAGGATAAATAAGTGATGACAGGGTTTTCACTTTGAGGTAAATTATTCCTTTAAATCAGTTCAAGTTCCCAGAGGAACCGAGACATAATATAAATAATGACTTGAAAACTCATCTTCGTAGGAAATGCTAACAAAAGGGCGTGTTCAGTCCATGACTCAATGACTGTAGTCATACACTTGAAAGGGGGGCAAGCTCACATCTACTGTATGTATCTGCCTGTTGCCACACAAACTCAGAAAACCACATACAACCTCAGAAAAGGATTCCCCTGGTTTAACAAGTCCAGGTTTTCTCATGCTCTTGTTGCCTCATTCGAGGACATGCTTTCCAAGCTTTAGGAAGCAACAGTAAATCCTCAGAACTTCATCTAAACACGAATGCTCGCTGCAGATCCCTCCTTTCCTGCTGGAAATTTAGTGCACTACAAAAACTGAGGGCACTCAATTATTTCACCACAACTTCAACCAAGGACTGTGCCATGAACCCGGTGGCTACAAAATTCCACTCTGGAATTCCATACAAAACAATCAATGACACCAACACAGAAATTTCCACTGGACTACGGATAAAACTGATTTGCACGTGCAAACTCGAGCAACCTGAGAAAACAGAGCAGGGGGTTAATCACTGCGTGGCACTCGAATGTTGAAACAAGGAAACCGGCAAAGCCGGAACAAGCAGGCCTGAGTGTGACGGAACTCCGACTGCCCAGCCCACGGGGGCTGAAATCTTACCCCTGTGAAATCATAATGAGGAAACATGAGAACCCCGCTGACGCATATCCCGTCAGGCAGATGGCCTTTACGGAGGAAAAAAACTTCCAGACTTTGGCAATCTGAAGGATTCTCTCGGTTCCTGCGTCATGATCAGGTGATCTAAAGTCTATAAAGCAACAGCAAGTTCTTTATCGATTACTCATAACTCACTGCTCTGGATGCCACATTCATTCTTCCTGGCTGAAGAAATTCCCAGGGCGCACAGACGCGGAGCGTGACGCGATCCCTCGATGCAATTGCGATTTAAGAAAAGCATTCTTCATACAGCACAGATGATTCTTTAAAGGGAGGCTCCGCAACAGTTTTGGCAATTTCTACATTTTATTGCTTCAAACGTGGGACAGACCAAAACGTTTAGAAACAACTGCCGAGTTTCTTTAGGGCTCGGGTGTATGTGGGATTCATCAGGGTAATCTATGGGGTGGTACTTTCCTGCTTCAAAGCTCCAGAGAGGAAGTTCATCAAACCAGTCCAATCTTTCAACAGCAGAACCCAATCAGAGCTGTCTCCTGGCTGAGACGCACATCCAAACAGTTGCTGCTGCGCTCCATAAATTAAATAACGCTCACCCTCTCCTGAAGCCTTATTTACAGCCGAATGCCTGAGATTTCAGGTACTAGATCATCAGGAAGTGTCTTTTTTACAAACAGTGTTTTATGGCAAAGTTGCAAGAGAGCCAAAGCTTGCTAACTCAACAGTCAGGCTTAACAACAACAAACAGCTAACAGCAACAAAACAACTACATTTTGCCCTACAAGTGTTTAAATTGTTTATCCCTGAATTACAAACATAACTGTATTAAAGCTTAAAGCTGCAATCCAAGGTTGTCGCCTCGCTATCGCCATCTCTGTCTGAAACACAAAATTGCAGGTTAGTTTACATACTTTTTCCAAATGTTGTAATTGTTTAACTAGAATTCAAATGAAGCCAAACTGACTTTTCCTGGGAAGTTTCCTAGGAAATATGACCTGACAGCTAAAATTATGAGCTCATTATTTCAAGCTAACTGTTATTTATTTATTAGTATAAAATAAAGGAGGTTTTAAACACTGATCCATTGCATCTTTTTTTGGTTAATTTTTAATCAACAAATGATACCGATTGCAGCCTTAATAGACACAGTGAGTGTTTTTACAATAACTCATAAAATTTCGACAGCAATATGCTGCCTTAAATAGTAAAACAAATGCCAAACAACGCTACAATATATTTTTAAAAAGTAAAAATCCATCTCTAAATAAAATTTCCTCATGGGATCTGTGTGGAATTTCATAAATCGTTGAAAGAATCCAAAGACCGCAAGTCTTACAACAGAAAAAGACAAAATAATTCAACACCAAAAGTCATGACTAAGATTTCACTTTTGCATCATTCACTTTCAAAAGCACCTTCTTTTAAAAAAGTAAAAAAAAAAAACAACACAGAATATATGTCACAGCAATTAGTCTAAACTGTAGATGAAGACATTCTAAATTTGAACCAGACATTTCACACACACACAGCGTTACATAAAGCTTCCATTACTGGCTATTGAATTTCCTAACAAAAGCAAGAGAAACAGGGCGTTTAAGTGAATCACGTTCTAATGTTATTAGCAACCCCATAACATAGGTGTGCGTCTTACCTCAAAGTAACAGTTTCCTTTCGATAAGGGGCGTGGACCAACATAGCAGCCAACTTCATCAGAGTTCCCTTGGTAACTACAAGAGGGAAGCAATAAAAAGCTTAATCGCAAATAACCAGAGAATTGTTGCTATAGGTACATGAGTACGCTGGACGGTAATGCATGGACAAGCTGAAGAAATCAGGTACAGTCGTGTTTCTACACGTTTCTTGATCTACAGAGAGACTGCGATGAGACCTTTGCTTGTGGACGAATTATAGCATCTTCCAAAACATAATTAAAGCCCTGCGGTTAATTTTGCAAGGGTGTCAGAGTGAGTAAGAAGCTATTTCAGACAGATCACGTTGACACAAAAATGTCACGGATACTGATCTTTTAAAACGTCATAAAATAGCAAAACACTTCTACAAAAATCACCTATAGGCAAGACCTCAAAAACACGACATTTTCTGCTTTAAGCTGCAAGCTGTAACTTTTATCACGTTTTTGAAACTTACAACTGGTTACGTTACGAACATTTACATAGGTTAAAGTCAAACTAACCATTACCAGAAAACTATACTCAAAGAAAGCTCTACTTATAAATCATTATTATAAACTTACCATCAAGGTACAGTCAGGTACTTTATAAACAACAGATTTTCGTTCATTTTTAAACAAAATAAAGTTACAGATTGCAGCTTTAAACCACACTTATATTTCACACTTCATTTCGTTTTACAACAAAAGCGATTTTGTAGCGTGTTGGGCCATATTTACCTCTACAGTGTAACAATAGCCTTTGAGTTCCTAAACCGGACAAACAAATTGATACAAATTAATTCAAAAGACGTCACATGTGCAAGGCCTGTTTATTTTTCCAATAAAACAGGTTTGCTTTTCATCTCAAATAAAAACAAGTAGCCAGTGACTTTGTCCGCAGTTATAATTGTTTCAATCAGTGAGGTCAACAAGCCGAGGCTGATTGCGTTTTTAGTGCAGACTAATGGCTGGGACACACGCACCTCTGATGTTCTGCACTCGCAAATCTGATGGGGGTGTACGGTTGTGCAATTCCAAATATACAAATAAATAAGGAAAAATGAAAAGCAGCGCTGAAATTTTCCATACGGACTAGAGGGGGTCAACAGATGAATTCCAAACCAGGACTCCAGGTGCTTCCAAACAGCGGAAAAAGAACAAAACACGGGTTACGTGCGGGACAGTCTTACCTCAGCGTGTCTCCATTCTTCAACATTCGCTTGTATCGCTCTTGATAACGAACAGCACGGACTTCCCTAATTTCTCTGATCCTGCGCCGCCAGTTCAGGAATCTGTAGTGTAAGTTTATATCATCCATCACGTGAAGCTGCAGAGGAGAAAACAGATGTCATGAGGTTCAAAAACCCCGATCCGGGGACCTGAGACTGCAGGCCATGCATCTGATGGAGTACATGAGGAAAAAAAACTCGTAGATTCAACACAAAGACGTGGAGTTGCTTTTCACAAACTGACCGAGCACAAACATCTGTGTGTATTTTTTCAGGCTTTAGACATTCACAAAAAGCTACAGAAACAGATTTCTTCAGATCTGGAACGGCTGTCATTCATAACTCTACACATTCCTTGCCTCTTATGTATTTGTTTATTAAATATTTTAGCTGAATTAATTAAATTTTCGCTTATGTTTTATAATCCCTGCACATTTTTGTTTAACCTCTAAAGTCTCCAAAGTTTGGGAAATGGAAACATTACTATATTTTTATCACACAACAACTAAATTCGACACACATCACACAAAAACTTTATACTGACTGAAAATGGAGTAAAACAACAAGAAACATCGTTGAACAATACTAAACATGTACCCCTACTAAAGATATACATTATACATTATATAACTCTGGCCTGTTTTGTTAGCTGTATAAGGCATAAGGCTCACATTTGTCAAAACAGGAGCAAAATAAAATCGCAAATTCATATCATGACATCCATAGCATACATTTCTACAGTTCTTGGTGTCTCGGTAATAAACAAAATACAAATGTACAGTATGTGTAAATCAAAAACATTACTAGTTACTATTTACTACCTTACAGTAAAGTTTGACAATGAAGACAATGTATGTAGTTAAACACTGACAGTGGTAAGTTTAAATATCTAAAACTATAGGACAAACTGTTTAATAATCTCTATTAGCATAACATAACGTTTATGAACGTTTTTATACAAACAAGTGACTATCTGATGAGAAAACGTCAACTAGACAGGCTAGTTTCAGCCACTGCTAATCACCTTGCTAACGTATTATTAGCTTGCTTGAGGCCTCTCTACACGAAATGTCCAAATTTACCAACCCGCTAAATCTCTCGTTTTTTAAATATTTTGAAGATGTGTACGTACCTTATATACATCAGTGGTTTATACATAAGTACATTTTAAGGCCACTTGTGGTTATTTCTGTCTATCGACTCCATTAGCTACCTGATAAACTTTGCAGAAGTAAGGACCGCTCTTCCTGGATGACGTCAGTGGAGGAATGAACAGAGCGAACCAATGAGAAGCGCCACGCAGTTGATTGACAGGCGCTTAGCCAATTAGAAAGTTGAGGCGAAACGATCGCAAAACTGTATACAAAAAAATGTATTTTTAAGACCTTTAAATAAATTATTGTAGATTGACAATAAATAGTTGGGTAATGTTTTGCAAATAATCAAGGCTTTTTGTTGTTGTTATAGATGCAGTCTCGTGTGTTTTTGGCAATATTGATCATCATTAGGTGTAATTTATCCTTATTTGTGCAATGGGGGAAACGACATTATGAACACAAGCGTTGACACTAAAAACCCTATTATTTTCATTTTACATTCTCTTGAGGTCGTGTTTCCAGTCCACTAAAATGGTCTGGCAACGGGCCACCACACAGCTGAATAGTGAGTTACAGAACAATTGGCACAATCTCATAAAGTCCTCATAAAACCACCAGTCAAAAGTTAAATGTCAGATGTATGCACCACATCCGAGGTGCATCTGAACACATGCACAGTGATGCATGGAAAGGAGGGACAACGAAACTCACTTGCAGACGGGAGTGGGGAGGAAAACAGTGTAATCTGGTTGAATTTTGGAAAAAGAGACGGATCTGGCACGCATTTGGGAACATTCCCCTGACAGAACATGTGGAAACATGGAAAGTGATGGAAACGTCATACGGCAGGTGATTTTTGCATCCTTCGCCAGTACTTATCAACTCTAATAAGAAAACATGGGCCAGTTGACGTCCCTCCTAACAGATCACGCGCATTACCGCAAGCACCGCACCGGCGTGCGGTCGGTGTCTCTGCGCGATACAGAGAAACATTCAGCGCTGCTTCACGGTGTGACAAAATCAAAGCAGATTCTGGAAGCAAACATGTTTGTGTTAAGGAGAGCTGTGACTATACATGTCAATACAGTACGATAAACATCTAAATCCTGTTTGCATTTTGCGTTCATACCAGCCCGTCCTCGAAATCTTGACTTACACTCCGCTTCACGACAACAACAAATAAACACGAGTCTGTCCTTATAAGACCCCTGCAGCCAAGTGTGACCTAAAGGCATTATTATGAAAGCAACGACACACACACACACACACGAGATCTCATCTGTCAACGGCAGACGTGTCTCTTGGTGTGTCTTTTTATATAACAATTAAATTAACTTGTTTTAATCTTTAAAGAAACATTCCTCAAGGTCACATGTGGTGTTGTATTACTCTTGCATAATCTTCTATTAAAAGTCTCTGGGATAACTTTTGGGTGACATCTAAACTCTAGGCTATAGAAGTCAACCCGTAAACTATTTAAATGGGGCCAATTAGGGACACTTATAACTTTTTGAAGACTTCCAAAAGATCAGATTTATTTGGCCGTCTGGGTTGATTGATTGCATTATTAGTGGTTGGCATATACTGTCTTGTGTACATTCCAGAGAAAACACTGCCCCAATTATCCAGACAAGTCCAAAATAAACTATTCAGTGGCAAAATCTCCCCCGGGCTGCGTTGCTTCAGCAAAATGCAATTCTTGTTGCAGTTCAAATGGTTACTGGATCAAGTCAAACTAAGTTTATACTGCATAGATTGGAAACAGCTCTTCTGTGGGTAATTTTTTTTATAGAAAAGACGAAGTTACAAGAACTGAAATTAAACGTTTAGGATCATCAGGGAGCAAGAAAACAAAACAAATCATAATCAAAAAATGGCTTTCCCTCATATTTGTTAAGTGGTCGATGTTTGTAGCGTTTCTATAAGACACAAGGTTAATGAGGTTTCTCTCCCAGAGCAAATGACTGTAGTCAGCGTGTAATCACCGGAGGAATGGAAACCCTCGCCTTCTTTGTTACCATGGCAAAGATTACTAGAACGCTCAAACAATTTCACAGACGATACAGGAAAAGTGGACATCGCTGGATTTTCAATGAGCTTCACAAAGCCAGAGTAAATATCAGAGCAAACTGCATGTTTCCAGGTACAGTGATGGTTTGTTGGAAATGTGAAGCTGTACAAAAAAAGAATCTCTCTTTCTTTCCACCCCCCTTACACATTATCTCTCTCTCTCTCTCTCTCTCTCTCTCTCTCTCTCAGTCCCAGCCCCTGAAGGTGTCATAACCATGCACTCTCTCTCTCTCTCTCTCTCTCTCTCTCACCGCCTTTCAGATATTTAAAAGCCGCTGCCTGCTGCATCTCTTGGTTCTTGGTTCGTATCTTCTGGCACAGCAAGGGACTCCTGGCTGCCTCACCACTGCACAGTCAAAGCACCAAGCAAAGCTGAAAAGCAGGCAAAGAAAACAGAGAGAGGAACAAAAAACGGACTTCCAGAAATAGCATCAGCAGCACAATACAGAGCGAGAAAAACCTGCGACCCGGACGCAAGATGTCTCTCCTTTCAAACTTGATGTCGGTCGTCCTGTTGCTGCTCATTCACTGTGGATCCTGGTCCCTGGCAGGTCGTTTGGGTCCCCACAAAAACTGCCTGACCTGCAAAGATGGGCATTCCTCGACTACAGGACGGGCTTCCAGGGACCATGCCGGGGCGGCCAGCACGACCATTCTGGCATTGGGGGAACCCTGCGGGGTGTACACCCTGAGCTGTGCCAAGGGGCTTCGCTGCGTGCCTCCTCCACGGGAAAACAGCCCTCTTCAGGCTCTGCTGCAGGGCAGAGGCTTGTGCGCCAAACAGGGCAAAACGAGCCCTACAGAAAAGCCCCACCCCACAGGTAAGCCATCGGGCGGCACATGCCTTTGCGGTCCCTGTGTGGGGGTCTTTCCTTCATAGCTTTACAGCAGGAGCGGTTGAGCCCATCTGTGACTCCTTGCTGGTGTGGTTTTTAGCCGTATCGTTTTGTCGCATGCAGTGAGAGAATGCGATGGCTAATCTGCTTTAAATACGGTTGCTAAATAGCACAAGGATGTATTTCAGGTTCCACGGAGGTGCTGGCAAGCCACCGTACTGCAGTGGTTCATATTTAAGCATTGTTGGCATGGCAAAATTGTAACTGAAGCAAGGAGACGTGCATAAAGTGCCAGGGATCATATCTGTCATGCATTTCTGTGATGTGAGGCATTCCCATGCTGTAAATACGCAGATGCAAAACAGATCACTTGTTGTAATGTGCATTTGAATGCATGTCTGAGTATTACACACAAGTACAGAATGCTTGTGTGGTGCTGTGTGCAGTTGTGCATTATTGCATGCATGCATGCATCACAAATATTTATGGCAAAAATTAAGTAAATAATAAAAAATAGCGGATTGGATTAAATGACAGAGATATAAGTACGTCTGTATGTTTGTTCTTGACTGTATATCAGTGTCACCCACAGCCGGATGTCATTGCGATTTAATATAGAAATTGTCGCCATCTGCGGTTTATTTTAGGTAACTACAACTAAAGAGATCTAGCTCAATGCATTAAAATGCTTTACAATGTTTTTTTCCATCTATTTTTCCAGTTTTTCTAAAAACGTACATTTGTAAATACACAGTTTATAGTGTAGCATTCAGTCAGTCACAATGGAGTCGATTCAGACGCGTTCTAGGCGATCAAATGTGTCTTTTTCACAAAATGCAAAGTCATATTTCAGCATTTATTTCTTTATGTTACAGGCCCACATCCTTCACACAGTGGTGACTTAGAAAAGGTGAGTGTTCTCAGTCAAAGAGGCTTAATGTTATTGTTTTCATGAACATCTTAAGCTTATAAATATGAACTAGGGGAAAACCTTTTGGAAAAGATTAATTTTTTTTTAAATGCGCTGGTAAAAACCTGCAGATTTTTCAGGCATGTATTTTTGCCATTTCTCCTGCGGTTTTGCTGATAAATGCTAATGACAGATCAGATGAATAAACTGATTCTGATTTGGTAAACCGACAAGCCAAATCATCTCATTATGTTATTACTGGCAACCGGAATCTGAAATAAGTGACTGAAACGCTTCCTATAAACACATTTTACATATTCAAAGGATATGAGTCATTCTTTCATGTTGTCCAATGTTCCCTCCATAGGCTCCCTGCCGTAAGCTCCTCAACACGGTGTTGAGGGGACTGGAACTCACCATTTTCCAGTCTGACCGTGACATTTACATCCCCAACTGTGACACTCGTGGGTTCTACAGGAAAAAGCAGGTATAAGACAAAAACATTATAAAAAACATGTACAGTCAGGTTCAAAAGCCTAAGATCACACTAAAATGTTTCCTTTATCAAAAATAATCAAAAAGGTTAAGAAATAGTGAACAAAAATTTAATAACTGAAGAATTAAAGATTCTGAACAATTTTAAGTGGATTGACATTGATAAGCACAATTTGCAATAATTGTAACAAAACATGCTAAAAGTTTCCATAGCATGAATCATCAGATTTTGAAAAACACTCCAGGAACCAGATATATATAAATAATATACAATGTTTATAAATACATATATATATATATATATATATATATATATATGATGATAGATAGATAGATAGATAGATAGATAGATAGATAGAGAGAGAGAGAGAAAGCAAGAGATTGTGTGTGTGTGTGTGTGTGTGTGTGACAAAAGGACACAGAAAGAGAGAGAAGGAGAGAGAAAGATTCAGGCTGCATTACATTTGGTTGATGGACCAGCATAGCTGTGCTTTAAATAAGCAGAAACCTGTGGTCAACCAGCATTGTGTGTTTGTGGTGATGCTGGACGGTCTCATGTTAGTGAAGACACCAGTTTTAGTGGAGAAGATAAATGATCTCCTGCTGTGTTCCAGTGCCGTTCGTCCAAAGGCATGCAGCGCGGCCACTGTTGGTGTGTGGACGAGCTGGGCAACACCATTCCTCCTCGCGCCGGAGAAGACGGCATTTTACCGTGTGATGGAGAGTGAGGAGAGAGACAGGCTTACAGCTGAGATCCTGGAGGAAGAGGAGGGGTACAGGGAGAGGGGATGATTCAGTCCGGTGTACGACACTGCCTGACCAGGACACACCAGGGATAAACCACTTCACATGGAAACACAGGTCCAAACTCCACATTGAAGGCTGACATCACTGCCATAAACTCCCATGTCCACTACATAACAAACCAAGTACAAGCACACAGAACCAATCAGCTCTGTAAGCTCTGATAGGTCAGCTTTAACAGAGATATTCAATTCCTGCCATTCAGTACAACCCTTTATGTGTGATATAGCTATTAAAGTCTATGTTCTCTGTTCTAGTGGGCTGTCAAACTGTTAAGCAAATATCCCCATCCCCTTTTTCCGCCCCCTCTTCCCTTCTCCTACAACACACTGATTAAACTATATCTAAGTGGATAGAATATAGCTTATCACTTAATTTATTCTGGAGTATCGCTAAAATTCTTTTAAATACTTTCCTCGAAGACTTGCATACTTTTCAATCGTACACATTGTTATGTAATCAAGAACATTGAAATGCTATTTTACGTTCACATGGTTTGAGAGGCACTCTGTTGTTTTGTGCTGGTATGACACCCAGATTGCGAATGCATGTTGTGAATTATTTGTACATACGTGAGGTTATTGTGATTGGTCGTGTTAAGAGGTGGAATATTCTTGAACGCTGATGGCTGTTACCTTTTTTGAGAAGTTGTTAGGCATATTTTTATATATATAGTCAATATGCTATTTTATATATATATATATATATAAATTGTTGATTTATTTAATGAATACTATAATGCCATGTATTTTTATATTGTCAGTTTTTCATTGTCAAAACAGATCTTATTTTATTTGCTAATATAGTATGTGTCATGCATTGGTCACATCTTAATAAGGGATAAACAAAATATGAAAATACATAAAAGAATGTTTAAAACAAACCCTTTAGAACAGTTACTGCTGTGCTTATTCATTTGTCATTCCTTTCATTATTTAGAATGATTCTAAAGTATCGCAAAGTGTTATTATATTGATAATCTTCAAAATTTCAAATTGTTCGGCGTTAGACTTTTGTTTCATTTCAATTCTGTGTTTTCTCCTTCCCACAATGCATTGAGAAAAAAAATGCACAAAAAATGACTGATCCGATGTATCTCTTATTGATTCTGTTGTATCGATATATGTGCCAGTCAAAACTGAATCCCTGCAAAACAAAAAAACAAAGTGTGCAAGAACTATAAGACAAAAATAAACTGATGCAGAGAAAAATAAAAGCATATGTTGGTATAAAATATGTGTCATTTGCGGCATCACATTTCGAAGCTCATTCGCGTTTAACTAAACGTAAAAATGAAAACAGTATTAAATATCGCAGCATTACAATGAGTCACAAAACTACTATGAAACCAAACACACACACACACACAGCCTAGAAAATATGAGTTAGCAAATGCAACAAAAGAGCAGATGTCCCCTGCTGTTGGCTGCTAAAATACAGCCATATGGTGAGAAACCGCCTGTACAAATAATGTATTATACAAATTTAGCTACAGTATGTTGATGATGCATTTTGGACATAATTTGCTCTCTAGGAATAATATTAAATCTCTAATATCTTGTTATTTATCAGGTAGTGAATTATATCTTAACGTATAGCGACTTTAATGTAAAAATAAGAAAGAAACATTCCAGTGTGACATGTCAGACACATGACAGTAACTACAAGGCCATATGCTTGTTTCCAAGGTAACAACCTATAGCAGAATATAGCATTTGTGAGTGCTTTGATATCATGCCCTACTTTCTATCTGTGTGATTCGAATGAAGACTTTTTCTACAAGAGCGGCCATAATATCAGTCAAAAATGAATATGGAAATATAGACACAGACAAAGGTTTTCATAGCATAGGGTGTATATACTTATATACACCCTATACTTTTAAGTCCTGCTCAAAACTCAGAGTTCAAAACATCACACTATGTAAATAACAACAAGTTTGACCAGCTTATTTTGAACACCACACGTTTAGCCAAACATATATACACGTACAGGTTTGTTTCCTTATTATCATACTGCAATCCGTACATTTAGCCTCTCTATCGCCATCTCTCTTTAAAATATGAAATTACAGGTTACTGTCCATAATTCCCTTTACGTCCTTGAAGTCAGATGACGCCAAACTCGTTTCTCGGGAAATTGGACACGACAGATCATATTACGTCATTATAATCTCACTATTGCGAATGTGGGCAATATAAGTAGACTATTATTATAACTTTTAAAAGTCACCCATTATAGATGTAAGGATGTTTTATATTCTCTAAACTCAACTCTAAACCCAACGTCACACAAACATGTTAAAGTTACTACATTACAGATGCTGTCAAAGTGATTTGGTATTTAAATGACCAACCAAACGTCACCTTATAGGACATATATTCACTATATTTGCGAAACATTCACTTTTAAGGACTTTTAATCCATAAGCCACTGTTAAATTCAGTGTGTGTTGTGCCTTGTAGACAATACAACAACCTAAAACAAACACGTCTTTGTGTGAACAGGTTTGGCAAACACGCGTGGCTCCAAATGACCTCCCTGATCTAAACTATTCTCCAAAAAGTAAACACTAGTACTTGTACTTGTACTAGTACTTGTGACATGCCGTGTTTTAATCGGCATTCGGGCGTCCGCTTCTCACCTGCCCATCCAGGGACCACATGACGCGCATCACCCGCATTCCTGCCGTTTCTGAGCTGTCATTGTGGATCCGTTCCCATAAACTTGTGGGAGGAGCTTAAAGATCACAAGCGCACTACACCGACCTAGCGTTCCCTTCTGTAAAGAATCGGCCCCTTTGGCCCAACACAAAACAGCGGAAAACAGGCCCTCGTGTTCCCCACCCTTTGATTGTTTGTTATAGGAACTGGAGTAAGAACAGAGAGAGGCGGATCCGAGCGGAAAACGCACCGCTGGGTTACAGGGGAGCGACCGTGATGATGGCGTCCCTCGGTAACACCGGCAGCGCCTCCAGCCCGATGGTTATTCTCGCCCCCAAAACCAAGACCAAAAAGAAACATTTCGTGCAGCAGAAGGTGAAAGTGTTCCGGGCGAGCGATCCGATGCTCAGCGTGTTTATGTGGGGCGTCAATCACTCGGTATGGTTAAACGCCTTTCCTTAACTTCCTAGATCGCCAGAACTGCCATTTTCTAAGCTAACAGTTAGCTGCGAGCGCGTATGCGAGATTGGACCGGTTAGTTTGGTCTTGAGGTCATGCATTATGATAATAACACGAATTAAGCGCAAGATCCGGGTGTACAAGTACAAGTATTGATCCGTGATGACGTGTGACGTCAACCTCGAAGCGATACATTGTTTCATTCCGCGCGGTGAATTGCAACATTTGCAACTGTTGCGGTCAGACGCAGCGCATGCAACGAAAATGTTGCAACTTGCATTCAATGCTTTTGATCGTAACTGCGTCGGATGCAGGTCAAAAATGTGTTTGGAGGCCTGTAGAGGATTTGCAGGAATTATCTGTCATTTGGAATCAAAGGATCGGGGTCACATTCCCAAAGGTTTTAGGGGAATTTGGGTTTTGTCCAAGCGTTTAAGTGGGAAAGTTTTTATGAAGCTGTTGCTTATATAATGAGGAGACTGGAAATCTTGCCGTGACGTGTCGGGAGAGGGCGTGTACAAACGTTGAGTCATTTTGGGATATGGAAAAATCTCCATGTGCGAAGTTCCTTTTCTGTTTTTCCAGATAAATGACCTAAATCAGGTCCCAGTGCCGGTCATGTTACTTCCTGATGACTTCAAAGCCAACATCAAGATTAAAGTGAACAACCATCTATTCAACAAGTAACTATCAAAACACCTTTTTATCTTATGCTCAGTTTTTATATTCGTATGTTAGAAAACAGCCACATCAAATTTGGTGGCTAGATGTTTTATTATGGAGTTGTAAAATTTGTCTATCTTATAGGGAGAATCTTCCAGGCCATTTCAAATTTAAGGAATACTGTCCACAAGTCTTCAGGAATCTCAGGGAGCGATTTGGGATTGAAGATATTGACTACCAGGTAAATCTAATAAGGGCAAACAACATGTCAATAGGAGTTTAATGCAGGTGTTTACTTGAAGGCAGGGTATAGCCAATGTTATTGTTTTAATTGTGATTATAACTGTTATATATTTAATTGTTATTCCCATCAGGTGTCTCTAACCCGCAGCGCTCCCACCAGAGGTGACGGACAGGGAGAAGGTCTCCTCTTCACCTCCTACGATCGCACACTTGTAGTGAAACAGATCTCCAGTGAGGACGTGGCCGACATGCACAACATTTTGTCTGAATATCACCAGGTATCTACAAACACTATCATTGTTGTATTAAAAGTGTCTCATGCATCTAATATGAGACGCTTAAATCTGAATTTACATTTGAATTCACCTCACTTCCCTAAATTTGCTAACTTCCTGTTTTTGTAGGTAGTTTAATATATTATTGGCTGATACAAACAGATTGTGATGTTCTTGTAGCCCGGCTAGCAGAGCATTGTGTTAGCAGCACAATAGATTGTGGGTTCGGTTGCCAGGAAACAACTACAAATGTATACTGTGCAGTGTAAGTGGCTGGCCATGTGACCGCAATATGGCGGCCCCTGTGAGAGATGACCCATCTTTTGTAGAATAAAACCATTTATTTTGGGCCGCTGATATGATCCAATGCAGTGCTTCTGGTTCTGCAGTCTCATTTACTGCAGGTTCTGAGGGTGCGACCCGGAATCTGACCCACATTTCTTGCTGCTTGTCATTTGATTTTAGGTGCTAATAATTTTATATTGTGCTGATATCATGTTTTATTTATTGTGTGAATTATGAACAACGTAATGTATTAAACCAAGAGGCTGTGACCTTGTTTTGGTACTGGATAATGTAGCGGCTAATATTTGGTCATAAAGACTCTTATATAATCTATATGGTAGCATATAGATAATATATGATGATATAGTATCAGGTCAGTATGGAAGTATAGGTTCCTCTGTCTGATCAAACTGTATAATGACTCTTATATAATCTATATGGTAGCATATAGCATAAGCTATATAATGATATAGTATAGATGATATCACTATATATGATGATATAGTATCCTATAATAAAGGGTTTTATGTTTTCTCTCATACAGCATATAGTGAAGTGTCATGGCAGCACTCTTCTTCCTCAGTTTCTGGGCATGTACCGCGTGACAGTGGAGAGCGAGGACACGTACCTCATCGTCATGAGGAACGTGTTCAGCCACAGACTTGTGGTCCACAGGAAATACGACCTGAAGGTAAGAGTCAGTAGAACTTGGTTATAGCGCTGGAACGGTTTGCTAGGCTTCACTTTGAAAACATCTGTTTTGCTGTTTGGATTTGGTGCCACAAGAGGGTGTGATTTCATCTGATTGTAGGTGGAAAAAAGACTGTGACTTGTAAGATTTAAACAATGTTGATCCAACGTTGTGTTTTATTCAGGGTTCCCTGATTGATCGTGAGGCCAGTGACAAAGAGAAGGTAGGACATCATCTTCCAGATATTATGGGTCAATTTTAAAGTTTGTGGAATTAATCGTCTGTGTTTACTTTCATTCTGTGTTTGAAAGGTAAAAGAATTGCCCACGTTTAAAGACATGGACTTCAGAAACAACATGCAGAAGGTTTATGTGACTGAAGAGCAGAAGGAGAAGATCATGGAGAAGTTAAACCGAGATGTGGAGGTAAACATGAGTCCATCTCTAGCTAGAAAATTATTCTGTGGCTTTTCTATGGCTTAAATATTTGCTTCACAAATATTTGCTTCACATAATATTTGTTCTTATTCAGAAGACCTGTCAGATGTTTATTTACATCACTTCAGTTGCGTTTGATATTCTAATTTAATGACATTTTAAAACTAAATGAGACATTGTTCTGTTCAATTCATTAGTTGAATTCATATCTTCTTGGGATTTGTAGTTCCTGGTGAAGCTGAAGATAATGGACTACAGCCTGTTGCTAGGCATCCACGACGTGGCGCGTGCTGAGCGGGAGGAAGAGGAGGCTGAGGAGCCTGGCTGTGAAGATGACGCGGAGCCCGAGAACGGCCTCGCTTCCGCCCCGCAAACAGGGTCTTACGGAACCTCTCCAGAGGGAATCGCCGGTCACATAAACTCCTTCAAACCCCTGGGACCTGGAGAATTTGACCCTTATGTTGACATGTACGCTGTCAAAAGCGCTCCAGGTGAGTTACAGCAGGAAAATCAGAGAGGAAGGGGGTTAAAGGGTCCGTGTTGATTATGTACAGAAGTGGGAAATGGGAAAGCACATCATGTGTGTTCTTTGGAATTCCAGGAGCTCCGCAGAAGGAAGTGTATTTCATGGGCCTCATCGATGTGTTGACTCAGTATGACACTAAAAAGAAAGCTGCCCATGCGGCAAAGACCGTCAAACACGGGGTAAGTGGAAAAATGCGGAAAAACACGGAAAAAGTGGGAAAACTTTCATCCATTTGTTGAGATATAAGGGGTTATAATAACATGACTCCTGTTTTTGCTCTTTCAGGCTGGTGCTGAAATATCTACAGTTCATCCAGAGCAGTATGCCAAACGCTTCCGTGAATTTATCTCCAACATTTTCGCATAATCGCCGGTTTCTGTCCTCGCCAGCAGAGTGAATGTTCAGGTGTCACTTCACCTCCGGATTGAAAGGAAAAAATAGGAAAAAATGATGCATTGTAATAATTGCATTAGGAAAATCTTGTTACCGTAATGTGTTTGAACATTTATTTTTCATTCCACTTATTCTCAGCACTGATTCTCATTAGATTATTTTACTATAGTAAAATAAATCATGCTGTTAAAATAGAAACGAAAGCCAATACATGCAATTTGTTTAAATACATATTTATATACATTTAAATATGATCATATATAATTATAATACACAGGCATATAAGTTGTTATATCTGTAATTATGATTTTGAGGTGAAATATATGTAAGGTTTATCTAACAGATTTTACTGCCATCGTGTTGATTTGATTATTTTTGAAGTCCACAATGCTTTACATTTGTAAAACACTACATTTATCACTCGTGTATTACCAAATGAATAGAACTACATTCATATGAATCACCGCAAGCGCAAACCTGAGACCAGGGTCTAATACTTTAAGCAGATATGCCTCAAAACCCGTAGCATTGCTTAAATTCTCCCTCTCTTTGGACTTTGGAACGGCAGAGAGACTCTGTCCTACCAGTGCTGAAGAGATTATGGAGGAATAACAGAAACTCATGTTTATTGTTTAAGTACATGCTGTCTTGATATCTGCTGTTCAAGAATGTTGTCAGATTTATAGTGAATATTGGACAGTCTGAGACAAAAAAAACAAGAAAACTGACTGTTTGTTTTGTTTGTTTGTTTGTTTGTATGGGTGGATGAAAAGCGTTATTTCTGCATAGAGCATCTTACGCGAG
Source organism: Yasuhikotakia modesta (assembly GCA_036877545.1). Classification (NCBI taxonomy): domain Eukaryota; kingdom Metazoa; phylum Chordata; class Actinopteri; order Cypriniformes; family Botiidae; genus Yasuhikotakia; species Yasuhikotakia modesta. Next base: position 166,420 of record JBAJNP010000009.1, read on the forward strand.
TTTTTTGATGCATTTAGCCTTAATGAGGAAAATAATTTTCTAGTTTGTAGCATAAATACTTCGCTGATTTAGTATGAAATGCCTTATTGTTGCATTTTATTTATTTTGCGAATCAGTGTTTGGACCAAATATATTTTTCTGAGATTTTCAAAAACATGGCTTCTGTTATTTATTCACTATAGGTTTGTCCATAATAGTTTAAAATCTAAATGATATATTCAGAATTTAAACACCTCAAGATTGTTACATTAACAGAATTTGTTACACTGTATTCATAATTACAAATATTATGTTTTCATATGTACAATAAACATTTTTCTTATAGACTGAGTGAAACAAAGACTGAATCCACAGTCAATTGTGTAAGTGTAACTGTAAAGATGTGCATGTACAACATTTATAAAAACATGGGATTTGTGTAACGATGAAAGAAATTATAAAGTTTATATTTTAGCTCATTGTCAAGGTGACACTAAACTCTGGTCATCTCAACTTTTATAACTTTTATAGACGCATCCTGGTATTTGTAATGTAAATGATAAACTAGTGATGCTAAGCCATTATCGTCTCGATTTAGTTCCTCATGAAAAATCGTGACAAGCAAAGCTGATTAAGTTTGAAGAATTCGGGTCACTGCAGTTTGCTGGGGTGTCAGAGAGGTCGATTTAACCAGAAGCTTCATTTTTGCTGACAAACTTCCTGTGATGGGCGATATGATGGGGGCTTAACAATGGGGAGCATGTTAAAAAAAACAAGTCATACAAACTGCTGACCATTTTTTTGTAATATTAGGAGGAGCTGGAACAGAGTTCAGAACATATTTAATCTTTAATAGTCTTTACACTGGATTTTTAACCCTGACTATTCATAGTCAGTCGTTGTTTAACTTGACACTGTACTGCAGACCAACCCAAACGAGTAACTCAACGGAGACCATAAAGCTAACAGACAGAAGTTAGTTTCTCTAAACAAGAGAAGATTATGGTTCACGGTTTTGTTCTGAAGTTTATGTACTGGGTGGGTGTTTGGACCGGTCTCTGAATGACAAGTGGGGGGGGGTATTTGGGCTTGTGATATACGGCTGGTTTCCCTCCTCTCTGGACCGGCCTGTCACTCACTGCCCCTCAGCCACAAAAGCGTTTCCTGTGATTGTCCTGCTGAGGGTTTTGTTTTTAAGCGCATCAGGCACAATCCGGCGCTAATGTTTTCCTTTACGCTAAAATCCCTGAACAGATTCTCTAGGGCTCCTGCACTGCTTAAAATGGCTTAAAATCACGCAAAACAACTATTGCATTCTCCGTTTCGCTCTTAACTGGGTTTAAAGTGAATAAGAAAGGATAGTGTTTATTTTGCCTGTTTGCTGCAATTCTTTTGAAACAATTTCTTTAAATGAAATTGCATTCAGTTTCATGAATACAAATAAATCGGTGTCAACAATTCACACAAGTTTCTCAACATACAAACACCCAAATTTGATACTATTTGCAGCTTTTATATATTGTAAGATTCTTTCAACATTATTTCACAGAACTGGCCAAACAATGCAAAGATTTTGTAAGTGGCTAAACATTGTAAAAGCTCTCGCACTGGTGTGTAACATACAGTAAATCTGGGGGTTTGTGCATAATTCTTACATCTAAATACTTTATTGCACCACACCCTTAAGACAAGTCTTCAATGCCATCTCGTCTCCACAGATTGTTTACACCAATACTCACAAAAACAAACATTCCCTCCAGTTATATTTCAGATATTATCTGCAGCCAGAGATTCTTAGAGTCTTTCCTGTTGAACGCAACCCCCTCCTGTCCTGCGAGGATGTCCTGTCGAGAGAGAGAGAGAGAGAGACAGAGAGAGAGAGAGAGTTTATTACAACACAGGAGTTGTAATGTATGGCTAAAGCCTGAACAGCCTTGCAGTGAAACGAAGGTGGTATTTCTCCAGGACCGTTTTGTTTTCGGGGGGCTCAGATTCAGTTTTGTCTGTCTTACACGTGCAAGGTGGGTCTCCTAAACAATTTGATACGTATTTATCTTTTATGCAATTGCTCTAGTTGCCCTGAGGTGAAGGGCATCTTTAGTTAAACTTTGTAGAGTTAAAGTTAGTTATAGAGGCTCATTGAAAGTCTGATATGATCTGTGGGAAGTGTTTACAGTTAATAAAGTATTTGGGGATATTTATCGTTACCTAGTGAATAACAATAAACTCTTATTAATGTGTTTTATACCAAAAGTTTATTTATTCAGTGAATCGTTTAGAAAGTTTTGAAAACTTTCCCCACAGTTGTTTTTATTGCATGTTAAATAATCTCCATAACTATCACTCACTCTCTCAGCTCTGGAAGTTTGAAAGTTTCACATAACTTACAATCCTTTGGATAACCTTTGAGCAACTCTTTGCAGAACATGACCGATGACCATCACAATTCATCATTTGACATCTACAATGGCACGGAGTGGTTCATCTACGAATGCACGATCCATCTGGACGAAGACAACCGACGCATTGCCCTTTTCCTTCTGTATCTGGTGCTGTTCATGGCGGGTTTGGCTGAGAACGGTCTGGTGGTTTGGGTAAACTGGCGGAGGCGGCACGCGGCCAGCGGTGTGCTGTTCTGCGTTATCAACGTGAGCCTGTCCGACCTCATGGTGGTCTTCACAATGCCGTTCTTCATGCTGGAGGTGACCATGAACAAGGTTTGGCTGTGGGGTCAGTTCCTTTGCAAGTTCACGCATCTCGTATACGTCGTCAACTTCTACAGCAGCTCGTTTTTCCTGGCTTTTATGACGCTGGAGCGGTACCTGTCCCTGACCCGACCCACCGCGCCCGCCTGCTTCCCGGCGCAGCGCAAGCGCCGCTGGGTGCTCTGTGCCGGCGTCTGGCTGCTGTCTCTTGTGCTCGCCTTGCTGGAAAACGTACACGTCGATCTGCTGGAATGGGACATGCCGGGCTGCTACATGGTTCCGGAGCACAGCTACACAGAATGGTTCGTGTCCGTATCTTTCCTCTGCCTGATCTTCCAGTTCCTGGGCCCGGCGTCTGTCATCATCACCTGCAATGTGCTGATCGCCCGAGCCGTGCGCACGGCACCAGACGTTCAGAATCGCCGGGACGTCTGGTTGGTTCACTTGTACTCGTGTGTGTTTGTGGCCTGCTGGCTGCCGTACCACCTGGTGCTGTTTCTGTTGACGCTGGACGATTTGGACCCGCACCTGTTCTCATGCAACGCAGTCGGGGTTCTGTACTTCTCCTTTAACATTGTGCAATGCTTGTCACTCTTCCATTGCGTCGCCAACCCGATCCTCTACAACTTTCTAAGCAAGAGTTTCCGCATTAACATGGTCAACGCCGTGATCAGCCGCATCTCCGCACCGCCAGCCGGTGCGCCAACTAACAACGCGGTGCCCGACAACGCGGGTGCAGCTGCCGCAAAAGAGCGAAAGCTTAGCAACGCCAGCACGAGCCACTCGGATATTGGAGCTTAAAAGAGGGAAAGTTTTAAAAAGGCGATTATTGTTGTCACAGAATGTGCTATTATGAAAAAATGTTAATGGCCTTGTTGAGGGAAGCAAACACCACTTTTGGCCGGTTGCCTGGTCTTACTGTCCACCTCGTATTGTTAACAAGGAAGGAAATATGTCAAAAATTTCATAACCTTCATTTCCATCGGTTCCTGTGGTCACTTCTAGGAACTTCCAGATCCCTTTAATAAAAGTTCTTTCCACACGCCAGTGTTTGTACAAAGACAGATTGTTTTGTTGAACAACAACAAACTTTCATTTGCTAACATTAGTGTCCATATGTTTAACCAAACACCTAATGCTGTTTAAATGCTTTTGAGCACTGCACTTGTTTGTACATATTGTTATGGATAAGTGATATAAAAATGCAATAAAATGTAAACGTTTCTGTTAAAGGGGTACAAACGTGTGTCAAAAGTCTACAGAAAACAATTTTTTGGCTACTGTTGTTGTAGATTTTATGGTGGGAATATGTTGTTGTGCACCACAGAAATGAGTCAAACACATGCAATATTTAACACACTACAAATGTTATTCATAAAAAAGACACAAACCTTTCAAGTACCACTTTTTATTAGTACACAAGTACAGCTGCATGACAGCAACGTCATGTAGAAATCATAAATAATGAGTTACGTAAGGCAAGGATTTAATGTTAAAAATAAATGTATGAAAAGGACATTGCCCAGCTCATATTTAACACACGGGACAATTTCAACACCAGCACAAACAATCGCCTCCGTTCCCCCAAAATAAAACTGGTGGACTGAAAAAGCTGATTAAATCCACCACTTTATAAGGCCATGTTTTGTTTAGCCTGTTTTATTTTCATCTGAAAGACAAATCAGGCTTTTAACAATCACAAATGCCCCAGAAAATGACCAAAGAAAATAAATATTTAAACTTAAAATGTGATTTGATCATACACATCTATTATGGAGTGACGGCCGCAACAATTCATGAGTGATCGAGACATGATGAAAAAGAAATATTTAAAATGTTAGTTTTAAATAAGTAATGCAGGCGGTAAAAGCATCTTTCTGGCTGGAATTGGCACAGATAAACCCTCGGAGATAAACACTGTTATGCACAAAATGKTTTGGGTGGATTTCAGAGTGAACTGAGCTTTGAACTAACTGCAACATTAGCACCTCATTCGACACGTCGTCTCAAAATATTCCTAAAGCAACACAACTGACCTGGAATATTTTGTTACTATAATAGAGAACAAACAAACAAACAAACAAACAAACAAACAATACATATTATATCTCATAAACCAGCAACTATTTCTAACATAATCTATGTCAAGTGATACATAATACTACTATAAAAATATTGCCTGTTCTGTTAAAGAAAAGTACCGTTCTTTAAAAAGGAACAATGTTTATATCCTTGACTCTGAGCACTGCTTGATTTCTCTGATAAGAAACAAAGTCTTGGTTAATTCTTGCACACGTTTTAAATAACAGATAGTTTGTGCTTCTGTAGAACAACCAGAGACCTTTAGCTTATTGTGATATTACTGCAAGATTATAGACGTAAACAGATCAGCGCTTAACGTTTGCTCAGTGTTGCCATCTAGCGGCCAGCTAACCTCACGACATCTTTAAAATACCATTTGACTCTAATTTGGTCTATTAAAAAGAGTCTTTTTCGTTCTGTACACAATGACACACAGACGATCACGTCACACACTTAAGTTACATTCTAAGTCTACTGTCACTTTTCATCAACAACAGCGGCTGATTCAGAGCGAGCACAAGTGGGCACACAGTGTAGCGGAGGGGGTCTGTTTAGGGGTCCACGTTTGAGACGGGTTCTTTGGAGTGGTCGTTATACATGAAGGTCTCTTCGATGTTGAAATCGGGTGGCAGTTGGTCTTTGTGCAGCTCCATGTGTGAGGAGACCATCTTGAGGGTGGAGAAAAACAGGCCACAGACGGTACAGCGGTACATGAGGGCGCCAGAGTGCGTCTTAAGGTGGCAGATCATGGTGGAACGGCCGCGGAAAAAGCGGAGACACACTTTGCACTGGTAGGGCTTCTCGCCGGTGTGGATGCGCAGGTGATAGGTGAACTCTCCAGAGTGTGCAAAGTGCTTACCACAATACCGGCAGCGGTACCATTTCTGCCTGAGGCCCGTGCTGCTGGGAACGCCACCAGAGGAATTTCCGTTCAAGCCAAGCCCGGCAGGGAACGGAAGCCCCATTTTGTCCTGCAGACTGAAACCTTGACTCACATTGAAGCTTGTGTTTCCTGCTTTACCTGAGCCGCTAGCCTCCAAAGGTGAGGAAGATGAGGAAGAATATTCCAGGAGCTGGTCTGCTTTGCGCTTGGCCGGCCATGCCTGTCCGCTCTGAAGCTCACTGGAATGGGCGCTGAGGTGGTAGTGAAATGCGGTTTCTGAGAGGAAGGTTTGCGGACACAGGAAGCAACGCAGCTCGCCTTGGTTCTCTCTGCCGGTCTCTGGACTGCCGGCGTCCTGTTTAACCGAAGACTCTTCCTCCGCATGCAGGGCCAGGTGGCGACCCAGCAGAGAGCTCTCCAGGAAGGGGCTGCCACACTGCGGACAATTGTAAATGGGAAAGAGATGCGTCAACGTGTGCCACAGGAGGGCACATCTGGAGGGCAGGGACAGCTGGCATTCTCCACAGCGTAGAGTCCTCAAGCACGCATGGATTTGAACGTGCTCCCTGACTGCCTAAACATAAAAAACACACAGTTAGCAACAAAAAAAACATGGACATTATTTTTTAATGCATGACAAGTTATTTTATGTTTACTGACTGAACCAAAAGTCAATAGACAGTTTAAATTACATAATTAATTTAAGTTATTGCTCATTAGGACAAAGTCAGGAAATTGTTTTATATTCTGATGTATTTGTTTAATAATTGATTAGACAAAAAAAGTTACAGATTGCAGATAAATAATTTAAATAGTTTAATTATAAATATTATGCATTTTCATGAAATGCATAATTAAAACCACATTAAATATTTGTACTTAGTTTGTCACACCACAGGACCATTAAAAAATTAACAAACAAGAATGTCATTAAAAATGTTGATGGAAAATGTCATGTATATATAATGAGAAAAACTGATCTAAAACATAGGTTCTAAACATACACATTTTAGGGAGTAAAATAAATATAATCAAAAATAAACTTAAAAATAAATCATAAATAAACTTTGTATGAACTATGAGGACCAATGACATAAATCAGCTTGAGGTTACGGAGTAAAACAAGCTCCACAAACCTTTAAGTCATTAGCAGTGGATTTAGCACAAACAGCACACTGCAGATCTCCACCGTGTTTCTGAGCACCGCTCAGCTGTTCAGGATTTAAAGGGCTGCATTTGGCTGTTGACTGACGTCTGTGGTGAATCAGGGTGGACTCGCTCTGAAACTGCTGCTCACAGATGTCGCAGGAGAACAGCAGGATGCCCACATGCGTGAGGGCATGGGTGACCCCAGCGCTGCGCTCGGAGAACGATGCTCCACACACCTGACAGGAACCCGTTTCGGAGAGATGCGTCTCAGCGTGGCTCTGAATGGCGTCGTTTTGGGCAGGAAGGAGCATTCCACAAGCTTTGCAAGGTTGCGATGAGGCCAGCTGTCCAAGAGACCCGTTCTCAATACACATCAGGTCTTCATCTTCCTCTTCTTCTACAATAAAGTGCTCCTCTTCATCACTGAGCTCGATGATGTCCTCTGAAAGTGGTCTCCACTGATCTCCAGGCTCTGTTTGGTCTTCTTGTAGGTGGTGCCTCTTCCTACCATCATCATCTTCAAAGAAACCTGGATCTTTTGCAGCTCCTGTCACAGACCCCAGCTGCAGACTGTCCAAGGGGTCATTGGAGGAGGACGAAGGAGCACAGGTTTCCCCTCCCAGCTGGGCTGAAGAGTCAGGAACAGAGCAGATTTCTGGAAGAGATCCGAATGTTGATTTGCTACCGTTAACTACAAGCTGGTCCACTGAGTTGTTTCCTTCAGCATCTTCATCATCCATTTGCTCGGTCTTCAGTTGCAAAGCAAGACCAGGAAGACCTTCTGCAGATCGGTTACTGTCCGAGGGGCTTGGCTTGCTGGTCCCCAGCTGGTTGTACCCCATATGTACCTGCATGCCTTCATGTTTAGGAGACTGGGTGAGTAAAAGAGAGGCTGAGTGGGACCGGTTCCTGGCGTTTCTGCCGTGAGGAACCGGAGAAGGCGTGACAGGCGTTGGAGCTGCAGAAGAAGACAGTGAGGAACAAGATGCAGCAGAGGATGAACAAACAGATGCAGCCATGGTGGTGGCCGACACCATCTCATTCTCCATGTCACCATCGGCCACCGGATCTCCAGAACTGGAGCTCTGGAGGTCAGGAAAAGTGGCATGGCAAGCGCTCACCAGTTCCTTCACACCAAGCCTTTCTGCCAGTTCATACAGCACGCCAACATCTATAAGGTCCGTGAATATCTCACCAGTGTAAATGAATGTCAACACCTTCTCAAAATTGGTGGCAGAGACAAAGTCCAAAGAGAAGGTGCTGGGAATGCTACCATTTTGGGAACCTCTGGAAAAGAGGCCGTTGAAGTGCGTGCACGCGCAGGCCAGCACCGCGCGATGGGCGGGGAAGGAACGTCCTCCGACCTGGAGAACCACGTCACACAGGAGACGAGACAGGCGGCAGCGGTTCAGCTCGGAGAGGAGACGGGCCGGGTGGCCTGAGCCCTGCAGCCGGATCCTCATGTCTGACGACTGAGAATAAAGCCAGGAATTGGACTGGAGAAAAGAGAGAGAGATGGATCAAAATACGACTGTGATTCACAATGACTGTTCAAATTGGATATTTGTGCAACAGTTGCTTTCGATTAAATCACCAACATGAGGAACATGGTATAAAATAGAGGGAATTAACAAAACTTCAAGGTTTCAAGTATTATCATCAATAATAATTGTACATAATAACAACAACAGTATTGTGTACCACCTGTATATGTGTCACGTGCATTTGAGGAAAACAACCTCAGCTTATGAACGCACACGAGGTTGCTTTATACATCAGTCCACCACGATGTCTTTGAAAGCACACCGTTTATCTGTTGCTTTTCCACATGGTTACGATTTCCCATTTATATAATTTCAACACAAACTGTGATTCACGAATGCATCGCCCCAAACACACGATCAAAACAAAGAGTGTCCTAACAAAGACCCACACGGGTCTGTTTATTTAAATGGTTCATTGCTTTAACCTGTGAAGTGTTTTAACGTGTCCACAAGCAAACTCCAAACGTGTGCAAGCAAACTACTCAATGCATCACCGTTTGTTTACTAATAGCTATAGCCGATTGTCATTGGATTCTGTTAGCCTGTGCGGCTAACTAGCACGTTAGCATCATCCGTAGCAATAAAAGCTAAAAACTGATCGCGGCATCTCCTCACTAATACACATAAACATGTTATTAAGTTGCAAATGTTCGCTTACTCATACAGTGTTGCTGCTTTTCGACAGGTAGGGAGATATATCGCCCTCGGATCGTTTTAGCTCATGCTGTCCTCCATGTTGGTGGTGGACGTGGGCTGCGTCGCATCACTCAACGTGTCGCCTACCTAGACGGTATTTTGCACGTCGATGCATTGCGAGGAAAGGTTGAACATCGTAGAGCCAATAGCTTGGGTAACATGCTGTCTAGGAAGGCAGCTTACTAGGTTTTAACACACAGTCAACGTGTTATAAACTTATATACTGGGTCCAGCAGCACGCAGATGGAGCGCCTGGTGCAACATGACTAGTGTTAAAACCATTTATTTATTGACACATACATATTGAGACAACTAGGCATGACTATTCAGGGTTCACAAATCATGAAAATCTCTTTGTATAATATAATCCCATAATGTCCCAATTCCAATATTCCTTATTCTTCAATAAAGGAATTGTTTTGCAAATGGAGAGGCATTATTTAAACTGGGACATAAAAGTAAATTATTAAACTCGTGCAACAAAAATATTGTGTGGATGGTAAAGATTTTTTATGATGCCATGCAAAAACTGCAAAAAAACATTTCAGAAACCTTTTAGGAGCAATAGTCTGTAACAGTCAGACTTTAAATCTAATACAGCAACAGTTGCTTACCTGTTACAATCACAGACGAATTATATTTTGGCCATTTAAACATGGAAATAGCTTAAAAATAAAAAATAGCTTATACATCTGTTCTATAGCTAAAAATAGAGCAGAAGTATATTTATGTGCAGCTAGGCGTCTAAGCAAACTGTGAAATCTACATGTGAACGACTGAATTATCTGAAATCAAACTTTATTAAAGCTTTTATACAAACCTTTTAATAACCTTTTGATCAACAGAGTCACTTAACAGACGGTGCCAAGAGAATTTGAGGATCTGAGTTTATTATCTATAGCATTTAGAAATGATGCACAATGACATACTATTTTTTCTGGATATAAACATGTTACGTTACATTATCCTCAGCCATGAACTTCTATTTTAAAGAACAGTGGTGATGACAGTCATAATGGTAAATACAATCCCTCAGATCGCTTTGGGAAACCTTTAAGCTACATTTTTACCTTGTAATGCGTCTATGTTACAGTATGATCAGCATATTATAAATAATATTGCTTTTGCTCGATAGAACAGTTTTCATATTTTTTTAAAAGGCATTTTTTGTAGCTGTCATTCTAAGTTTGTTCTAATATGGACGATTAAGGATTTTCTTCTTTTTTTAAATCTTCCCTTTCAACCCGCAGGGATAAATGCATATAAATACAGCGTTGTCAGAGATATTCCCGGGACAGAATTTCACAGACGCACAGAACATGACTCTGTATGAAGAAATAAAAATGGCTGTTTGTGTCAAACAGCAGAATGTTTATAGTATGGTGTGATAGTTCACGGTTACGAGACCCTCCGTCTGGAATTGACTCGTCCCAAGCTTGTGATGCTACTCTTGCGGGACAGGACGGGTGTCGGGGAGGTGGGCGAGGTCTCGCTGGGGCAGCCATGTTGCAGGAGGATCTCGGCGCACTCTTTGCTCCCGGCTTGACGGGCCAGCGACAGAGCGGTTCTGCCCTGGGGGTCTTTTGACCTCACATCACTACCGTACTGTGTGGAGGAAGTGACAGCACAATCAACAACAATCATTCCGAAACACACATGTAATGCAATGCAATAAACAAGCACTGCGAATGCAGAAAATGTAAATTTAAAGATATTCATAACCTGTTTTACCTCAGTGATGTAAACGATGAAACAGGATATTGAAATATGACTATGTATATTAAATATATAAGATTATGTATAAGCTGCAGTCTGTAAATTTCTGTTTTTTATACTTAAAATTTCAGGTTACATACTTTTCTTTAAACATGTTAAAGTCAAATGATCCTAAACTGACATAATCGGACACAATAGCTCAAAATATTGCACAGCCATTACACAAACATTAGCATATAATAATTCGTAAATTATAAACGTACAGATGCGATTCAGGGTACGATAAGGAGACGTTTTAAACAATGATCAATTTGTTCAATCATTCATTATTGTACATGTTTATCCAAAAAAGTTACAGCTTGCAGTTTTCATGCAAAGAAACTGAACTAAGAACTTGTTGCATCAGAAGGACTGAATAGTAACAGAATGAATCTGTCTGAAGTGTCTGAAGATCAGAATAATCGCTCACCCAGACCAGCAGCTGCGTCATCACCACATCCCCCAGCTGACACGCCGCATGCAATGCGCTGTGATGCGGCTGCGCGGCTCCTTCAGGAGGGATGTTGATCAGGTCCTTGGTGCTGTGAGCGAGGAGCAGCAGAAGTCTGGGAAGGTCTCTGTCAATGACGGCTCTGAGCAACCAAGATGACATTGTGCCCTCAGAGCACTGAGCGGGCAAGGGCGACACAAACACCCGCTGTTCGTATTTGGCACGGATCCACGACTCCCTCTGTTCTCTGAAACGTACAAACGAAGGCGAGATTATTACTGTAGCAGCCAAGAACCGTTTACACCTGATGAGGGCTGAAACATTGTTTTATTGTTGTGTGTGCACTGCTAACAGCAGAATGTTTCTGCGCTGCTAAAATGAATGTTGTTAATCTTTGTCTTGTTTTCCAGAAAATAAATCTATCTAAAACACAAAACACATTTACATAAGAAGCAAAATTGCATCCTAAATATAAGTATCATTTCATTTTATTCAATCAGTCTTTTTATTTACTTTAAAGTAAAATTTGACAGTATTTTCTTTTGATTTTATCTGTTAATCATGTTTCAAGCAGACATAGAGGCAGCAGCGAGGCAATGTTACGAACTGCAGCTTTAACAAACAGTTTTAAAATATATTTGAATGCATATGATAATTATACACAAGGTGTCATGTTTATTTCTACTGATTAACTGTGTATTATAATTCACTCCTCATGTCAGCTCACCTTGTAGCCTCGGGTGTCAATTTCTGTCGTCCTTGAGTACAAGTCTCCCATATACTGTTGGCCATATGGTTCCCTATAGCCGTGAGCACTTTCGTGAGTTCGCTGGGCCAGTCGTCCAGATCCAGTGAGCGGACGCGGGACAAGTGGGTCCCCAGATTCCGATGTATTCCCGAACACTCAATGCAGATCAGAGCTCCGAGATTAAGACTCGCCCATGTTGGATCTGCAAGCAGAGAGGATTTGAATGCAATGACATCATGATCTTCTCTACACTACATTCACAGTGTTTCAATTTTCCATTGCAGTGCACTTACTAGGTGCTTCACAGTCCACACAGAGGTCGTTCCCTTTGGCATTACGGATGGCCTGCAGGGCAACAGCTTCACTATGGCTGCTCCGTCGTGCCTAAAAGATGAAAGATAAGACGAGCATTTTACTCAGCACAGCATTTGCAACACCACAGCAGTGGTGTATGCCTAGCTAGCTAACAGGAAGCATTCTCAGAACACTGGCTAATGTTCCTTAAAAGTTCTGCAGTAATATATTTTTAACATTTATTAAAATGTTATTTTTAAATTGTTACTGAAGCATTTACAGATAAAAAAAAGTTTGAATAACAATTGAAAATTTAATTTCAATTAAAAATTAACTTTAAAAGATGTTTTGCTTTGAGCTTAAACAAACAGAATGTTCTATTCCACTTCTGTAATATTTTATATGTTTGCTTTATTGTCTTTCTGCATTCAGATTCATTTGTCTCTGAACATCACTCGTGATTGGTTATCTCACATGTCAATCACACAAAAAGTGGGCAGTTCTTGATTAGAACAATAATCGAACTTAAACTGCAGGAGCTCTGATTGGCTGATTGGTGAAGGCTGCTCCAATAAACAAACATGTATATTAATAAAGCAGCACGCCGCCAGCCTCACCTTATTTCTGCTCTCACAGCTCTGAAGACTCGCCAGAATCTGACTCTCTATAGCCTGAACCCAGGCATCTCGGTCTTCCTGATTCTGACACTCAAAATGCCAGCTTTGTCCTGAACTAGATATGATAATGAAGTCGGCGCTCTCCTCTTCTATTGGATAAGAGCGACAGTTATTTACACCACAGGAAGTGAGCGATAAAAACACACACACAAACACACACTGTCTCGGGCCTAATGCATCCGTCTCTGTGCGATTATGCGTTTGAGAGAAAAGAGACAGGAAAACTCGGATCCATTTGCGCTAATCTAATGATGTGACAACAGACGGACATTGAGGCGTACTGTAGACAAGACAGCAACACAGACTCGGTCACTCCATGCATTGAGGTTACCTGTTTTGTTAATGTTTCTTAAGCTACCAAAGCTTTTTAATTTCCACATTTTGCGCTTGGCTTGCGGTGCAAGAAATTAGTCCAGGGCAGCGGAGGATAAGAGGAAAGAAAAGAAGACAAGAAAGAAGAGAAAAAGAAGCAGAATAAACTGTAAGAAAACCCCAGAGAATTAATCGTGTCACACCGGAAAATGAAAGGAAAGCTACGAGAATTTGCCTCAGCCGTTAACGGAAATGCGTGTCATTGTTTAATAAAAGATATTGAAACAATGTGTCATTAACATTCATATATATTATAAAGCCGCAGTCGTACCCTCAGCCTGCCCGGCCGCTGCATCTCCTTTTAAATTAATGCTTCTGTTTCGTTTTTTCTTCTTCCTGTCACTCATTGGAGAGGGCGGCATGTGGTCTTTTCCTAAGGGTGGGCTTGTGGTCCCCTCAGTGCTCGAGTCTATTAAAACAACACAAAACATTTTCTGCATGGGATTTTGAGATCAAAAACTTGGTCCTGACTGCTAAATTGTAGCTATTCTAAAGTCATGGGTTAAAAAAAGCAAACAAAAAAAATGTTCTGTTAATGCAAAGTTCTGTAATGTAGTTCAAAACATTGCTAATAGTAAGCTAATGCTAATAAAATAATATTAATAATGTTCATAGCACAATTTAAGGCCGGATGGGCAGAAATGTTTGATACTTTTTGTTCCCTCAGCATTCATGCGAGACGTTCATGACAGATTTACTCACCGACCCCTTTATTAGACACAGATGATGGGCAGCGTTTCACCTTTTGATCGTTGTGAAAGGACAGCCCAGCCCTGGAAGCTTCTTCTACAGTCAGAAGGTTGGCTGGGAACAAAACGGTGATGGTTAGAAACCTTATCAAACTAGTCATTTCTTATTGTATAAGTAGAATCACTCACATGTAGCGCCCCCTTCAGGCGGCTGCTTGTCCTTACTGAGTCCGTTAACACCAGGTACCGGAACAAGAACCGGACCGGGAGACGGGCCGCCAGGGGTTGTAGCGCGGTGTAGCCGTTTCCCTGGTACCTTCACTGTTACTCTCAGTAAGTCCATTTCTTTTCCTTGAGTGTTCTGCAAATACTCCTGTAGTCATGAGTGGATTAGATGTTTTAGGGGGGGAAATTTTGGGGCCAACAACAATTTTTTAATGTTATTTTTAAATAGCTAATTACACTGATGAATCAGGGGTTGCTAGGGTGTTGCTATCTGTTTTTTAGTCCATGCGGTCTGGTTGTTTAAAGTGCTACTTACATTTATATTTGAATGATAGGTCAGCATGCCATTGTTTGACAGCGTTACATACTTCTTCTTCCACTCCTTGTTCAAAGAACGTTCACTACGTTTCCACAAGGTACCCTATACCAAAATATAAAGGCATCTTTTAATTTGTTTTATCCTAAACTGGTTTGTTGTCTTAGCTAGTCTCACTGCTGGGTCAGGGTGGTGCGCTTTGCTGGTTGAAAAGGCATTTGGACACCTGGCAGATGGTCAGACTGGAAGACCAGTTAGCTAGACCAGTTGAATACCAGCTTGGCCAGATTGGGAGACCATCTTAAATCAGCTAAGACCAACAAACCAGTTAAAAAGGGAAAGTTTCTTTGACAGGGAATAATTTTACTTCTAGCTAACCCTGAGATTTCACACGTACCTGTTTAATAGGAACCGATCTACTGCTCATATCACCTCTGCTATCAGAAGATCTTTTCTCAGAGTCACTCCCGCGACGGTTCTAAAATAACAGATTCATTAGAAAAACACAAATGAGGGGAAGGTAAAAACAAAAAAGGGAAGACAGAAATGACTCATGAGGTGAGATGAATGTCACACCGACCGACAAAGTTCACAAACAGAGGCAGAGACTAAAAAATACTTTGCCGTTGTATTGTAAAAGCATTTAAAAGGTGAGGTGTTTAAATTCTGCACCACAAACGCCAAAACATCACTTTGCAATAACAACGACCGTTCCTCTAAAAATGGGTTTTTAACAGGTGCAGGATAATAATCTAAATGGCAAATCTGGACACTCACGGTATTGAGATTACAGAACTAACCGCAAATAAAGAGGTCCGTCGCCGGGGCGGATTTCGTTGGGTGACCCCGTCTCCACTTGCCCCACCCCGAATGTCTTTGTGACTTATCACAGGGGTAGAAGGCAAAGAGGAGGGGCAATCACTACTCTGACCCCCATTACTGCCCTGAGAGAGGACAGCGGCACAGAGAAAAACAGGACAGAGGTTGTGGGATGTTGAATGATGCAGACAAAATGATGCAGACAAACACAGTCACACAAAACAGGCAAATATTCAATGCAACCATTATGGAACTTCATTAACAATTATAATATTGGAAAACACAACATGCTGTTTCACAAAAAGTACAAACATTGAAATCAGAAAGGGATGTTTTTGCAAAGAAATCTGCAAAAAATTTTCACCTCAAAGTCAAAAACACTGATATTATTAAGGATCATTTTTATCATTAATAATTAATGATATTTTGCATCAAGAAAACGAGGGCTTGGTTTCATTGTTTGGTGTCTTGATTTATGTTAAGGTTTAATAAGATAGTTTTGTGACACGTTTAGTGAATGTTTCGGAAAGACGTCGTCTGATACCTGCCCGGGTCCGGACAGTGGAGTAGAGGCTCCGGAGTGACTCGGAGAGTTTGGGAGAGATTTACAGGAGGCCAGAAGGGCAGCTTGTCTCTTGGCAGCGGCGATCTTCTGCGTCACTGAGAGGGAAACAAGCTTGTCTGTTAAACGCCCTGTCAATAATGAGTGGTTTCTTGTCAATTACGTGTTGTTAGAAGATACTAACTTTCATTAAATACTCTATCCACATTCAGTCCATAGGTGGCACACGTCTCGTAATAAGTACAGCGGCGAACATCTATGCAGAGCTGCTGTACCCGTTTGTCTTCGATCACGCGGGCGTTAGTGCTACTAATCTTATCTGCCGAGAGAAAAGCAGTGATGTCATTTAACGTGACATCATAATTCTCAAGCAAAAATGACACGTGCGCAGTTCTTACCTTGCGTCCCAACCGCTATAATGGGAATCTCTGCTATGTTTCGATGTGTGCTTATCTCACTGTAGTTCTTATACACGTCCTGGAAACTGGCTTCATTTTCCAGGCTAAAAACCAGGATGACTCCATCCAGCCAGTTGCAGAACTATAATCCCAAAGTTGGGAAGAAAAGAGGGAAAAGACAGAAGTGTGTATTAATAATAAATAAACAGAATTTTTATTATTTGGTGTTTTAACAACTTTGAAAGTTCTAGGAATGTATATAGAAATATATTTAGAAATATATATATTATTGTAAATGAAATATACATTTTTATTATTTGGTGTTTCACAACAGTTTTAGGTTGCATAAATTTTTCCCTAATGCAAGTAACAAATATGTTAAAATGTTATTTTGAAAGGTCTAGGAATGTACATCGAAATACATATTACTGTTGCTGTAACTGGCCAAGCAATCACATCTGTGATATTTAAGGACATGTGTTTGTGATGCTCACACACACCTGCGCAGTAGGAGGGCCAGATTCCTCTCGGATCAGCAGTAACTGACTTTGCCCTTCCACCAGAACCTCCTTTTTATACCTTCCACCTTAGAGACAGAACCAGAACAAAATGACTATAATTCTGCTAAACCATCAGTGAGGTTGAGATGAGACGTCTGATGTTTCGTACCTTCATGTGATTCGAGTGGGAGGTAACTTCCTGTGATGAATCTGTTTACCAGTGCTGACTTTCCGCTT
The DNA here is from genome assembly GCA_036877545.1 of Yasuhikotakia modesta. Taxonomy (NCBI): domain Eukaryota; kingdom Metazoa; phylum Chordata; class Actinopteri; order Cypriniformes; family Botiidae; genus Yasuhikotakia; species Yasuhikotakia modesta. The sequence goes on from JBAJNP010000009.1 coordinate 183,501, forward strand.
CGAAGATTACCCAAAACCCCCTGCATGACCCGAATCACAAATTTAACAACAGAGCCTTAAATAAAAACTTCAATCCTTCCTTTTCAAATTTGTGACTTTATAATTGCAGATTCTGGTAAATCTGAACACAGTTTGCTACAATTTTATGTCTTTTAATGCCATTTTCGTGTCTAAATTGTTGAGATTTACTTTAGAGGTTAGATTAAAAATAAATCTTCAAGGTGACAAACTGAACAAACTGAACTATTGTTTGCATAAAGTAATTTCTCTAGATGGTGTTCGTTGCATGCAGAGTAATGCTTAAAGAATCAACAAACAGTTTTGTTCGATCGTCTCACCAGTCTCAGTTCTGGAACAGAACGGGTCAGGGTCCATTCCTGGCTGTTGTTGCATGATGCTAAAGAAAAAATAATAAAACATATTCATAATTAATTTAAGTCTTGAGTCTCAGCCTTGCAGCTGCATCATTATATAACTGGACTGAATCTGGGAGTTGTGATTGTCTATGCAAACCATCGTGTGATGTCTTGATGTTGTCAGCGGTTGTCAGGATGTTGCTATGTGCCTGCAAAGATGTCTTGGGTGGTGCTGACGGACCCAAACTAGTTACTAAACCTTTAAGCCTCCCTTTTAAAACCATTTTACTGTTTCATATGTTACATTCATAAGTCTGAAAAATAACAATTAAAAAAATGTAAGCACACCTTTCAAAAAAATCACATGACATTAATGAGGTATAAATTCTGTCCAATGGATAGATAATGAAGTTTAAAACTTAGGGTTCAGGAAAACAGATGAATGAAGAGGGGAAATGTGCAAATATTATGTCTCTTTTGCTACATTTCTGCTATTATATAAACTCACAGAGTATAAATAATAGCTGGTGAGTTTTTTAAAGAAGGGAAGAGTTTAACAGCAGGTTATCTTTTAACACGATCACAAATGTCAAAACAGTCTTCACATTTTCTCCTGTCTTGTGAAATCACATTACATCTCCAAATCACAAAGGTCACTCGTCTGTAGCCATTTAAACACTGATCAGATATTCAGACAATTGCTCTGTTTTGTGCTCCATCCACATGCAGTTCAGTGCAGCCCGGTCTGACAGCACCGCCGGAGGTGTTATAAATCTCTAATAATTCACAGCGCGTGAAGGACTGCAGGTGTAGCCGTGCAGCAGCGAGTGAGAAGACTCCACACCCCTCTGCTTTCTTTATTAGAAGTGTTAGGTTGCTCTCGCTGTATTTCAGAGCTGCCGCTGCTGCAGCCGCATCAGTCTCGCAATCAAGATGATTTTGTTGAGGGGAACATTGGAACGATTCACCCTTATAACTGTGAACCATTAGGGTACGGACGCATTAAACCATCTCACGACACACACGTGCCAGAGTTCACACTCAGATCACACTACTACTATCTGCATTGGCTCTGAATTGTCAAAACGGAAGAGATTTAACCCCCTCTGAATTTAGCGCAATCTATGAGGTCATTGTAAACCAGGCCGCATCAGGACTGAAGCCAGCGCTGTAAGACAGTACAATCCTTATGAGCTTTTCTGAAGCCCTTCATATACGACACGCCACGTCCGTCTAAAAGGATGCTCTATGTGTCCGATTCTAAAGCTGGTGCTTTTTTCTCCCTTTGGACCGTTTTCAAAAGGGCCCCTCCTTGCATACCCTCACTTCCATTCATTTCATCTGCGCCTCATTCCCTGGCATAACACAGCCACACAACAGGCAGCTCTGTCAGTCCTCCCTGTTGCCATGACAACCCCACCTCCCGCCGCTGCTTCTGTTCGCTGAGAGAACACATACGTAAATATTTAGCGTGCGCATGCGTTGCGTGTAAAGAAACATTAGACATTTTTGCTCGTGGCACACAGGACACACACACCTCTATTGAGTCACACGTATGATTATCATTCGACTATCAAATATGGCCTGATACTGTTTGACTGTAATGAGAACCACAGTCAGCTACACAAACACAAATACGTACCGTTATGAAATACAGACGTTTTTAAAAGAACCCCTTTGTTCTTAAAAACTCCATCTTTTGATGCACACAAATTTCATCTCTGCAACATTCATATTCACTAATTAGAAAACTACGATGCTTTGCTAGCATTCATCTCAAAATAATATCTGAGGCTCTAAGCTTTTAAGAATAGTGCCTCAAATATTGTTCTGAGGGAAAAAACTTCCTGCGGATTGGGATATAATTGCTTCTTTGACATTCAATTTGGCAGAGTTATTTCAGACATGTTTTTCACTAAAAGATTAAGACTGTCCCTTCAGTTTAGGGTGTTAAATTTGTGGCTGGATATGGTTTGAAATGATGAGGCTGGTGATGAAAGGATTGAAGCATCCATGGAAGAGATGAATCAGAAAGCAGGAAGTGGGCGGAACATCAAAGATGGGATTAGGATGTTGGGTAAAATCGTGCTGCTTGTGGCGTGTGGGTATTATCAAATTTGTTTCCCATTCCAATTTTTCCAGTTCAGAAACAGAAACAGTAGGGGGTGGTTTTAAAGAAAAGACCAAGTTCTTACCATCTTCATAGCTTCACAGCTCAAAGCATTACAATGAAGAATACCAGAAATCTATAGAGAACATTAATGTGGACCAAAATATCATAAAACAATTCATGTGTAAGAATGTTTTCTTGAAGAAGTTATAAAAATGTCATAAACATTATTTTAAAAGTTCTGGAAATGTTCAAAATGTTAAAACATTTAAAGATAATTAAAACATTAAACACATGAATATACTAAATGTATATATATATACACACACACACACACAACATAATATAATATAATACTTTTACAATATTAATATAATAATATTTATAATATTTCTTAAATTCTACATCAAAAATATATTTTAAATATACATTTAAGAGATAAATGTTTTTAAAAATCTTACTACAAAAACATTTTGAGAAACAACTTTGAGAACTTTCAGTAAACATTAGCCAATGTTTTAAGAATATTCTTTAGCTGTGTTTACTGCTATTACTCAACTTTTATTGATCAGAATTGAGTAGACAGACTACAAGTGTTCTTACACAAGCAAAATCTCATTTACAAGGTGCCAACTGGTGTAACCCCCCCCAAATAAATGCTACTTAAGAAATTTAAAAGGTTGTGTTGTATACACATTTGTTCTCATACCTTCATCCTCACTGGACTCTCTCTGAATGGAGCTATAGATTGGGGTCACTATGGTTGTACTGGTTGCCACTGGAGTGCTCTTGGTAAAAATGCCACTGATAAATCTTAGCATCTTGCGGTCACGTGCTGCAGCCCCCTGGGATTGAACTGTCCTAAAGTCAGATGTCATCTGGCCTCCTTTGCTCTTCAGGAGGTCCTCAGATAGACAGTTCAGGTCACTGTTGTCCAAGGTTCGGCTCTTTCCTTTGCGTTGAGGCTTGGATATCAAAGCAACCGGGGTGGGAAGAGACGTGGACCCTGCCTTTAATCTTTCTGCTCGAGGGCTCTGGGTTCGCATGGCTATTATATCCCCTTCAGTGGGTCTTTTCATCCCAACACCTTTGAGATCTTCTTCATGAGGTTTCACCTCACTTACAGCCCATGACGCCCGAAAAGATCCTGGAGTGGGGCTGGTTGGGGACTGGATCCTGGTCCGGCTGTCCTTACGGTCAAGGCTTTTGGAGGAGGCGTGGACGCTCTCTCTGGAGTCTTTCAACTCATGACCGCCGCCGTGAGCTTTAAGCAGAGAAACTGGTCGCTGGGTTGCACGACCTGGGATATCACACGTATGTCTGTGAACATCCAAAGGGACAGAAGGTTGAGACGTCCCAGTGAGATCTCTGGCCCGTCCATTTTCAGTGGTGGGTGAGATTATTGATTTTTGTCTATCACCAGGGTGAACACCATCTGCAAAGTGTGCTTTGTCCTCCCTTGGGCTTTGGAGTATTTCCTGTGCCACTGAGATTTTGATGGATTCTCCAGCCTCCAGCTGCAAAGCCTCACCCATTTTCTGGAGCTCTTGGGCCTCATTATTGGATCCAGCGTGTGTGAGATGTTTCCTTCCACCAGCGTCATGCCCTGCTCCCTCTGCAGCTTGTCTGGTCTTCTCCAACTCATGTTCTTCAGTGGTCTCTACCTTCACCAGGGTCAGGGAGATAAGGTAGGTGGTTTTGGACTGAGATGGACCCGTTCGGTTCATGTGGTCCAGAATTTCTCAACAGATCAGAGGACAGAAATGAATTTCAAGCACAAAATAATCTTCACTTGTTCAATGCCTTCTACAGCAAATCCATCAGACACCCAAAGAAATTCGAGCAATCAAAAAAGTGATATTTCGTCTAATGTTCTTTGTGCTATTTTACCTCTGTGTGTTTCATCCCAAATCTCACGTTCCATTTCATGCTCTTCGTACTTCTGTTCTGTAGTCCGCTCTCACCTATTTTAAGCATGCAGACATATGCCCACCTCTCTGCGTGAGAAGCGTGCTCCTGGTTTCATTGACTACATTCAACAAGAGGCAGCTTCAAAGGCAAAATCACAACGCCAGCTTTAGAGACCAGAAAGAGAAAGACAGACAGCGACACTACATCTGGGAGACATGCAGAGCTGTAACCCTCACATCAAGGCACATCATTCACCAACCTTCTCCAGGCGTGTGGAGGAGACGCTTACCATAGACGCAGATACCTGGGGAGTCAGACTACATGGATCAGCATCATGTGTTGGTTACCAAGAGCACACAGAGAAAAATCCCAGCGTCCACATGCAGAGTCTATCCATCACGTCTCCGGCGATCAGTGCGTCAGGCGGCAGGGAACGTCAATAAAACTGCGAGGCGATCGCGCTACCCTCTGAAGATAAAGGTCCATCTCACGAAGGGTTGGACGAGTCGTGCATCATGAACAAGGGTCTCTCAGATCTCTCTGATGGAAGGTCTTTTTCAAACCCACGCAGAAGAGCACAGAGCAGGAATACCCCGCTTCTCTCTCCATCTCCCGCCTCTCTCTCTCTCACTTTCTCTCTCTGCCCTTGTCACCAGCCAGACAGCTCCCAGCTCCTGCTCCCCCTCCTCTCTCTCTCTCTCTCTCTCTCTCTCTCTCCCTCCCTCCTGGTTTCTCTCTCTTTTCTCTCGCCTGCTCATTTTCTCCCCTGCTTGAAAAGCAAGAATCAGTGATGTGTTGAGAAATAAAGGCAGACTGTGTAAAGATCTACTGTAAACGTCTGATGAGGAAGACAGGGTCGACCACAGAGGAAAACAGAAATGGTTACATGCAACACTGATCATGACTGACTCTTAATAAAGGAAATGAGATAAACATGCACACCATCTATTGCTGTTTCAGGTGGCAACATATCACAGTACAGTGATTCAAGAGCTGCCCCCCCACCCTTGTTACCAAGGTATTCTGAGGTTTAGCTCCGCCTCCTTCATGCACTGATTCCAACTAGACGCCGGCTATCCGACGCTATCTTAATATCTAAACTGTCTGTGCGCTGGCCTGTCTCTGCTGATGTGTGTACGAACGAGTGGGTGATTGTGTGAGGTCATGCAATAATTATTGATTAATACATTGATTGTTCTGTTGGTCAAGTGGTCTTAAATGAGAACTACATCAATTGACTCAATAACTAGAAGAAGCAGAAGACTAGAAAAGCAATATGCACTACATAAAAATGTATTCATTTTTGTTTAAATGTATCATTTGTTTTTAAAGAATAAATCTCTTTTGAAAAGGAAGTAAAACGTTAATTAACAGCCATGCAGCGTTTGCAAATCAATAAAACATAAAATTGATTTAAATATTGATTTAATAGAAGATTTAGAGTTAGGGTGACAATTCTGAAGAGGCTAGCAATGGCAAGGGATCTTAAAAGTGTACCAGCCCACTATCTCTGAAGCCACGCCTCCTCGTTCCCCTGCAAAAGTATGCAAATGCATAACTTGACAGGCATATAAGACATTCTATCATTGCATTCGGCCCAGATGCAATGATTGGACAAACATTTTATTGCTCTGTGCCTTGCACAGAAGATATATAACAATAATAGAATAATCTGTGCTGATTGTTAATAAGGTGTGCTATTTTTTAAATGTTCAGAAGCATGCTAAGACTTAAACTCAAGAGAGGAAGGCAAGCAATATCTGGGGACAAGAATATTACAGGAACTCTTTTGCAACCACCAAACAACCAGAACACCCTTGCAATCACAAAAAACATGTTAAAACTAGGCTATTCAAAACACCTTAGCAACTGCATGGCAACACCGTGGCACTCACACACAACAGCCAAGCATAAAAGACAGACAGATATTCATTGTGCTGAAAATTCATGGTACACATTTTTGTCATGGTGCTATTACAGTCAAAATCATATTTTCCTGTAAATCACAGTAACTCTGCCAGTCTCCCACTCGTTCGGCTCCCTGCAGTAAGATTTAAATGTGACTGTCCTATTCTCTATTCCCTGTTCTCCGGGCCAACAAACAACTTTTTTTTTCCTTCATTTTGATGTTATTCCCATCAAGAATTAATAGTATTACATAAACCTGAGTCACATCAAGGGATCAGAACAACATATACTTCATACATCATAGTACTCCACCTGTCACCTAGCAACAACCCAGAACACCCTAGCAACACCCTGGCAACCAGCCAAAACATCCTAGTACCATGCTGGGACATTTTAAACAGACAAATATCAGTCACATTTTATTTAGAAAATACATAAATGTATCCTAATAGTGATTTTAGGTTTAAGAACAAAATTTTGTTGATAGTCTCTTCATTTTGTCATGGGAGTTAATGGAAAGTACAAGGAGGAACTATATAATAATAATCCAGACTATATTAAAATGCACTAGTCAGTAAAACCTTAAAGTACAATCTACTAAATATGAACAGTGACAGGAAGACACTTAACAAGAGACAGATTTAAACACAAGATTGTAACTTTGTTTTGTTTAACTGGAAAGTCCTCAACAGATGACAGATTACTTAATAGTAGCTATTCCAAAAACAAGAAGCGTTGAATACTAAAAATAATGAGGTCAGATACAGCGTTTAAGAAAGACACTGACAGGTGGTGCCGTAGAATGAGAGGATGTGGCTTTCGTGGGCAGAATAAGAGCGTCAGACAGGAAGTGGACCAGCGTTCATGTTGAAAAGCTTGCCATCATCACGACATCTCTAAGACTGTGATAATAGCAACTCAACCTGAATCTGAGATTCTAACTACACATCTGAACTGTTAGGAACCGTTACCGACATCACGGTCTAATAATAGTGTGAAATTTTGAAATGTCTCTTTGATATGCCGTTTAATTCTTCAAGTTGTTATTGTTTAATTACTTGTTTCAGAATTAGTAAAGCCTTTTCCGACTGTCTTCTCTAAAACACAAACTATGATGACTTAATGAAACCATATTATTAACACTTGAAAAATACCATCTCACACATCTCAGCTTGTGATCTGTCACCTGTGTGTTTCAGAGGATAAACATAAGCCAGTGATATTTAAAAGGCTTTAAAATCAATCAGAAAGCTCACCTTTAATGCTGTGGAGGAAAACCTTTAGTCCTATTTTAAGCTGTTGGTCTTCAACCCTTTCCAGTTGCTTGAGAAATTTGTTAAGAGTGTTTTGCAAGGTTTCGTGTCTCCTTATCTCCGCTCTAATTGCAGATGAGTTTATACCTTTAACTGAACTATTCATATTTAAAGCAATGTGACTGCTGAGACTGCGTGTGTCTTCTGTAAACCATAAGCATTTCCTGCCTGTTCTTTAACGTCAAAGTCGGATACAACAGAAGAAAGTTGTGTAGACTCAAGGCATGCAGCTTCACAGAGCAGAAGTACATTTGCTTGCATGAATTTCCTCTGTCTCTCAGAATTCACTTCCTGGTTTTAAAAACTGTCACCATCTCATTGGCCGCTCTATCGCAAACAGGATTTTGTGGTAAATTCAAGGCAACCGTTAAAAAAAAAAGCAAGAACTGGTTTCAAACCTGGCTTTAAACAAGGTTTTAGAAGGCAGCACCAAGGTTATTTTCAGATTAAGTGCTTAAATGGTAAAACCTTCACACTGATATGAGAAAAAAATATGTTGATAAAATGGTAATACAATGATTTTACAACCAGTAAAAGATGGGGCTAGCAGTCACACACAAAACCATTAAAACAAAAAGAAACCATTACTGACAGCTTATCACTTACATAACATTCCCCACTATTGTGTTGCCACAAAATGCAATAATCTTAAGTTAAAAAATTATAATTATCTCCAATGTTTTTTCCAATGTTTCAAAATATTGCCTACATAAGCAATGCTCGCCATTTACAATAACGTAGCAGTGAAGCTTAAAACCACATGGGAAAACAACATTACACAACTAAATAATAAAATGCACGTTTAAGGCTTTATCATATCAGATGTGGGTCTGTGTGTAAATCGTCAGTGTACAATGCTGCACACACCCGTGACGTCAGTGGGCGTACTCAAGTGTGACGTTGTTTGTTGCTACTCTGCTCAGCCAATCACCGTCAGGCAGCGTTACACGCTTCAATTCAGCGCTTGTTTGAACGCAAACGACCGGCGTGCTATAAAACACCCTTTAAATATACCACGTTTATCCACATCATGCTATATGTTGTATCTGTTGCATACATTAACATCCAAAACTTTCAAAGCAGTTGTCAAAACATCCATCTCCAGCGTCATAACTTCAGTTTGTGCACGAAAGTGAGCAGAAAACAGACACGTTTCAATAAATGTTTGCTGCTTACCTTTAAATATCAATGAACCTGTATGTTTGCCTACAAATTCACCAGTTTGGGAGTCAATGGGGAGTTTTTTTTATATGAAACCATCCTTGATTCTCTGTTTAAAATCGTCTTATTTAACTAAGGATTCGTGATGTGGGAAAACAAACGCGCAATACGCAACGAGACAACAGCAAATGTTTTGTTATCGCGAGATTAGGGGGAACGATAGTTAAAAAACATTAATGAACAAATTGGTTAAATCATTAGATATTTAGCACTTTAATGAGTGGTTGTTATGCGTGCTATAAGATTTTTAACAAGATTATACGATTGCTACGTATGTATATTAAAACTTTTACTGTTTCTTTTTCTGATTTTATTTGACGTATGATTGTATATTCAGTACAATCTGACTGTTGTTTGTATTTTTTCCACATTAGGTTCAAAGGTAATTAAATGATTTGATTTAAATGGCTATTATTAAGAATTTGTCTCATTTAGCGTCTCACGTACGTAAACAATCTTGGCCGCTAGAGGGTCTGTCGCTACTGCGGTGACGTCACTGGCTAGTCCATTAGCCCGCCGCGCACTAACAAGAGAAGAAGAGCAGATTGTAGTTCAGTGAGGACGGCGGAAACAACAGCAGTAGCACGTCGTTTAAATCGCCGATAAATGCCTGATAGTCCAACATGGTCTGCGGAGGATTCACGTGCTCAAAAAACGCTCTCTGTTCGCTAAATGTAGTTTACATGGTGAGTCGCGCCTTGGCTGAATATATACAGCTAGCTTGTTAGCCCCGGCTAGTTCTGCATTATGCATTTCATTTGCGTTGTATACATGTTTTGGCTGAACGTGAGACTTGTTATGATTTTTTGATCACTTATGATCAATGTATACCCTTCCGTGGCTTAGATCTTATAAGGTCTTTGTTTATAACAGTAATAAAATCGCTTGTTTAGGTCTGGTTGTTTTTAATTGGTTTAAAACCCACAGGGAACATCTCATAATACATTGTTTCGATCTGTAAATATTAGGAAAATGACGTTTTTTGACGGATCTGTTGACAGAGGTCTCGCATTCAGTGTTGCGTAACCACCCAGCGTTTGTATAACATCGTGTTTACTTATTTATTTACCCTTCTTTGCATTTTCTTTACATAAACAGTGTATTTATTTATCTGCGTGTTTACCGGGTTGTTCTGGAAAATCCCTGAATGGCAGCTCGTTTCTCTGTCCTGACTTAAGTACGTCAGTACCTGGTAGTTTAATAGTTTACTATAGGTTTCCCATATGACATTCAGGACATGTATATTAGAGTTAGAGTTCGTGACGCATTTGATATGACGCATTTGATATGATGTATTTGTTCAGGATTGTGTAATTGGTTAGTCTACCGTAAAGCCTCTGACTCGCACGTATGATACATATCTTATTATGTCACTGTGATACCGAGCCAAAAATAAAACACTTTGGACTCAAGGCGTGGCAGCCTGGCTGTAAGTCAAGCAACTTAGAAAGGGACTTTGGTAGACTGGTGGTTAGAGATCTTAGTTAGTAGTAGCCCAGCACTCTAGTCAAAGTTTAAATAGTTCAACCTTTGTCTTTTAACTGCTCCTGTTTACAGTAATATTAGTTTACTGTAAGCTCCTTGGGGTAAATACATTAGGTATATATAATACATAATACATAAATAATTAGTATATTTATTACTGTAATATTAAACATGAATGTAAAAACTATCTGATCATAACCAATGTGGTGTATTTGTTACGGTTTTATCTATAACTTTGTAACTTTGTGTCCGCATGCTCACAATTAGGGAGAAACTGTGGGTACATTGTTTGGTAGGTCAAGGGTTTGGCCAGAGATAATCTGTTCATGCATTTCTGACTGAAGACAGTGGCTCTTTGCTAAGGTTGATAAACGTGTAGTTCTGTGGACCTATGATCCTTCTATATACGTCCTTCTATATACATTATAACAGTAGAAATCCATATTTTAGTACTGTACAATACGTGCTGTTTTTGTGTACATTTTCTGTGACTTTAGTTATTTTGTGAGCTGTCAACAGTTTTTGTCTTTTATAGTATTTTAAGAAATTAAAACTCATGTTGAAAGATGAGTTTAAAAAAATCTATGTATACTAAATTCTAACTGATTTTATAACCTGTAGACTACACTTAAGTTATTGTCAACAACTATAACTCAAAATTGACAGCTTATATTCTTAATGCCTGAAACCTGGTCTTGTTTTGATTCATTGTTTTTCTAAAGAACTCTTCACAAAAATCTAATAACTTTAAAAAGCTTTTTGGCTCATTGGGTCTGTTTTTCAGCTTGTATTTTCAATAGAGATTAGACAGTTTCTCTGTTCTATTCTGACAAACTTTTTAAAGTGCTGTCAATTCCTGTTAGATAAAAGTCCCGCTTTACATATTTTTCATCTTTCTGTTTTATTTGGTAACATGCTACGCTATGGAAGTAAAATCAGTTGGGAAAGCTGTTACATGCTGGCTTGAAACATAAAGCTTATTGCAGAATCTGTTATTTCATGCAGTTTTGTAAATGTTTTTATGGTAATGACATGTTTATTTTCGGCTTGCTTATTTCTGATTGGTCTAATTTCGTCCACAGCTGGTGGGCCTGCTGCTGATTGTAATAGCAGCATGGGGGAAAGGCTTTGGCATTGTCTCCAGCATCCACATCATCGGGGGCGTGATCGCGGTGGGCTTCTTTCTGCTGCTGATCGCCATCGTGGGGCTTATCGGAGCCATCCATCATCACCAAGTCATGCTTTTCTTTGTATCCTTCAACAGCTTCGCAACCACATAATGTACAATTTAACATGTGCAGACCAGTCTTGATTGTAATGATTCCATTGGCTGTTGAGTTTCATGACTCTCTTGTAAAGCTTTTCATTGGCTTAGAATTTCATTTACTACTACAGCTTTTAGTTTTTGGTTTTATTTACTATTTTTTTAGATTCATGACTTGTACTGTCCACACTGTGCTATTGTAGTTCTCAGTTATGATGTAAACAGTTATTGTAATGGCCTTGACCACAAATTCTTTTGCCATAGTACATGGTCATTCTCTTCATCGTGTTCCTCTTCCAGTTTGGGGTTTCCTGTTCTTGTCTAGCCATGAACCAGGGTCAGCAGGTAGGTCTGACCAACTCTAATGCACATCCAATGGTGTACAGATCACTGTATGATGTCACTGCATGTGATGTTACCACTTGTGGGCGGGGCATAATTTGTGATGTTTTGAAACATAATTATGCTGCATTACTAAACAGGAGAAGCTTCTGACATCATCCTGGGGAATGATGAGCAGTGACACCAGAATGAGTCTGGAGAAGAAGCTGGACTGTTGTGGCCTGTTCAACAACACCCAGAAACAGTCAGCAGAGTTTGTGACTGACGTCAACACCTGTCCGGCTGTAAGAATCATCTCTTGTGCTTTTTGTTTGTTCATCTCATGCATGTGCTTGTTTATATCCCTGTAGCTAAACCAGTTGAGTTCGAATTCAGGATAAAACGAATATGCAAATGTATGCAAAGCATTGTCGGTCTGTTTCTTCTGCTGTGTCTGATGTACTTTCCAGTCTCTCTCTCCCTCTCTGTATTTCTCTGCCCGTATTTGGTTTTGTTTCTCTCTAGCAGGTATCTGTGTTTGTGTATGTGARRAACTGAGGTCTGGCTAAATGCGACTTTCTTTGTTTTCCTGCAGCMGTGTAAACAGAAGGACTCTTGCATTACTTGCGGTCAAAAGATGCTACAACATTCCTCAGAAGCTCTGAAAATCCTGGGAGGAGTGGGTCTGTTCTTCAGCTTTACAGAGGTCAGTTCAGGTCACGAGCCTCATCATAACATATTACAAAATGGATTGTGCAGTATTTTGTCTATAACGTACGCTTTGACGTGTTGTATGTAGCATTACGACGCTTATTGTATCTTGCATACTTATGTTATTGCATACTTGCATACTTAAGCATACATAATAAAGTTGCTTTATCTTTCAGATCCTAGGAGTTTGGCTGGCCATGCGCTACAGGAACCAGAAGGACCCCAGAGCAAATCCCAGTGCGTTCTTGTAGTTCTTTATACTCACTGTTGTGGAAATAGTTTAGTTCAGCCATTCCAGTTCCCATTACAGTTTTGCACAGTTAGAGTGGAGCGCATCAGGAGACATTCAAGCATTAAACCCGGAATACAATCCCAGAACTTCAACCCGTTCAACGAAATCATCTCGCAGCACATATGAGCTTCATTATTTATGGCAAAACACGTTCTAATTTTAATCAGATTTCTGACCCATTTTCCAACCAAGGTCTACAGAGGGCTAATTTAAACCAGCAGGCAGGAGGAATCACGTATGATAGGATGATAATGTCCCCAAATCCTTGACATGATAAACTTCCTGTTCTGCGTATGCAAACTGAGAATCTGCAATGTGAAGCCATCTATGTCTGCATGTTTATAACCTCACATGATCAGATCTTTAATCCACAAATGCGCAGGAAGAAGTTGCAAAATGGTAGTTCGTGTAATTAAAAGTTAATTTATTACGCAAAGTACGTAGGTGTTTAGTGAAACAGCGTCTGTGGCTGTATGAAGTAGTGAAGGTGAAATTCTGTCACGTAATTCCCAGGAAAACGTCAACATCCGCCTAGAATTCCTGTGTTCCGTCTGTGCTTTTTGGAATCTAGACTTGAAGAAGTGAACAGTCCAGCATTCTGCATTTTAGTTTAGGATTTAGACTTAGAACGCTAATATTTAAGAAACTTGTGTAACTGAGCCATAGTGAATAGGAGGATTTTTTCCCAGCCGATGCACTGCTAGCCTCCTGCCGCATATACAGTAGTCTCTACATTCATACATTTAGTGTTTTCTTCATCCTTATTTAAACCACTGAGATCCGGTCCTATCAACCGGGTCTCGCTGCCCTCACTGGACCTTTTAAGTTTTTGATTTCCTTTGAAGCTTAGTATTACTCATAAACATAGTGTTTTTATCATCTTATGCATTGTTTTGTGAATATTTGTGCTGTTAACCTCAGTGTGCCATTTTGTTTTCAGTACAGTAAGATTTACATAGTTATCCGATGGCTTGGTTTAAGTCGAAATATTGATACTCATGCACTAACTTATTATTTGCGTTTTTGTTTTGCTTTTGCTCAGAGCAGAAACTTTAACGTGTACAGGAACGCTTCTTTCTGGTTATTTGAAAATACAGACAGCGTCAGGTCGCCTAAAATTGTAGCACTTGCTGACGTGCCATTTTACTGAAATCTTTGTTTAATCTGCTATTTTGTTAATTCTTTATGTTGTACTTCTAACTCACATTTTTCTCCTGTGTTAAAGTGTTAAGTTGCCATTAAAGTGTGTGTTTTGTTTATCATGTGATCGTAGTAGCTAGACCATTTGCAATACCTTATGTGCACAAACATGTTGATTCCATATGTTAGCTCATTATTCTGTCACCAATATGTTCTTACAGAGGATAGACACAAATATTGGCTTCTAATCATTTTAATTTAATGCCATTTTTCCGCCCTACATACATGATGGATGAGAACATGATGGCTGGCACTGAGACATTTCTCAGCACAGCTCAGATGTGTATGATCATGGTTTTATGAGTGTTTCTGACTGATAAAATAATGAAATCAATGTCTGTGCTCTTACGTAATATTTATTGCTGTCGTGAGAAGCCACTGTTTCTTGCACCATTTTCCTGGATTTGCCTTGTATTTTTGAAACTGACTTTTCCAATTAAAAGTTCATAGATCAATGTGTGCGCGACTCATTATTGAGCGATTCAGGCAAATGTCTGGCCGTCATCTGTCATTAAATAATCTCTCTGGTGGTAAACCTATTAGGTCTATCACAATATCACATTCACACAACACGATTCAAAGGCAAATGCTTTGTTTTGTAAGTGTTACATAATTTCAATAAGTGACAATACTGAAAGAATGTATTTCCCCATAGCAGTTTTTTTCCTCTCACTCAATTAATGAAAGATCACTCGCTCTGTTTCTGGGGTTACGGCTCTTACGTTCTTGTAACTCACTGTTTTTATTTATAGATTATGCAACTTGTGTAGGCTGGGTGCGTAAAATGATTCATGCTGGGTCATAAAAAAAATCTACTGTAAACAATGTTATTTTACAAAATCACCTGCTAGTGTGAGGTTTATGTTTCTCTGTCTGCAAATGTTTTATTCTCTCTCAGAAGCAACAAAATATCAGAATAATTGGATTTCTTCAAAATGTTATTTTGGACATAATGCCCTAGACATGTGAAGAACAGTTTTAATAGTATCACAGTCAAATGCTGCAGGTTTACTCACAGATATTTTTACCCACTCTTATGCAGCAGTTTGTCATTGGTAAATTATTCAGATGTGGTTTGTTATCGATCAGTGAGTCCTCATTTGCCTCAAACACACTGCCGCCATGTGGTGCCCACTGGAACAAACAATTCCACTGGAAAGACAAGCATTAAATGACGCTAAGCTTTCTTTTGGTGACCCTAAAAAATATATTAAGCATCTTTAAAAAAGTATGTAAGTATTTTAAGTGTGTAAGTGTTGATTGTGTCATTTGTAAGTTAACATTTACATTGATAAGGCTTAGCACAGTAATTGCTACACAATTAAATTGAATAGGTCACAGATGAAAGCCTTTTATGGACAAATAAAGGACTTACCGTTTGTACAAGTTTAGTATAGTGTTACATTTAAGTTTAACACTAACTGAGCTGCTTTATGTTAAGGGGCAATACTGGCATTATTTGCCGTATTGTTTTCTTTGCGCTGTTGGGGGTTCAATCACAATTTATGAAAATGTTTATTGTATAAGTGTGTGGTTTCATTTCTGGTCAAAGTGAACTTTTGACTGGGTCAGAACGCTGGGCCACTTGCCAGTTCTCGCTCCACGAAAGCCCATATGCCGAACCCAGGCTGACCACCTGTCAGGATACGTATTTAGCCAAAGGTCTATGAAATTTCTGAGTAGCAAACCTAGGGAGGGAGCTAAATGAAGAGGAGCAACATATGGAGCAGTGATCTGTCGCAGGGCGCTGCGAGTGCGTCATTTCTCTGGGAAACCTGAGCTAAGGTGTTGCCTGTTCTGATACAATAATCGCTGGACGGGTTTGATGAGCCCGGATAGAATAATGAAGAACTCATTGCGATTCCTCATACAGATCCAGCTGAACAGACAGCAAGAATAATCTCTTCTATTAGAGTGGAGAAACAAACAAGTCAATAGCAGCATAAATTATAGAGCATACTTGAAGTGCATGTTAGTGCTAATGTGGACCAACCAGCCCCGACCTGATGGTAAAGTATGAACAGCGTGAATTAACCCAGGTTAAAAAACAACCCTGATTTAAATATTTCAAGTGTGAACGGTCTGTTAGGCCTTTGACCCTACATTAAATCTGGTATTTGTAAATTTAGGTTAAGAAATGTTTTAATATAGTAATTTTAAAGGAGGACATCACTGACCAACTGTAAAATGTTTAATAGTACAGAACAGAACTACAGAACACAAGATTATATTAACCAAAGATAAACATGAGAACGGCTTAACAATGTAAACTGAAACGCCTGTCTGTTCTGGTATGGCTTCTCAGTGTTTGTCAGTGAGAACAAAGTTTTGAAATGGATCCTAATAATGTGTCTATCAAAACGCAGAAGTGCACGAGTCCAGTCACTTTACAGCAGTTTAATTATTGATGTGCAACAAACTCTCCATATGTCTTTGTGCAGCATAGTCCTGCCATAACAATAAATCCACAATATGTGTCTAATGATTTGTTGAAAGAAGTTAAGCTGTAGTACCAGAGCAACTACAAACCCACTGACTGCGCTTTGCCAGCTAGACTCTACTGCAGTGTCCATTATACATAGAGGATTGATCCAAGTTGCATAATCTTGTATTTATATACAGTGGCCCTATAAAGTATTAATACAATTAAAAATATCACAAATGCAAACGAGAACTAACAGACCAGAACTAACTTTTTAAAGGACCATAATCAGTAGTTTGTAACTACTGTTCACCAGCTGGTTACAAGGTGATTTGTAGTGAATGATATGTGTAAGTTCACATATTTATTTAACTCACATTTTCCAAACCAGAACCCATTTGGTTTGAGATTTCAATATTTGGTGCAATAACATTATTATCTAATTGTGTCTTAATTGCTCAAATAGTTTGTGACATCGCAATAGTTACAGTAAACAGGGGCAAACAGTTGTCATGTTAAGCCCTGGCTGCCTGGTTGGTTGTGAAAAGATCAATTGTAGAGCTGCCCTTGTTAAGGCAAAAATTGACAGAAGTCAGTGAACTGCACGAGACTGCTGACCTGAACTTGAAAATGACCTGAACTTAAGTCATGCCTACTGCAGTTGACATATATATTGAATAAAACAGTAAACTAATAATATTAAAAGATAAAAATATAATGCAGTATCTTTTTCCCTAATTAACAAAAGCCATCATGCCATCATCCTCCAGGAAGTGACATCATTTCTGATGAGCAAACAGCAAAACAATACAGTGACAAATAATAGCATCAGCCATAAATGTTTTACTGTAGTCCTGCTATGATACAATAACAGAAACTTCAATATCCTTTCAAACGATCCATACACCATA
The DNA here is from genome assembly GCA_036877545.1 of Yasuhikotakia modesta. Lineage (NCBI taxonomy): Eukaryota > Metazoa > Chordata > Actinopteri > Cypriniformes > Botiidae > Yasuhikotakia > Yasuhikotakia modesta. Next base: position 200,926 of record JBAJNP010000009.1, read on the forward strand.
TAAACCAACTTCAAGCTGTCACCCTCAAGTTAACTAACTCCCAGTGACTCCCAGTAACTCCCAGTTAGTGAACTCACTACTTAACCAGACCGGCTCATAAATGAATCGTCTGGTTTGCATGCGGGAAATTTATATTTCCCGCGTCTCATTGACACGTAGGGTAAACGTCACGGCGAGGGATCAGCACCTTGGACAGCGTCGCCCGTCCAAACAGGCATCCATGGATTCTCCCATAGGAGAATGAAACAGGAGCGCGCACGGCTCCGAGACGTTTGTAAATGAATCATTTTGATTGGGCGAGAGCGCGCCTTGGAAACAAGGGCCGTGTGTTGATGCGCAACGTCCATTTCGAGGATGAATCAGATGGGAGCAACATCAGCATCCCAGTCACACAACGATCAGCATCTCCGCTCAGACGAACCGACCACCAGACGTGCGCAACCTGCGAATAAGAAACATAGGAAGATCTGCGCACGGGCGCTCACGTTTCTCCTTTCTGGAAGCTCCATCTTTATTTGAACGTGGCAAGGAACCATCTCGGTCCGGGAGGGGGATGGTGGTGAACTTCAAATGGAGAAGGATGCTGGCATTTTTCTCTGCTCTTCGGCCAGTATTACTATCTTGTTTTTAAGACGCCAGCTTAATGGATTCATCTGAACGCTGTTTTTGGGATGGGAGGCGGTGTCGGGATGTGTCGATCGCAAAATGCTCAAGGAAATGATGATCAAGTGACTGCGATGCCCGGGATGAACGATAAACAAAACTATACCATCGAAACTGAATCAGGCTTCCACTTTGTTTGGATTATGTTATTATGCTGACGGATGCTGGACTATGAGTACGTATCGCAGTGATGCTCATGTTTTTGTGAAAAGCTGTTTTGCCTCCTCCTCTCATCCAGGCTGTGGATTGTTAAAATGCTATAAGAATTCAACTTCAGACCCGGAGCAATGTATTAACTGATATTTATTAATGTAATACCATGGGTGTATAGTGATAATCCTTACGCCATATGATGAATGTAACAGCACCCGTTATCCTTCGTGTTATTTGGGCGTTCAGTCGGCCCTAGCAGACGCACACATACCATCAGACGGAAAATAACAAGCCAACACGGTGTCCAGAGATTTTTTGACCAATTGCCTTTGGTTTGGACACTTTCCTCCGAGACTTCAGGGTAGCAACTGCGTTTCTGCTTTATTATATAGAAAAACAGGCCCGGGACAAAGACTGGCAAACCCACCAATAACAACAACAACTATTATTATTAAAAATAAACATATATAATAATTCGTCACTCGGTAAACAATTGCACAGTTTTACTTCTGCCACACAACACACACATGTAGTCGAACATGTTTAAGAACCGGATCCGCATGTTTTTTAACGAACTGAAGGTGCTGGTTTTCATGCGATCCGGTTCTAGACGGCCCGACCCTGTCGCAGACCCGGACAGACGACCCAACACTATGAGGGGACTCGGGATGGGCGGCTGCGGATGGCCGCCCTTCGTCGACTGCTCCAGCCGTGACGATGAGGAGGAGTACTATGGGAGCGACCCGAGGCCCAGGAGCCTGGCGTTTGAGGAGAAAGACCCGAAACTGCAGGCGGGTCTGGACGCGGTCAGTCTCTCCAGCAGCACGGGGAGCGGAATGCGAACCCCCCAGTGTCGAATCTGCTTCCAGGGACCCGAACAGGTACCCAGTACTGTTGTTGTTTTACCCGAGCATGTGTGGGGAAATAACAATCTCCAGCTCTTTTTTAATAGATCACATTTCCTAATCATGTAATCACATTTCCTTCCTCAATTGTAAATTTAGACGGCACATTATACAGTATTGCCTAGCCCATGTTATTTATTAGAGACAAAATTACATAAACCACATCCTGATATTCAGGCCTTAGGTAGATACACTCTAATATAAACACTGTATTTGATTACAAAATTACCTACAGATAATGACACGTTGCCCATTACAGCAGCAATGTAACAGTACAACAACAATACAGCCACAAAATTATTATTTATAGATTAAATATTGTTAATAGTAAGTTACCTTATCACACTATAATGATATATTTCACTGTAAGTCGCTTTGGATAAAAGCATCTGCCAAATGAATAAATGTATAAGAGTATATCACACTCTGTGCTATATATTAAGTGATGTAAATTTACGTAAAGGCCAGATATTTGTTTGTTTAGTGCCATACTTCACAGTAGGAGATGTTTACTGTATTTCACTGTACTGATAATGTAGAACAAAGACAATGATCACGTACAGGGCAACATGTAGTCTAATGATGCGTTTCTCTGTTGAGAGTTTTACAGGTATGCTAATGGAGACTGCAGATTTGCATGTTCAATACGTTCACCCACCTAACTTATCTACTGTTTTTTACGACTCAGCAATAGAAGACTCGATGTTCTGTACAGGAATGGTTAGATCGTAGTACGGCTGTTAAAGTCACGGTAGCCTGAAATTGATTCACTTGAAATGCAGAGGCAATTGTGTTCACACACACCAGGAACATTCACATGGCCTGAAATACAGTTGTTGTGAGACTGTACAATGCTTTAATAAGAGGACTGTATATTACTTTCATTGCTGTGAAATAATTGCACTGCACCCTGCATAAAACGCAACCCAATTCATTTTGTCAGTTGCCAAGATATTAAAGGGTAAGATTAAACAAAAATCAAAATCAATTACCCACCCTCACGTTGCTCCAAACCATAACATTGTCTCTTCTGCGTGGAACTGAGCTAGGAAATTTAGCAGAAGAAAATTGAGCACAGTGCTTTTGTCCATAGAAGTGAACGATCTTTTTTTGCATTTTATTCATTTGGCAGACGCTTTTATCCAAAACGTCTTACAGTAAATTCAAAGTATACATTTTGTGTTTTATTTTATATTTGGGGTGACCTGTTCCTTTAAGTAGCAACAAAAGAGATTCTTCATTCAATACAGTCAAACTCAAACAAAATATACTGTAGTTGACTACAGGGGGCTACAGATGGTGGTCTATCTGTTGTCTCATCGATGACCTGGTTGACGTGACACCCAATGAACTGAACACCGTTATCACACCCTACTGAACACATCAACACATGTTTGTAATTTATGGGTCGAATGCTGGATAGATGTTTGGTCAGCAGCCAAGCTGTGCGACAACAGATGTGCAAAACCTGTAGAAGTTAGCTATAGACATCAGCTCATTTGGAAGGGTGGTGTTGATGTATCAACACACTGCATCTGCCATTCCATCTGATTATATCAGCCATTATGTCTTCAATGCGAGAGGCATTTCAGTGCAAACCTGTCTCTCAGGTAAGGTGTTTATTGAGCTGTTAGAAGAATGAAAACAACATCAAGTCAAGAGTTTTCAAATCTGTCTGTTGAAGTCATAGTTTCTAAGCTGGTTCATTATCTTACAGTGGGGTTTAAAAGTCTTACATCTTAAAAGCTTTAGGTCCAAGAAATGGAGTTTAAACAGAAATACACAATAATGAAATTAAAGCAAATTTATAATGTTGATAGTGACATCCTTAATTCTGCTTAAGTACACAAGATGATCTTTTGAAACGTTCTCAAATCATGCTGGATAAAAATGGATCATTAGGTTTTGAATGAACTTTATTTACTTTATGAACTTCATTTCTTTTTTTGTTTTCATTACAACAAAATGACATGCAAACACCATACTTCAGTTTAACTTTCACTCAAATTGTCACGTAAACTCTCCCTTTAAAACCCAATGTATAATTTTATCTGCAGTGATTATCAATTGACCGATTAACGCCGAACACAGACGTGGTAAGAAACCCACCTGTTACGTCTGTAAACATGACTGAGCTGAAGGAAGAGATGAAAAATCAGCCCTTATTAATCAGTCATCTAATCTATCAGGGCTTCTGAAAGACGTGAAACTAATCTGTTTTGATGTGTGTGCAGTTAATCGTGGATATAAAGCGGCTATCAGATTAAGCTGAGGGTGTTTTTTAACACATTTGCTTTTGCAGTGATTCTAATGTCTCTTGCAACGCGCACACAAAGCTTTTGTCAACGATGGCTTTGACGCGAGCGCTAATTACAGATCTGTAGATGTTAGGCTTTAGCTTTTGTTGATGACACTTGGTTACGAGAAAAGAAATCTGACCTTATATGTCTCGCAACACAATGAGACAACAACAACAAGGAGGACACGCTGTACTATAAAACACAGCATGACTCATACAGGTCCACTCTTATCCTAACTCTCACGCTGATCACATCGGTCAACCTTGTATCGTGAACTATAAAAGAGAACGATTTGAGTGAAAATTTACATGAATTTCAGTATTTGGTGTGGTGTGTTCCCATTTCTCTTTAACAACAGCAAGCACTCCGGCTGGGATGGAGTCCACAAGTTTTTTCAGCGTGATTTGAGACGGTTCCAAAAGGCATTTTATGTGCTTCAAGAAGAAAATCTGGTTTTACTACGAAAGCGTTCATGCAATTTATCACACGTTTGCTCACAATTGATGAATACAGAATTATTCTTTAATCGTAACGTTTCTTTTTGACTGTTTTTTAGAATCTGTTTACGTACAGACATAAAAAAATTATATAATACAATTATATAATAATTAAAAAACAGATTTCACAGCTTTATTTCATAGTAAAGATTTCATTACTGGGCTGTTTAGAACTCAAAATGAGATGAACAAACTAAGATCAGCATATATCAATCTGCATTACTCCCTAAAATCAATAGTGATTAGACGGAAAGAACTGAGGCTTTTTTCATTCTGGTCACACCTCAAAATTCTTCTTGCATTGAGACACTCAACACTGTGTTCCACAGTTAACAAATCGATGCAATTAATGACCACAGATTGCTTTGCTGCAATTTAACCGTTTCTCCTCTTAATGCTGCAAGATCTCAGAACTCATTCACTGTTTCTTTTGTTTGTTTTTCTCTAAAGATTACATCAGTCTTACATTGCTGCAGCCAGACTCTTCAGTTATTCAACCGTGTTCTTTAAACTCCACTTGTTATTCACCTTGTATCTGTTGAATGTTCTCCTGACAGCCCACTAAATGTGGGCATTAGATCTGTAGCTGACGGCTTCCTAACAATATTAGTTGTGAGAGTGTTTTCACAACGTTTCCATTAAATAACAAAAATGTGAAACACTTTAACACAAGTTGTAGGAACATTAAAAACGTCCAGTTTTTCACACATTCTTTTAATGCTAGTTTGGTGAAAAAACATCACTCAAACATTTTTAAAACATTTCACTTACTGCTTATGAATAACATTTTTGATATATTACATATATAACATTCAACAAAAATGAAAAACATTCTTTTAACTTTACTGCAAGAACATTTGCAATAGCTTTGAGAGAACGCCAGCCAATGTTCTCAGAACGTTTCCTGTTAGCTAGAATACAGCCAGCGCACTCACTGTAGGGCTGTTTTGCTGGCTACCTCTTTATGTGAAAGAAATAAGTCTTTTGTTTTGTTTTGGATTTGTTGGTGTACACATTCATTTCTATTTCTGGCCTGGTGGGTTATTGAAATTCGCTCATGCATCCCCCATAGTGCAGATCAGGAATTGTACTGCGCAGGGCTGTGAACACTCAGCAGTGCCTTCACATTAATAGCGGTGCTTGCTAAGGTAAACATTAAAGTACTCTTGCTCATGCTAGATTTGGGGATTTGAACACAGCCCAAGCTCTGAAGAATTCAACTTTCTTTGTGCTGCAGACAAGAATGACAGCTCAAATCGTACATCTAAGTTAATTAAGTTACAGTTTTTATCTTGTGGACAATGGAATAAGTGCAAAAAATTACCTTTTATATTCCTAAAATTTATCTTTATACTTTCACTGCAGGAGAAACTCAAATCACGTCTAGAGATTAAAACAACCATCATACAACATACAACCAAACAAGCAATCCAGTTAAAACATGCAACCACCTAGCAACCGCTCACAGCACCCTAGCAACCACAAACAACACCCTACCAACAGTATAGCAATGTGCTAACAGCACAGCAGTTAAAACACCTTAGCAATGCACCAAAAATGCTCAAATCTATCACTAATACTACACTGTGACTAAGAGTCTATTTTACAAATTAACTTGCTTCAATTTGTATTTTTGCTGCATATCTGAATATGAAACATCTACATACAATATATTATTGAATGCACTTAAAACCATTTTATTCTATTTCAGTACATGAAGTATTTCAGTATTTTACTCAGTATGTAAAGAGTGTTTTTCTTTAGTGCCTCACATTGAGGTTGTGCTGTACGCCAGAGTGTGCCTCACTCCTCAGGTAGCTCAGAAGCGTATTGATCGAGTGTCTGGAACTGTAGGGGTGGGGATAACTCACCCGTCTTTTAACTGCATACTCTTCAAATCCTCAAGCGCACTACACACTCTCATAAGTCTGGAGTCTAAAGCTCATGTCAGCAGCAGTGTGCATGCGGTGTCCATGATCGATTTATCATTTGTGCCGGTATATTGGTTCATGACTAATACCTCATTTACGTAAATCAAGTTGAATCATTGACCACAATGTTATCCTGGTGACGGGGGGTGGGGGGGTATTACTGGGCTGTTGGACAGCTTCCAGTTGTGAATGGTTATTGAGGTCTGTATTAGAAACAGAGAAGTGCACTTACTTGGACGTGGTTGTAATGCCAGCTTTAGAAGTTAACAGATGTCAGCCAATCGTAATGCAGATAGAGGGATTGGCCAGACGTGGTGTAATCCTATTGGCTGATCTTGTAAGTCTTGCATTTTTCCTGTGTTGGAAAGAATAAACATAACATTTGTCCAACAGGAATGTTGAATCCTAATCCTAACAGTGAAAAAATTCCCACATTTACAATACAGAAGCCATATCTAGGGAGCAGAGTATTATTGAAACTTGGGGGGGGTGTTTTTGTGACTTCAGCCAAAAAGTACCCTGGCAACCACACAGAATGCCCTAGCGACCACACAGTGGTGCACTGATTTAGGAAACTGATTTAGCGGTGCGCTATTTAGGAAACAAAGTCATTTTAAAACAATTATGAAAACAGTATTTCTTTAGGAAAACATGCGCTAATACATCATGCACAATACACCCAGGACTTTAATTATGAAAGTATATCGGTCCATTTTCCATTTCATGCCAACAGCTGTTTATTGCACTGTTTTGTTCCTCGCCGGCAGGGGGAGCTATTGAGTCCGTGCCGTTGTGACGGTTCTGTGCGCTGCACACACCAGCCCTGCCTGATCCGCTGGATCAGCGAGAGGGGTTCCTGGAGCTGTGAGCTCTGCTACTTCAAGTACCAGGTTCTGGCTATCAGCACCAAGAACCCACTGCAGGTAAGCCATTAGCTGGTTCCTCCAACTCACACTGTGATATATCTGGGTCAGGGCTAAGCACCGGCTAGCGTCTCTATTAATAGTCACATACAACCACAGGAAATGTTGAGGACGGTTCTGTGTGTTTCAGTGGCAGGCGATTTCTCTGACCGTGATTGAAAAAGTGCAAATCGCCGCCATCATCCTGGGCTCGCTCTTCCTCATCGCCAGCATCTCGTGGCTGGTGTGGTCTTCTCTCAGCCCTTCTGCCAAATGGCAACGGCAGGACCTGCTCTTCCAGATCTGCTACGGCATGTACGGCTTCATGGACATTGTGTGCATAGGTAAGACGCAGTACATGTGCAATAAATCAAGCACACGTTTCTGAATTATGGATGGGTGATCAATGATCTCTGCTGTTCTCAGATTATTAAAAATTGCTCAATACTGTTACCACCGGCAGACAGAAAATCAAAGAGGTCGTCTGCTAATAGTATTGACAAAATAATCATAATTTTTAATCATATTTTTGTTGTTGTCACACATGCATTTAACATCAATTTGTTGTTTTGGTGAGCTAGCTTTTTTTTTTAATAGAATGAATATAAAAGAATGAAATAAAAATAAAAAACCTGTGTGTTCTGATCAACATATTATAAATGTGACAAAACAAAATATTTAACACAATATTTAAAGCATTAATATTAAAGATTAAATGAAATAGTACAGTTAAAAACATTCTAGTGATCATCACAGTGGCAATGTTATTTTTAAAATGTAATGGCATACATTACAAGTGATGACATGTTTTGTTCTTTAACTCAACAAATACTAAAAAACATTACCTTATACTTTTACATATATACCAGTTGTACAGTTTACCTAATATGCACACTAGATATAAGAATAAACCATAGGCACTCTATACATCCACTATATAGCATATGTTTAATGTATATCTATATCAATCATTTTTCACAGGCCTTATAATCCATGAGGGCTCTTCAGTGTATAGAATCTTTAAGCGATGGCAAGCTGTTAACCAGCAATGGAAAGTACTGAACTATGAGAAGTCAAAGGACTTAGGAGATCCGGTGAACTCCAGCAGTAAGGCAGGAGGCCGCGGCTCACGCAACAACCCGCACGGCCTGGCCAGCGGCAGCCGGGGCGGCCAGCGGGTGCGCAGGTTAAGGACTATCCTCAACCACCACTGTGGCTATACCATCCTTCACATCCTGAGCCAGCTGCGGCCCAGCGAGCCACGGCTCGGAACCGCCACCAACAGGGAGGTTGTGATGCGGGTCACGACTGTATGAGATTGATGGGAACTTGACAAGATCAGAGAGGGAAAAAAACGATGCCACCGCGTCTCAGGCTTCAAGCGCCTGTCCTGCAAAGACAGTAAATTACTGAACAAGCTGTGGAAAACTCAGATTTTCCATGGATCATATCTAGCTCCTGCTTTTTAAACGGACAGAGATGCGCAGAGGAGCGCAACGTACGATGCAGAGATGCATCAAACTTTGACGTGACTGAAGTTTCTACATTCGAGATTCTCTCATGACACACTTGCATTTTCAGTTCTGTTTCCTCGCTGGTGTTGTTTTTTTAATCAATACGGTTTTTAAAATGTTTTGATTTTCTAAAGAGGGAGCGGAACAGGAAGTGACGTTGACGTGTGAAGTTTATAGTGACTCATACGGACTTATTGTTGTAAATGATGTTTACGAATGCGTTTGAGGCAACAGGAACCAAACAATCACAACAACACAATAACAGGGAAAGGAGACACTAATTGTTACATAATAAAATATGATCACAGGGGAGGGTGCAATAAGACATAATAATAAAGAGGATACATTAATGTTTAAAAGAATCTGATCTTATCTGCAATAAAGAATCCTGTACATTTTACAGTGAAGTTTGCATGAGGGAAGAGTTTATGCCTCCTCGACACGTGGACATGACGAATTTGTTTTATTCAGAATGGTGCTCGTTTGAATAAACAGAAATCTCATCTCCTGTCTGTGAATGCATCAAACCGGCTTCTGTACGTTCATGTGAGTCCCTCCAAACACGCTGAAGGTGTTTTCTTTCCCCGCATGCATGCATGAAATATCTCATACATCTCTTTTTTTTAATGCAAGCATCTGTTCACAAAGGATGATACACAATGGCACCTGGCAGATGGTGTCAGTGCAAAAAATCCTCTCTGACAATGACACACAATCCATTATTCTCCTCTGTTAGTTGTGCATCATCAGCATTTAACCACTTTGAAGAAATTACAGATTGCAGGTTTATTTGTGATGGGATTTCATCCCAAAATTAAAACTCTGGCATTATTTACTCACCCATGTTGTTCGGAACCAGTATGTGTTGCTTTCATAAAAAAGAAAAGTTTCCTTGAGGTGTTTTTTTGTACATCAGAAAGGGAAGATTTGCACTTTCAAGCTTCAAGACTTACAATAAACTAGTTCATGCACGCCGTGGTCTACATTATTCCCAAGTATTCGCATAAAACGTTGTGTTAATGTTTGTTTAAAACGTTGTTTTACGTTTAATGTTTGTTTAAAACGTTGTTTACGACGCGCCGTCGTGAGACACGTGACGCGCGGATGACGTCAATCTTGCGAATCGATGTTGAAATGCGCGCGACCGATTTTTGAGAGATTTGACAACTTATGTTTCTCCAACAAAACTTTGTATTAAAATACATACATACAGGTTTGGAAGGACATGAGAGGGTGAGTACGAGAATATTCTCATTTTTCATAAAATCCCATTATTATATCCCACTTTAATATGTAGGGAAAATGCGGTGTGTAGATCCTCCTAATGTAATAAAATTGTCTTATATAAACAACTACCGCAAATGATCACATGCCCAGCTGACAATTTTAAGTGATAAAAATGTTGCACAAACGTTTTTGTTAAGTAATACATATATTAGAAACGTAATTTTCCAACAAACTTTAAAATGTTTTTAGGTGTTGCATAAGCATTACTTTCATTACTTCATTCAAGCTTTTAAAGTTGGGTAACATTTTTAATAATTACATTAATTGCTTAAGAATAACATTTTTGGATATATGTGATATATAAACAACTTTCTACCAAAGTTAGTGCATGATACTGCAATAACATTTAGAGAACATTAGCTAACGTTCCCTGTTAGCTGGGTATCTCTGATTTATTAAAGGATTTGCGGCGTTTATCCTCTCAGTTACACGGATGTGAAACTGCTGTACAGTGTTGAACTTGCGAGACAAATGAAGAATTCAATTCCCAAGCTGTGTCTTGACCTTCATCTAATGCAATTTCGTTTTATCGCTTCCTAGATTATCGCCCTGCCCCAGGTTACATCCATGGCGTCTCCCGGGCGCTGCTATCATTGGGTGGTCCTTGCGGAGGTCACGGCTCTGTACGTGAAGATGCCGGTCACATATATTCACTTGGCAGATGTGTGTTTTATACAATGATAAAGTATTGTTTTATTGAACACATACTCATTATCTAAAATCTGGAACTATCACAGAATTCAGGCATGGAAAAGACATGGCAGTTTTATTTTAATAGTGTGTATTCATTTAAATAGCTGTATTTTAAATACTGGTCCAAAATTTGCAGCCATGTTAAGGCCCGGTTAGTCTATTTTAAAGACCAGCCGTCTTTACTTTACAAGGGAAGACTGCATCGTACTGACAAGAAAGAATTTCCTGCCTGTCTGCACCATTTCTTACAGTAAAAACGCAGCTCTATAAATGGCCGCGACAATAGATTATCACCAAAACACGATCCCTTAGAGAGGGTAAAAATAAACATACAGACACCAGAGTAGTAACCAGCGGGAATGTTTCATTTATCACTCTGGCAGTCGTGCTCTAAAATTCATCAAGCACACGCTGTGTGTGGATAAAAGTTTATTGGGTTTTTCCTCTCTGCTCCACATTGTGATAAAAGTATAAACCATTATCGCACCAAAGTTGAGATTTCGGCAAATTCACGAGAATACATCCAACAAGCTCTACAACAGGACCAGACAAGATCAACTGAGATGAACAGCTAACATGTTAACCATCTGTTTAGGCTCTAGCTAACTAGTTACGGCGCTGTCGGCGTGTGAGATCTCGCTCGTGGTTTAGTTGTTGTGCACACAAGGCAAGTTCCCATACAAACATAATCTTATCTTAAAAACCTTTCAGGAGAACATACATATTTTTAACAATTTTTTTTGACTGACACCATGTCCTGGACCAGGCGTGACACACAGAAGCAACAAGATCAACAGTTTCTTAGTTCTCACAGTTCAACAGTAGCTGTAATTAAAAATGAATGACTGTGTTGTTGCTAATGGCTGTCAATGACTCTTTAGTATAAACTTGTTGCGCTGTGTTTGGTTAGGACATGGTGTCATGACATCACAACATTGTGTTGATACATCACAAAACAAACGATAACTGCCATTACAATACATACTGACAAATTTTAGTTATGGATTAAAAAAAACAAAGAAAGACACAAAAAAACTGTTAAAAAACAAATAATGTGACAAATAACGTGATAGTAAGTGCTAAAAAAGAAGTACTTTAAGTCAACATAATAAAATTATACAAGATCTAAACGTTCCTAAAAATAAGGGTTCTTTACAGCTATGCCATAGTAGAACCATTTTTGGTCCCCAAAAAACGTTCCCAAGGTTCTTAAAAGAACCATTATTTTCTTATGTATTTCTAATCTTAAAAACGTTTTTTCCACTACAGTACTTTTGTTGAAAGTTCTGTGAATGTTAAAGTTGAACATAAATAGAAGAACCAAAAATGGTTGTTCTATGGCACTGTGCAGAACCCTTTATTTAATAGTGTATGTTCATTAAAAGCACAAATAATCTGTTACATACAAACAAAGGCAAATAACCAGTTTAGTTCACAAATATTCAATAAATAAAGCGCAATAATGTTAGCATTAAAAGTGAGCCATTTTGTGCTTAAACTAAGAGCTTTCTGTTGGCAACAGTTACTATGTCAACTGCATACCCTAAAAATTATTATAGTTATTTAATAAACAAGCAAATGAAAGATAAGTGTGATTAGATTTACTTCAGAACAGATGTTAGTCTGGACTCAATTCTAAATATAAATGCATCTTTGCAACAAAGATCTTTAAAACTGGCACATATAAACGTTTGTCTGGCACAGTTTGGCCAGTACTGGATCACCAATGAAGAGCGGTGATCTGTGGTGTTAGGACAAATCACATCAAAATGTTATGAACATAACTTTCCTATCAATGTCCTCAAAATAATAACATTTGTGTATCATTTCAACACATTTTTTTAAATGGGCAGATGTCATTGCTGAGTTTCTAAATACCACTGTAGCTGTTATATGGGGGATAATGCCAGTTATTACTCACTGACTCACACACCAAACACACAGTTACGCTAAACACATAAAAACATTAATTCTGTAACTGCCCACTGAAACATAACTTAAAATACAAACCCTGTTTTACATATGTAGCCTATTTGAAATGTCTATATTTTTAATCATCTGTCAAACTTCCTGTTTCTATATGTAGAAATAAATTGGTCAGTTTTGTAGCCCAACAGTGTGTTTTAGTGCACACTGCTACATAGCCATGGTTGGTGAATTTAGGAATTGTCAGTGTTCAAAACGACATACAATCATACTACTCTGTACTAGTAGTGTGTACTAGTATTTCTGCAGTATATAGTGTATTATATACTGTATACTGTGTACAGTATTCTGATTTTCTCCTGTCAAGAAACCATTAATTCTTCTGAAAAGTCTTATGTTGTGTTTATAAGTGATTCTGATGAATGTTTTAAACAAAAGCGATTCAAACATAATGGGTGATGATTAATTTAAGAAGCTGAGCTCCTTTAAAATGCTTTAAAAACAACATGACACTAAAAATGAATATACTGCAGGAAGGAAAAACTAAAAACACGTGTCCAATGAAAGTCTTGTGTCAGACGGCCCTCGTGCCACTTACAGGTAAGGGAACCGGTTGAGCTTCCTGTGACTGTAAGCTGCAGAACGCTGATACGACTGCGCAGACAGCTGCTGCTGCTGCTGGTACGGACCCGAGGTTGGGCACATGACGCCCATTATGCTGTTCTTCTGCAGAAGGCTCAGAGATGCGGAGTACGGCCCAGCGGTACGTGCATGGCGGCCGGAGGACGAGGAACCAGAGGAACCGGCCGAATTGTGCAGCTGGTCCACAGCTTGCGACACAGAGGCCAGCGCAGCCGAGGCGGGATACGCGTAGAGGCTGGAGGCGGAACCGAAGAGCGACGCTTCGTGTAGCCTATAGGAGTGGGAGGGGCCTGTGGGAGGGTAGGTGGGCTGGCGTCTCAAGGATCCGCCCCCTGCGCGGTCGTGAGATGACATCGTTGACTGCTGTGCCTGCGTGAGGGAGGCGAGTTAACAAATGCGTCAGATTAACGTAACTAAACAACTAACTAACCCTGCAGTACAGACTCACCTGGCTGAGGTTCAGAGGCTGAGATCTGTTGGATGCGGCCCTCTGATGCCGGTCGCTGGACTGTGAGGTCGTTCCTTTCTTTGATTTTCCAGAACTATTGGTGCTTGGTTCTGAAATGAAGAACAAGGAATATCTTTGAGAGGTTTTATAATAATAAGATGTCAATATGTTATGTAGAGTTGTGGATTATGTAAATCTTAATGGTAAAAAACAAACATCTCCTTAGTGTCTTCTATTTTAGGAGCACCACTGTTCTTCCGATCAGAAGATGGTAATTGGGTGTTTACAACTAAATTCTGACTGTTTTGGAAGCTAGGAACCATGACTATTAAGAGGACCCAGGGGAAATTGTAGAAAATGGCCCGTTTAACACCACAGAACATTTAGATGAGGTTCAGAACACGGACCGGCTGAAAGTCCATCCCAAAGCTGCGGCTTCACCGAGGGCATCACCACTGCCAGAGATCTGGAGGAGTGCGTGTTGTTTTCTGTGAAGTTGGGGAGGTGTCTGGCGCTGAGAGGACTGCTGCTGGAGGAGGAGTCCGAGTCCTGGGAGTCGTGGACCGTCACACAGCTGATGACGTTGGTCCGCTGGTTCACACCGCAGCTGCCACTGAGAAGCAGGAATTGGAGGTCAATACATCTCATGATTAAATTGTGTTGATCTTACGCCTCAGCTTACATAAAGGCAACATGATAAAGTGTCAAACCATGAATCACGGCTCTGTATCATGGTAATAATAGCCGTTTTGTTCTAACCAGTCACAAACATCCAGACATTTTATCAAATATTGGTTTCTACTTCTCGTGTGATGTACTTTAAGTGACAATTAACATAAGTCACTTAACATAAGTCACTTTGGTTAAATGCATAAATGTATTAGGGATCAAACCTTTCAGGTGCACACTTCCTGTCGTCCTCGTCCTCTGTGTCACTGTGGATGGTGATGATGCTGACAGCAGGGCTGGGAGTGTCAGAGATGATGATTGGCTGAGACGAATCACAGCTGTGTGATGCTGAAGCGGTCGGCTGCAGTGATGACACAGGCCTGTGACAATGACACGATTCATTATAATTTGCCTTCAGTTTAAATAAAAACAACAAATTAAATTTAAATACAAGCTGCTCTTATGGACTGTAAATAAATAATAAGCTTCTGACAAAGTTTAACTTCATCTGCTCTCAATTATTTTGGCGTCATCATATTAGCATTCATGCTAAATCTAAAGATGTCTCTTCATTAAGATTTGACTGATACCTGGCTCTGCTCTCTGCATGACGACCCTTTGACCTCTTCGCTCCGTTCTGCTGTGCGCGGCTGTTGGCCGTTCCGGTGTGGGCATTCGCGTTGCGGCCCTGCGCTGACCCCTGCTGCGTTACATCACACTGACCTCCATGTCGATTCCTGGCGGAAAGCATTAAACACACGCTGTGTTGAGAATTGTGATTGGACAGCAGCTCTTAGCGATTCACTGCATTCTATTTTCACTGCTATGGTGGCCTGTTGGGTTTCAATCAGCAACACAGCCTCCGTTTCAAGCTCAAATGATTTCCATTAAAAACAACTGGATCTAATTTCCAATGGAACATTTAGGAACAGCTATGCTAATTCAGATTTCACAATTGGAACATTTGTTTGAGTGTAGACTTTAAATTCAATTTAAAACCAGTCTTGCCTATCTTGGTGTTCACACATTCAATTTTTACTCTTATTAAACAAATCAAACTCAATAGTGAACTAGGTGCACCAAAACCTGACAGTCAAAACAGCAAAACCTAGAACTGTCAATCTTTTGATAGGAAAATCTTGTTTCCTTTGTTGTTTTAGCTTATTGTAATGCCTGTTTTGTCTTATTTTAAGTCACTTTGAGGCCCCCAGTAACCCCGGACCTCAGTTTAAGAAACACTGCTGTAGAATGAAAGTGACATTATCCCATAGTCTTCTGTCTAAAATCTGTCTTTTTCACTGGTTTTGGAAGAGGTGGTGCTAACCTCCAGCTGTTGGTCTGTTGGGTGGTGCCGTCTGAGACCAGAGAGCTCACGGGGGAGTCGGACAGCACAGGGTGACTGGGGTTGTGCATGGCCAAACCTGACATCTGCTGCCACGAGGAGGGGATGAGAATCTGTTGTGTGCCTGCCGGCCAGCCCTGCTGCACACAAACACAACCAGACACACAGATTAACAAAAACACACAAACTACAGTTGCCTCTAGCAACTGAGAATCAAGTCGAAGGTGACACACAAAACAAGAAAATAACAATTTTTGGGGTATTTTGAGAAATTAGCTCAAATTATTACCCAGCAAACAGGAAGCATGTTAAGAATGTTGGTTAACACTCTTAGCCAATTCAAAGCTATCAAAATTGTTCCTGCAGTAACATTAGGAGAACTTGGCGTTACGCTAACGTTATAAAAATATAAATCAAGTTAGTGGAACATATAAACAATGTTTATACATACAAATAACATTATCATAAGACATCATTTTTAGGCTATTGTTATTTAAAAACGTTGGGAAGACATTCTTAGTATCATTCTGAAACCGTTAACTGGGTAGTAAAGCAATATAGCTTGATAGTTGTCAGTTCATTGATCTGTATAGAAAGCAGCTGATTGGTTAGAGATAGAAGGAGAGAATGAGGAGACATCTGTTGGCACAGGAGTTGGTCTGTGGGAGGAGAAATCAAACAGCCAAGCAGCCATGCTTCACTGCAACAGGCCCTGAGCTCCAAAATAAACTGCCTTGTTAAATTATGACAGATATATGAGGGAAAGAAACATTTAAACGGCCACTTTCCACCCTAAACCTTAAAAAGCAGCAGAAACGAATAACAAGTTGTTTCATATTTTGCATCCATAATCATCTTGACCTGTAGCATCTTTGAGAAACCGCAATGTGCATTAATGTTACATAAGGTGTGTTTGACACAGAACCAGACATTAGCAAACACCTGATGCATCGCATTATAAATTGCATTTGAAAAATATTGCAACATTGTCACTTGTGACAGAGGTTGCTTAGTTAGAAGCACTTGTGTTCATGTTGTTGGCTAAAGCATGTTTTCCGTCTTAATGCGTCCAACGTCGCAACACCAGAATGCGACAGCCACAAACACAGCCTAGAAATGCAACATGCAATCGGGGAGAGGAAGAAAGGAAATAGACGCGTTTCATCACAAGGGCTCGAGTTTACCAGCATGGCGGCACTCGTCTCAAGGCGCCGAGGGCCCAGCGGGGTCACTCCTGCCGCAGGAAGCCGCAGCGATGCCACCGTCAGTGGCGTGCTGGTGGTCTGGTTGGGGAAAGGGTGGAGGGATGTGTGGAGGAACTGAGGATGGAGGAAAGGATTGCAGGGTTACAACGACTGAGCTGACAGAGAAAGTGACTTGCCAAGGCCATCATCCTTCCACCATCATCATAATTTAAACAAAACAAAGAGAGCTGAGGCTGAACTCTGAGTAGCAGAAGGATTCATATATTTTGACGTTTACATGCAACAACCTTCATTAAAGAATCAGTCCTTGTCACATTTGACAGTTTTAAGTTATAAGGACATTTTTGCTTTTATTGGACCGGACAGTGGATTACAGCAGGAAGTGACAGGACAGGAACCTGTAGTTGGGCCTCAAACTTGTGGCAACCTTGTGATTTTCCAAGTGCAGCCCACAAGACTGAGGAGGAAAGTTTTAAGTCTTTGGGAAAACTAAAACACCAAAAACTATAGACATTACCAACAAGCTGCCATTTTATTACTGCGAATGAGGGAAAGTAAGTCCCACCTTCTAGTTGAAAGAACCAATCACTAAACACCAACTTCTCAGGTGGGAGGGGCTCAGCAGTGAATGTTGTGAGGTACTCGTCAGCCCTTGTGCATGTGCAGTAGCTCATGTAACTTGAATACATGTTTAATAAATATAGTTTAATTGTGACCTTAACCACAAACCGGCCTTCCCTCATTCAAGTAAACAAGACTTGGTCTTGTATGCCTAAAATAGCTGCCTGGAGGCGTTGCAAAGTGTGAAGACGCTGTACAGTAAATGCTAAAATAGAGGGAGACACACGAACAGCATGGTAAAGCACATATTATACATAACATTCAGATGACAAACACACAGTGGACCCTACCTGCGTCAGCATGCTGGGCTGAATGTGCATGGGTTGGGTGGTCTGAGTCTGGGGTACTATGGGAACAGTGTTGTCCATTCTCACTGGATAGCCAGCGTGTTTGTTGGAGGTCTGCAGTCCTGCTGAATCACAATTCATAACATTCAGTTACGGTTTCCATGTGACAACAACCAACAAACGGACAAGCACAAAGTGTGAGTGTAACCCAGCAGGGAACATTCTCTGAACATTGGCTAACATTTCCCGAAGGTTCTCTTAAAGTTATCAAAAAACATTCTAGCAGTAACGCTAGTGAACCCATGTTGCTAACGTGAACATTGTAGAATTTTAAGAAATAATGTTGTAATGTTTTTGGATCTTAAATGGAAATGTTAGGAAACATTCTTACAACCTAAAACTGTTAGCCGGACATAAGGATACAGGTAGAGGGGAGTGAGGGTGAGTAAAAAAAGAAGGAGGGGTGGGTGTAAAGGGGTCACAGAAGGGTGTAAAGGGGTCACAGGCTCACCCTGTATGGTAGGAGGGCACACAATGAGGGTTTGCTGGAAGGGCTCGGACTGGGCACACAGCTGGGTAGGGCGAGACTGTAAGGGCATACTCTGCTGGGCCAGGCCTGGTATATTTATAGTGGCCTGCTGGTACAGGCCAGGCTGGTAGTTCAATAACGGAACGTTGCTGCTCAGAGATAAGGACTGCCCCCCCGTGGAGGCCATCTGCTGGTTAAGAGGGAGATTCTTAATATCACAGACTGTGTACAGAAATAACACTGAATATCTAAACACACAGGAGCGTTTCACATACAGCTCTATGATGTAATACCTGCTACAGCAGCTTGGCATTTCCTGTGCTACTGTACTGCATAATTTAGTCTGAAGGCTTACAGCTACAGTGAAGATACTTTAAGGACTAGTTCACTGAAAAGACATTGTTTCACCTTAGAAGACATTTATTAACCCAGGGTTTGGTTTATGTTTATGATAGATAGAATCATTTTGGAGTTTTAAAATCTCAGGCATTATTTACAGTCATTATAAAGATAGGAAGAGCCAGGATAATATTATATAATGAAACTCCAGTTCTGTTTGTTTGAAATAATAAATGTATGTACATTTAAGTAAATTATACAATCATTTTCATTTTTGGATAAACTATTTGTTTAAAGGAACAGTACACACAAAATTAAAGTTCTATCAACTATTTATTTAAAGGAATAGTTGCCCCATAATTCTATCATTATGTATGTACCATTATGTATCATTATGAATTCCCACAATGCATCTGTGCAGGACCACACCTGACTGTGCTGATTCAGCTGACTGCTGAAGGTGACCGTGAGGTTGGCGGCGGCGCTGGGGGTGTTGTGACTCCCAAACAGGTTCTTATTGTTGTCGAAGACAGTACACCGTCGCTTACAGATTTCCATGTTTTGGAAGCAGGACTTCACACTGTGCAGCGAGATGACAGGCGTTAGCATCATTACAAGAAGTGCGCTAGTCACTGTTGTAATGTGTAAAATCTGATCTGCAGACAATAAACAGGCAGGACTTACTGAGAGCTGTGTGGGAAGTGCAGTAGATGAGCCATCGTCACAAATGTGTGGTTGAGAGTCTTGGTGGGCGTGATCCTCTTGTCAGCATCCAGCGTCAACATTTTCTTCAGCAGGTCAATGAATTCCCTACGATCCGCCTTTTCCGCCAGGATGTCGGTTCCCTCCAAATTAGTCATGTTGACCTGGAGCGGGAAATAATTAAATTGTGTTGCTTAGCGATTAGCAAAGTTGTTAGTGTATTTTGATAGGTTCATAGTTGTGATGTCATTATAATGACATTGTGTGATTGGCCAGTTTTTGCAGATTTGTTTTAAATACTAACAGTTTGAGTGGACAAGTGGCCAAAACTGTCAGTTAAAAAAAATCCTGTTTTTGTCCATGTTATCGTCTTTTAAAAACCTAGAAGATGGATTGCATTGATAATTATAAATCATACGTAGTTATTCTACATCATTTGAGTCTCATTGTATACATGTTTCAAATACATAGTCTTTACCTGCATCATGTCGTCCAGGCAGTTGAAAATATATTTCCTGGCCTCTTTGGACTTAATCCCAAACTCTCCCTCGTGCTCGGTGGGAGTCTAAAACAGACACAGTTCTGTGAGGAAATCGGTCTCTCACGAATTGATTACTGATGACTGTCGAAACACATAGTGATATGTTAAATGGGACGTGCCTTCAGTCTCCACAGAGGGTAGCTGGAGTCCGGGCCTCTGTGGAAGAATCGGCTGGTTTTGGTGCCGGCACTCAGGAGGTACTCGGCTGGCAATCCTTGTGTCTGAGAAATGTACCGGATCTGTGGTAAAATCAATCAGAATGATCCATTAAATACTTTATATTATATACATTATATACAGAGTATATACTTATTAAATACATACTATATATACAATAATATTTTATATAAAGAATACAATACAAGCCCTATTATACACAGAATATATAAAGATATATATATGCACGCATAAATGCACACACACACACACACACACACACACACACACACACACACACACACACACACACACAGTTTGTTTTGATTGTTTTTCTCTATTATAATTAATAATCATTGACTTGTGGTTGACTAATGTATTTTAATGTATACTGCATTATCATTATTAGCTAATATCTATACCCTCTTTAATGGCGCCCTCTTCTGGTAGTTACAACATCTACAGACAACTGCAGAATGTCGCTTTTATGTCATTTACAAGATTTCAGCCCAAGTCACCCGATTACTAACCTGATCATACTCTGATGCTCCGGGATACAAAGGCCAGCCCAGAAACAGCTCAGCTATGACACAACCCAGGGACCACATGTCAATAGCCTCACAGAACGGAAGTCCCAGGATGATCTCTGGAGCTCTGATGATTGAAGACAAACACGTATGAGTAAATATAATTAACGTCTTGAGGCGAGGTCTCCTACAACATCTACAGACCTGCAGAGTTTAGCTTCAGCCTTCAGTTGCTGAAGCTAGATTTTGCAGGTCTGTGGACCTCCAGAACCATAGATGTCTGGATATCCATCTATTCCTCACCTGTAGTATCTGGACTGCAGATAGGTGGAGCACACGGCCTTGGAGACATGGCTAGCAGAACCGAAATCAATGACTTTGACTCTATATGGCTGTCTGATGGGATCCACCAGCATGATGTTCTCAGGCTTCAGATCAGCATGGATGAGACCCAAACTCTTTAGCTTCATCAGCGCTGTGGCCACCTGCTGCAGAACCGGCCGGATGCATTTGAGGAGCAGTGGGCTGAACTTGCTGTGCTTGAGGAAATCATAGAGGTTCTGCTCCAACATCTCAAACACCAGGCAGGTGTGGTTCTTGTGCTGGAAGCACTCGTAAGAACGCACAAAGTTGAATTCATCCGCGTTCTCCGTGCTCAAGCGGCTGAGGATGCTCACCTTAAAGAGATAGAACATCATGTTTAAAAAAAGTTACAGACTTCAAATAAATGATCTACATTCTTATTGAGCTGAACACCTTTAGCACTCACCTCTATTTGACCCTGGCGAGCGTATGATGGATGATTCTTAAGAATCTTAATGGCCACTATCTCATTAGTTCCACGCTTCCAACATTTGGCAACCTGTCCGAAAGTTCCACGGCCGAGGAACTCCAGAACCTCGTAGCTGTTGGAGACCGAGCAGAGAATTTCATGCTGGACCAGCTGGTAGTCGCCTTCACTGTGGGAGTTGCTGCTCTTGGTGGTGGAGGCAGAATGAGCGATGGATTGAGCTGTAGCGTTGCCTCCACCTCCGGGAACGCGGTTGGGAAGGATGGGAGCCGAGAGCTCCTCTAAGATCTGCACGCTGTCGCTGCTGTCCACTTCCTCGCTTTTCCTCTTCAGACTTCCCTGTTTCCGGTAGCCCTCGCAGGCCAAAGAGGTGGAGCCTCCATCTTTACCCTGCTCGCTCGATATGGAGGACGATGAAGATGACGACAAAGGCTCCGGAACGCTGCCTGTGCTGTCTGCAGCACGTACCACGGCCTGTTCCCGAGAACTTCCAGAGGGAGCAAAGACCAGGTTGGAGGAGTTGTAGCTGGGGTTGAAGCCAGATGTGGAGGGGGAGGAGCCATTTGTCTGATTCGGGCTCTGCGGGTAGCAGCTGCTCTCGTCTGATTGGCTGCTCACGTTCCAAACATGATTTTCCACCTTCAGTTTCTTGGAGCGGGAGAGGCCGCTGGAGGACACGGAGGGAGAGGAAAATGCCTGGAGTTGTGAGGACATGTCTGGGAAGCACAAAGGGAAAATGTGAAAACCATTTTAGATTTAGATTTGAAAAGATGCTTTAATTTTGGTAAAATATGGAGAGGCTAGCAATAGCAACAGCAACCTAGCCTTAAGGGACAACATTAATCTAGTATACATGAACACAAACTATCTCAGCACACATTGTGTGTATAAAAGAAACAAATGTTCGCTGCCATGGCAACAGATCCAGCTAGATTACCTAGGGTGGTTGCTATAGAAATTGCTGTATCCAGTTAAATGAAAGAGGGTTGTCATAGAAACGGTTGATGTTGGGTGATAATACAGAGAGGTGGCGAAGACGAACCTTTCATTGTTCACATAAATGCATCACTTCAAACTGTGTCCAATGTGTCAGAAGAAGATTTAAAGCAAAGATTTATGAAATCTGCTGATGCCCAAAGTGTCGTTTCAAGTTATCTAACAAAGCTGATCTATCACTGATCGATACAATAACGTGCAATGGTTGAAACGCTATTTTTCAGTCGTGCACTTAAAAGTTAAGCAATGCGAGATCTGCGTTGCAATCTAATATCGTTACCAGCCAACAAACCTCGTGACAAATAGTTCGCTAGCTGCAAACATGCAGGACGCATGAAACGCATGCAAAACACATCGCATTTACTCCCCATGTGCAATGAAACGTTACATCAAACAGTTGATCTCTGTAACTCACCTGAGATCCTCTCAGCTCCGACCTGACACTTGTTCCTCATCTTCTGTATTAGGCCTCATTGTTTTCTCTTTCTCATAAAAACATTCGGCTAAAAACATCACGTTGTTCAATCCGACATGCTTTCACGGGGCGATAAAATCAAACACGGCCCAAAAATCCGTCAATCTCATCATTACACATTAATATTCTGCAAGGACATCGCACAGAAATACGACCGAGACCTGGAAAGGAATGTAGGACATCAAACTGGCACCATTTCCGGGTTGTGAGCGCGAACGCTGATTGGTCGGATGCGTGTCACGTGACGCGTTAAATCACTGGCTCAGGCTTGTTTGGATTACAGTCAGTAAGTATAAATCCTGTTTTTCCAAAGACTGTTTCCTTTTTGTCACTGCAGAAACACGCAGCCAAAAGCTTGAAAAGACTGATTTAAGTATTTTTATGAGCAAACGCTTGAATGCTTTAAATTGTTTTAATATAATCAGCAAACAACAAACTGGTATGTTAACCAAATTTAAGGACTTAAAAAGATTCAGTGTTTGCATAACACTGGTTACACAACCAATAAGCTACATTACATTTCCATTGAAACTCTTAGTGGTTTCAAATACTGCTTGTTAGCTATTAAGTAACTTAAAACACATGTAAACTATCAATAAGTATTTGTTTATTGCTTACATTGTGTATTTCATAGTTTGCAACAAGGACAGTGAATAGATACCGTTACACACAAACACAAAACCACACAACCACCAGCTTTCTTTAACAGAATATTATTTATTCAAAATGTAAACACAACATGACTATCAGATTACACGTTCCTCTAAAGGAAAGGATATCAATCAGTGTTCATGGAGACACTGGAAAAAAGCATTACTTCTAATATCCGAGACATCAGAACACTTGAAATCGGGGAAGAAAATCTTAAAAAGACCAGAACATACAGGTACAATGACAGCATTCATTTACTCCCGCGTGTGCCCCACCAGAGATGTACAATGCATGTAGATTTGAGCAAACGAATCATTCTTTCCTGTTTGTGCAATACAGAGATTTTGGAGAAAGCCACTCACCTTTTCTAAATACCGCAACCTTTTACAGTACAACAGGAAATGTTAAGATTTTAATAAGCTTAAAAGCTTACAAGCATATTCTTGTGCCTATGCTATAAAATATTTCAATTTATTGAGAATTATTGCATAAATCGCAACCCTTGAAAATAATGAAGTGCTGTGTATTATGAAAGCCAAACAGTGCCAACAATCCTACATATTGCACAAAACAAATTATAGTGTTACACGGCCTGAAAAACGAGTGTGCTTGCTTTTCTCCTGGCTGATGTGTCCCTCCCACAGAAAGTTTGTACACTTGAGCACCGCATCACAGACGAACAAAAAACTGACGAATAATTAATTTCAGGCCATTTTTGTTCTACCTTAACTGGTTGTTATGGTTGCCATAGCGCAAGCGAGCAAAAATGCGTAAATCTCCAAAGGTAAAGCATGTTTACAGTCACACCACTTCTGTTAAATAAAAGATTTTGGGTTATCACACAATAAATGTGGCGACACGCATCCGAACTGTATTTTGTAAGGAATGACTGGACTACAATTCCTTCTTATAACCTTCCACATAAAAACTCCTATACGCAGATTTTTAAATTAAACAGATCTAGGAGAAATATGAAATGCTGATTGAACTATAGAGGCTTAAAATGCTTGTTTTACATCGTGGTCGCATGGAATTGGCTTCCTGTGATAAATGGGTACGTAGAAAATTAGTTTAATTTTCTTACACGTTAATAAAGCCATTGTGTCATGTGACCTCGTCTCCCCACTAAAGAGAAAATCACTTAGCTCATAATTTCATTATGGGACTGTTTCTTTTTATTTGGTTGTGAGAAAACCTGTTGATTTCTCGCTACCTTTTTTGGTCGTAAGAACAGCTCCAACCTCACGTCCCTCCCAGCGTGTTTTCTGATTGGCTGATTCATTCTTGTGCGATGCTCCGCAGAACGTATTTAACCGTGTAGGCGAAGGCAGCGAAGCCTACGATGACGAACAAGTTAGCGAGTGCTCCGCCCAGGAGTCCATGGTTACGATTGACCTGCTGTAGGTCGGGAGGGTGGGCACCCCCTGGTGGCAGATGCCCGTTCAGTGGCAGATGCCCGTTTTGTGCATGGTGGGCTTCACCGTCGGGCACCACGTCAGGAAGCGGCAGAGCTTGCGAGCGAGACCTGAGCTCTTCCTGCATGCGTTGCTTCTGCTTGATTTCCTGTTGGAAACACGATTCATGGCATTTTAATGGTGACACATGCAGCTAATGCATTTCTTAAGTGCATTGTATGCGAGTCTCGCCAAACACCTACTTCAACAACATCTGGGAACAGTTCACAAAACACTTTGTCTTTTATGTTGAACGCAAGGCTTTGAGAGGCCAGCTGTCTTTTCTGTGAGACGAAAAAGTAAAGCAGATTATCAACACTATAAGCTTATACAAAAAATAAGTAACAAACATAAATTTGGTTTGATTGAAAACTGGCTTTCTAAGTGCACACAAATATTTGGTGAATGCTTTAAGACAAAGCTGGGAGATATCAGTGCGTCACTCACTGTAAAGTCAGAGGTTTCAATACTGCCGAGAGTCGGACCCTTTTCCACCATAAAGCTCAAGAGTCCAGTCAGGATGGTGGAGACGGACCACGCCGGATTCCACGTGTCGGGGTGGAAATCTGTGATTGACAGACATAACCTGAGAGAGAAAACAAATCGTGTCAGTCAAACTGTCTGTGCGATCGTCCCTCAGGCTCCATAAAAACACTTTAATTCACCTGGTGTTACACTTAAATCTTCCGTTGGGTGTGATCATATAAATGCTCGGAGGTTTGAAAGGAAATTCCCGTGGGAAAATGAGTTTTCCGTGATAATATCCGCCTGGAAAAGAAAAAAGTGAGAAATATATAAAGAGACGTTGCACAATTTTCACAATTTTGAGAATAAAATATGGAGATAATCACCTTCATACGGGGTTTTCTCAGGACCACGTACTAAATAATGCCTGCAAATAAACCACATGAATAATGTGATATAACATTAGTGAATAACATGAACGGATCTGTAGTGAAAACAGTAATCATATAGTAATGAAAGATAAATGGGTTGGACATCATGCCATCATGTCCTCGCCTTCATTTTGTTCTACTTTGAGGTGAAGTATTTGTCTGTATTTGTGAAGTGGAAAAGTAAATGCTAATACAGTCAGTAACGCAGAGAAAAGTCACACTTACCATTCCAGAATGTTTGATGGCAGAGGTTCTGCGCAGATGTACGGAACTGGATCCTTCTTTATACGCAGGTAGTCTTGTTTTAACCTCTGTGTTGCTGTTGTTGGGGCCCTCTTGTTTAAATTGTTGCTCATCTGTCAAATCAATGCCACACATGTCAAAGTTTAAGAGTGCAAAAACAACACAGTTTGGTTTATAGTTTGTTGACACTCATACGAACCATATTGTTGAGTGGTTTTAAACACACAGCTTGACATGCGTGTAGGGTTTCGCTTTGGATAATCGTCTACCTAATGTCAATCTAAGATTTAGATTCCCTCCTCTCAATACACTTATCTGCATTTATCTACGCAAAAGCAACAACACAAATGTTTAGTAAAACGGAAAGTATCTGGACAAATACTCCATGCATCCAGAAAGTCACGATATTTGCTTATGGACAGCTTGTAGTCAAATAAGACAACAGTGACAACAAGCATGTGTAAAGTTAAAGGCTTAGATGGACGCCCAGCCTGGATTTCCAGTAAGCTTTTACCTAGACAGCATCTCTGGGCATCATGGTTACGTTCCTGATATACGAACCAAACGCAATTGAACGTCTACGATGACCACAGTTGTTGTATAGACAGCTTCGAAACAGTTACATATATACAAAACGGGTGTTTCAACGGGTCAGTCTCACCTCTTTCAACGCCCTGAACGGGATCAACCAGGTCAGATTGGGAGATATTTCAATATTCTTTTGTTTTATATTGAATGCGCCCTCGAGAAACTTCAAAAATAACAAAAATTGTAGCTCTTCGGCTAAGGTGAAATTGTCATCTGTCCCCCATACCAATATGGCCGCCACAACACCAGGAAGTGATGACGTCAACGACAAAATAAAAGTCCTAGAAGCCCTTAGGACGCTTTTCAAAATAAATGTTTATAATATAAACGTTTTCATTTCTGTTTTTAAAACAATATGCGAACACGTAGAGGACTAAATACTACACAAAATCGGGTAAATAATATCTAGTGTCTGTATTTGTTATTAGTTTAATGATGTTAATCAAAGTTAAAATTGTTACAATTGTTTACCAGTTAAATATAATTTTAATCCAAGTTTTCTTCTCTGTAAAATTGAATGGATTTGTTACGTAAATAAGCTAAAAACAGAAGAGCTTTTTGTTTAAAGGAACTTGTGTGAAACGTACTTAAAGTACAATGTTTTATATAAATCATGGTTTATGATGCAGCGACTATTATTATGTTTTTAATTTTATGACAAAAACAGGTTTGTTGGTTTTTTTTAGATATTTTATTTCACACACCAAAATATTCACTCCACATACTTTGCTATAAAATATCATTATTAAAGATATATTATCAATTTGCATCAAAAGAGACCGTGTACAATATCTGCATTTGAATTTGCTTTGATATATTTTATACAGAGCAAAGCAAATATAGACTATACCAGCATAGTCAATACAGAACAATACATTCATCATTACAGCAAAATGATAAAAACAAACGTTTGGACATTTCTTATCAAAATAATCCAGATACATTTTATAATGAGGATAAAATAACATTGAGATAAAAACATTCATGCATGACTTTTGTTTGATTATGTGTTTTTATTCGTCTTGTAACCGTAATTCAAATACATTTTCATGAGGTTCTTTAATGTTTCATAAGTGCTTGTTACTGTCTAATTCAGCTAAATTATAAAAAGAAATAAAAGGAGAATTGATACAACAACTGAACAAATAATGTGGGCTAAGTCCAGCTGCCCCCTGTAATGATGAACGACTAAAATAATCACAAACTTTCAACATGAAACCTCAATTATTATACAAAATCCTTCAAACAGTCAGAAAAGTTCCACCCTGTTTATGGTATCAGCTTGTGACACCGGCTTCATCTCGCCCAAAGTCTTTCTGTTAAACTCTAGATTGAACAGCAAAAAAAAACTTGCTTTAGTTTCAATACAACAGTATTAGAGATTTGTGGTTGCCAGGCAACTACCTGAAGGAATGCCGGAAGTGAATACTCCTCCGTTTCAGCTTCTCCGGATTGTGTGAGGCCATATGGGAAAACTCACGGAAAATATCCAGGTATGTTGTGTCACCTGCAATGTCATCAAACACGATTGTACAACATGAGTTCTGTGACTGAGCAAAACATTACAGATCTAAAACAACTATTATTTAATGCAAGCACAGGGACTTTTAAGCTTTATTTACAAGTTATATTTAGTCTTTTTTTAACACTGAGGTTTTAAATATTTCAAACCTATAGAAAAAGTTGATCATCAACTTTATTTGACAGAAATGTCTGATTTTTTTTTGTTTTAAAATATTAGAAACTTAAGCTACAAACTACAAAATTAAGAGATTTGTGCCTCTATTGTTAAAAAGTAATAATATAAAATCCATAAGTGCCACATGCTCTGGAAGATAATTTTTGAGGACCCCCGTTAACTTGTACCACTATAGCAGATGCTTAATCTCGCCTCACAATAATTGTGCCATATAAGGTCTATGTACTGTCTAGGTGACCATGGCAACGACTGAAACTATGAGGAGAACAAAGCGGAGGGTCGACCCCTTCGCTGGACTGTGTGAATTTCTCATGCTTGATTTACAATGAGACTGTCTGTGTCTGTCCAGAGAAGAGGTACTGCCTGGTGTCTTCACTAGAGGAGTTTAATTTAAGATAAGCTCTGTTGCAGCTACACTAATACACTTAACACTTGCCCCATAGACTCCTGTAGTAAGTGCAAGTTGTTGTTTTTACCAAGTGAGTATTAGTTAATATATTTCTGTGTACAGAATATTACAGATGCTGTTAACAAAGTTTAACCCTGTTGTAATGTTACTTAAAGTGATGCAATTAACTGATTTAATTTATTTGTATTTTGTTTATTTGTAAATTATGCACAATTTCTCCATTCAATAAAAACTATTAATGCATTTGAAAAATGTTCCTCTTTCTTGTAAGTTGTAACTTTGTCTCTCTACTGTCATCATCTCTGTTTAAAACCTAAAATTTAAAGCTAGCTATAAAGTTATTAAGTTTTAAAGCTACGTGCTACATGTTAGAAGCTACGTGTCATATTGCAGCAAGAAGTTACCAATAGTTACTGAACAGAAATCTGTTATTGAGAAATCTTATCCAAAACATCCTGCACTTGAGCTTTAAAAACTTCAACAGTGAGTTTGAGTTTAGGAGTAAGTTGTGTTAATGCAGATTATGTAGCACAAACTAATCACAGAAGAACTAGACAGGAAGCAAACAGAAAGGAAGCACAAGCAGTTAGTAGTTGTAACGTTTCATTTATTCTTAAGATTTTTTTCTGTTTAGAAGAATCAAAGGACAGAAATGCAGCAAAAATCAAAGATTTAGTTGTCGTGGTTTTAGTTACAGAAGAATGTTTAGACAATATTCAGACATGTTACAAATCTCAGCATGACACTGAAACAAAAAGACCGAAAAAGTTAAACAAAAATTTGAAAGCAAGCAGTAAGAATTTATGCGTAACTACAGCCATGAGCTAGAAAACTTTGCATTAGTATTTAATTATTGATTGATTGGTTGTTAACTTTAAGTACAATAACACATTAAGCTTTTCCAATGTAACTTTTTTTTATCGCTTCACCAGGACGGTGATTCTATATCATTAAAATGAACGTTCATGTAAAGTATACAAGCATGTTACAGAAAGTGCTACGATTTCATTGGCCAGAGCGACAAAGACGACACACCAAACCAACCAATCAAAAGTCTCAAACTTTCACCCCAAGAAAATCTCCTTTAGTCTAGCCTGCCCACAAGCTACAGATATTGTATTTATACATGAATATTTTAAGTGCTGTTTGTTCGATTGCTTTGGGGGAAAGGCATTACACACAAAATGTCTGCAGTCTTTGGCTGGGATTTTGAGATATGATTGGACAGAACTGGACGGCTAAATCAATTCTCTAACCAGGTACACATGGGAGTTTACATAAACAGCCACACAATGAGATCACGTCTCATAAATATATTTATGACTCCCATGTGACCCCTGATACAGATATAAAAATGTATGACATCACGTTAACTCGCCCGTCGTCTTATACTGTAGCCTTTACTGCATTATACAGCTGATATTTTGGCATAGTTTGACCTTGAGACCACAGTGAGAGTAATTTTCACATATATATGGTTTTGGAAGGGCAAAAACAATCGACAGATCAGAGCAACAGCAATAACTGCACTACTAATAACAATAATATAATTAAAATTATATTAAATGACTAGCTTTATACATAAACCCCAGAACTGGAAATCAGTAGCTGTTTAACATAAAACAGCAGCCATTTTAAAAACACAGCTGTGTAAATGTACCACATAAACTATTTTTTTTACATCCCAATAATGAGCTTTTTGTCCTGAACTGCAGGTTGTGTTTTCTGGATATCATACAATGATGTTTTTATGGTGGTTTTTGAAATCGGTGGATGGTATAAATCGCAAAATATCTAAAGTTACAAAAATACAAATTTCTGATATCATTGCACTACTGCTCTGGGGAGTTCTGGTAAAATCATAAACATGATTTATGAGGCATTTTCTACATCAACATCAAAAAATATGAAATAAAAGCAACAGTGCAGTTGAGAAAAGTGCATAACAACAAACAAATCACATTTTCGGTTTGTAGATTATTAGTTAGTCTTGCCCAAAACATTATATACATTTATACATGTTATAATCACAGTTTTCTTCAGCTTGTTGTTTTGAGAGCCCAGACCCTGTTTAAACCATGCATGTGTACAAAATAATGCCACTTAAACACTACCAAAATAAATATAGACACAGCTGCCTAAAACACTGTATAATACTGGCTAACTTTACTGTAAATACAGTAAAAGTGCACTGCACTGTGTAGGAGTCTTTACATTGAAGTACACTAGGTTAGTTTTTATAGTATACTTGTAAGGTGCAATTGTCTGGGAAATTTGCCCCTGGTGGCAAAAATCACCAAATCCAATAAGTTGTTCACAATATGAAACCACACAAGAATGCGGTTTGAATCAAATCTGAGATGCGACATGCATGCAATGCGTCAACTGAGGTGCGACATGCATGTGTGGTTTAGATTTCCTGTCTAAGTGGGCGGTTCATGGCTAGGCATTCAATGTTCACAGTACACACCGGATATTGATATTGATACACACTACAAAAGCTATAGATACCAGATTGTATAACTGATGCCATCTTACTCTTACCAAGTGAGACCATTGACTAGGTTCACTTCAGGCTAACCTGGTAATCTCCAATTCACCATTAACCAAATGACCAATGACTAGTTAAAAATCCTGTATAAAGCTCCATAAGAAACTGGTTTATCTGAATTGTAACTCAAGAATTTTGCAGCCTGGTGCATCACTGCAGTAGATAACCTGGGTATTGGCAGGTCATGGCATATAACACTGATAAAAACAAACAGGGAAATGGGCTCTCTAGTACTCGGCTATGTTGAGACAGATAAACTCTTGTATGCATTTCTTATACTGCTGTTCTGTGGGACTACTGCTAGAATATTGACCTGGCTGACCAAACGGACCTTCCGACTCCCGCATCTCCTCGTTCATCCGAGCCAAACGCAACCTGAGGATGGAGAGGTTTGGATCAAACCATTGCAAATTGGGGTACGATTCAAACATACACATTCACACACACACTCTCATACACATTCACCTTCACACACACGTGCACACACACACATACACACACACACACACACATCAACTACTAACTATGTGATATAACTTACAGAGTGACTATATCTGCATTAGCGGCTTGCACAGCTATGCTAAGGGGGTCTTGCCCATCCTGGTCCCCATCGTTTTGGCTCGCCCCTCGTTTCAGAAACAAACACACTTGACTGGAAAGAGAGAACAAGTTCTAGAACAACTGTTGGGTTTAACTTTTAAGGTTAGACTTAGCTTAGCTTTAGGATGTGTGTGTTGTTCTGCACTCACCCAGTATGACCCAAATACGTGGCGTGATGCAGCGGGCCCCTCCCCCTGAGGTCTCTTTGGTTGACGTCTGCGCCATTTTGTAGCAGGAACTCACAGGCTATCAAAGACCCCTGAACACAGACGGCAGAGTTTTGGACTTCCTGTTGCTCAACTAATATAGCGTTACATTAGCAATGCAAAGGTTGTGAGTTCAGTTTCCAGGAAACACAATAAACATTAATGTAAAAATGAAATGTATGTGTTGAATGCGTTGTGTAAAAGTCAATTTCCACATTTAACGGGTGACTCACTCCAGTCACAGCCTGGATAAGTGGGCTTTTTCCCTCATCTTCCTCATTTGCAGAGTTGACATCAGCTCCGTGCGCTAAAGCTTCGGCCATGACCGGAAGATTCCGGGCCTGACAGGCCTTATAGAGCAGCGTTCCAGGATCCATTTCCCTCAGATCCTCCGGATCGGACGTCTCCGGCTCCAGTTCAGCTTCATTACTCGAGTCTTCGGACACCTCACACTCTGAACGTCAAAAACAACATAACATGAGACATCTGCCTCAGCCGTCACGTCCCACAGTGTGAGACAATTCATTAGTCAGTGTTCACTCACCCTCCTCTGTGACGCTGTCCACCACAGACTCGAACACCAACACGTCTGTGCTGCCGTCTGTACTGCCGCCCAATCCGCTGTCACTGCTCAAACCTGTGGGACCAGCACAAGTCCAACAGGCGGCGCATTACAAGCGAAGATAATTATAATACGCCTGGCACTTACACAACACAGCTAAACGACTTCCAATCTGAAAGGGAGAGCCGTATACGTTTCACAGGACAGAATGTGAGACTTACTGCGAGGGCCTGATCCAGTGTCAAAATATGAGAAGAGGGAGTCCAGCTCATCCGGGCAGAAGAGAGATTCTCTCCGGAACTTTCTCTCCAGAACCGCAGCTGCTGTTTAAAGTTGAAGAGAAAAACACATGTACAATATTTTCAGCTGTTTGTTTGATATATATGCTCTTCTGAAGTAGATATTTGAATAACATTGCATTGAATTCATTAAATGTTTTCTACAATTGTTTCTACAACATTTTGAGGAAGACCCATGAAGAAAAAGAAGATTTTTGTGATATAGTTTATTGATTTTGTGATATAGTCTAGTGATATGATTCGCTAGTAACGCTCGTCACCCATTTATTTTTGGGTTCTCCATGACCTTTCCAAGGTATTTGAAGATTATCACGCCCTAACCATGAAGCTACCATGGTACCATAACCAAAACATCATGCTGATGCCACGTTTACAGAAGAAGTATTACAGAAGTTTTGCAGAAGTTCAGGACATCAGGCACCTGTGGAGAGGCTTGCAGGAGAAGCACTTCCTGGTTCTGGTCTGTATTTCCGGTGTGTTTTGGAAACCGCTGCGGCGCTATTATGTCTCCTGCACTTCCTGGAGTTCCACCGGGGCTCCGATTTCCTCCCGCCGTTGACCAGAACTTCTCCAGTCATCATTTTCTTCAGGAATTTCTTCTCCACATACTTAGCCTTGATCCAGGCCTCCTTTTCTTGCCTTAATAATGACAAAACTGAGGCAGTTAATCAAACGTCAACCTTCAGAACCAAAGAGCTGAAGCATCAGTATCTCACCTGGAGCTGTTCGGTCCTGGTTTCTTCAGACCCTGTTCCTCACAGCTGCCCTCATAGATGTGGTTGATGACACTGTTTCCTAGTTCACACATGAGCTGAAGGAATCAGAGGAGAAGGAAATCATGTTGGTCTGTTGTGAGGTGATGTGTTGGGGTCAGGGTTAGTCAGATGGTCAGGGTGAAGGGTTAGTCAAAATTAGATCTTGATGTTTGTGCAGACCTTTAAAAGTTCTGGTTCCCATGAGTCCAGAGTGAGAGAACGGACCTTTGAACAATGTACTCCCAAACTCCTGTGAAAACACAAAACCACTAGTTAGGTTACAGACATTATGATGATGTTTTTGTGGGTTGTGTGTGGTAATCTCAGAGCAGCATTGCAGCTACAAGTTCTTCTGAGTGCAAGTCATCCAAAATGACTTTTGTGAGGAAAACAATGTGATTCTTCTAAGGAAGACAATATGAGAAATGCTATACAAACTTAAGACCATTTTTACAGACAACAGCTGTTGAAATGAGTAGAGGACAGTTTTAATAGTGAGCATTTAACATGTTTCTGTCAGGTATACAAGTATTAATACCTTTATAGGGGTGAGGCGGACCACATATTAGCATTAGTAATGGATGGGGTTAATGCTAAACTAAACTACCCAAGTTCTGAGCAGCACTGAGGCTGTTGACATCACGCTACAGCTTCCCACACTTTCATGTAAATGTGTTGCCCGTCCACTAGATCGGTTTGTTTCCAGGCAACCAAGTTAAATACACAGAAGAGTATGTGATAGTGTGCCACACTGTCTGAAGCATCAGCCGCATTCACGCATGAGAGGGGGAGTGGCTTCATGGAGCGCATGAATATTCAACAGATTATGAGAGCAGAGACTGGGTCGATTACATAAGTGGCGATTATGTTAATGAAAAGAAGTGATGCAGTCATTGAGATCTTATGTCGTTGTGTTTCTAAGGAATTGTATGACTTTCTTTAAGGATGTGTAAACATTTTTACTGGAAAAGAAGACAAAAAGTGTTACTGCACACGATGCTTGTAAATATATTTGTTTTTTTTCTGTTTTAAAGTCTGTTTTAAAACCGTTGTCAGATCCTGTTTGCTTTCTTCTGAATAGTAAGGAAATGAAATCTGAGCTTATCCAATTAAAAACCATGATGCAGTCGAGGGGGTGTGGCTAATCACAGAACAGATAAACACAGAGTTCACAGGAGTCTTGTTATGAAGATCTCATTTGAACCCTGTCTGAATTCTCAAGAGGAGAAACATAAAGCCTTTATAAAAGTGTCTGTCATAATGTTTGTTTATCACCAGTTACCTGTGAATCCCAGAGCATTCGATGCAGAGCAGGACACACAGATTGATGCTGGCCCAGCGAGGGTCTGCCTGGCCGCAGTCGCAGCATTGCTGGTTCCCAGGCAGGCAGAGGATACGCTGCAGAATGCTTTCGCCCCGCCCACTACGTTCTCGCGGCTCATTGGCTGAATCTATACTGCTGATGGAGGGGGAGGCGGTCCGGTCCAAACGCTGCAGTCAAACAATTAAACATTCGACGTTTGTTTGCAATGACAGTTTCTCTAATTGCAAAACACCAAAAAATAACATTTATAATGTTTGTCACAGTGAACAATATATCACAGCTGTTTTGTGCTTGAGTATTAAGTTGATTATATTACCTGCACAATGTTTAGGCTGTTATTTAGCATGCAGAGTGAGTACAAACCTCAATATAATAATTGTCTGGACTCTCTCTGTAGGCTGAGGCGATGC
Organism: Yasuhikotakia modesta; assembly: GCA_036877545.1. Lineage (NCBI taxonomy): Eukaryota > Metazoa > Chordata > Actinopteri > Cypriniformes > Botiidae > Yasuhikotakia > Yasuhikotakia modesta. The sequence goes on from JBAJNP010000009.1 coordinate 236,613, forward strand.
TGGCCTGGACTGCTTGGATCCATGCCTGCCGTAGTTTCTCCGATTCGGCCTGCAGCATGCAGCTCCTGCAACACACACACACACACGCGCGCACAAACACGGACACACACACGTTTACTTATCTAAATCCGGCATTCCATAGACTTCTATTGCTTATTTAAACAGCTAGTTATAAACACTATAACCTAACCATAACCTAATCTAACCCAAATCCTAACAGGATTTTTGTTTATTTTTTACTATTAAAAAAAGTACAATATTTTTATAGTGTTTTTACAAATAAGGGGGTCCCCAAAAATAGGTTTGGCTCACCCACTTACTCAAAATATACTGACTAACAGTTGTACGATTATTAAACAAACTGAAACCATTACAGGGTATAAACATTGAGTTTCACCGGTTGGGACTCACTTTGTTGGTGACACCACTTCAAAACAAAACCTCCTTTCGATATCTTCACACGGCTTGACAGAACAGAGTCTCAGATCTTCCACAACAACCGTCAAGGAATCCTGTGGAATGGATCTCAGTCAGCACAAAACATCGCTGACTGAACACACAACTGCTCCAAGTAAACCTGTTCCACCGTCTACACTCCCGTATGCATTTAACAGCTCGCTGTCGCAGTAATTTAGGCATTCGGCCTGACTAAGCGCTTTGACAGGAACGAATGGACCTTCTGTGAACAGGACCCAGGATTGTGTTCTTATTGATTTGTTGAGGATTGTGTTGGTCATATTCTAAAACTAGCATCTTAAAGGTGCTGTTTAGCTAAACCAGAACTACTGCAGTCAATAGAGCTCTGAGGTGAAGATTTCTCATGATGGATTCAGCGCTGATAAAGATTTCTGCTGATCCACATTATTGACACGATGCCTCTCACAGTACCAGTAACCAGTCGGTACTAGACTCTTAAAGAGACAGCACGCCAACATATTTGCAAGTCACTAATAATTCATTTTTTATATTAGCACATAAAGCTATTGTAGAGTTTTAAAATTTGGAGCATGCATCACTTTCATTGTATGGAAATAAACAACAGCAAAAGTTTCACTTCTATGGGAACAATACCTCTAAGAACAGATAAGCTAACCTGGCAAATCACTAAATTTATTTGAACCCACCTTTAGTTTCTTCTGATAAACCAACTGGCTGTTTTGGATAGAGAACCATCGTCTGGAAAAAGATGGAAATGTATTTTAAGGTTGTTACACCTCCAAATAGACTGTAAGAATTATTGCTCCATCTACCTGTTCCACGTTTTGAAGGCGTTACTGGCCCTTTTGAACAGGTAGCCCTCCATCACCAGTCCGTTGGGGGCATCAACGTTGAACTCCAGCTTGGGGTCATCGTACGCAAAGTCCTGAAGGATGAAAATAATTATGGTGGTTTTAAAACAAAACAAATCTGGACTTAAGTCGAGGCACTGAAAGGTTTTAAAACCATCACAATATAAAAAAAAGTTTCTGCTTGCTTCCTCACATAAAACTGTGTTATTGAGGTTTTAATATTAAATAGAAGGTTGCAAGTGGGACAGATGCATGAATTTAAGCAAAAACATTAAACATTTATCTGCAAAACACACACACACACACACACACACACACACACACACACTAGGAATGACTCATCCAACTCTCTCATATGTCCCACTAGACCATTTTGACGATGACGCAAATTGTTGCGCAAGCGTTTTAGCACAACCAACAGATTACCACCAACGTAGAGAACATTTTCACACTTACCACTCACAATTACAGCCCTGCTTGTATTTCACAGCATGTGGGGAAAAACTAAGACCTAACCTATGGACCACATGACTCAAATGCCCTCATGGGGGGCTTCTAACTCCCCTGCTCAGATCATTTAAATTGATTATCTGTGAGTAGTGGAATGATATACTGACAGCCACAGGAACTGCTAGGCTAACACTTTATCCATCACATGTGGTTAATGGCATATCATTATGGACTCACATGAGACAAGGGAGGTTTCACAGTAGATACTTTAAGGAGGTTAGGAACAGACTCTGTGGAACTTTAATAGGTGAACCATCAAGACTAATATCTCCTAGACGATTATTGCAAATGGAGAGCAAACTGAGGCAGACGTCTACAGGGTCTTCAGAACATTAAAGTTTCACATCACACGTCTCATTTAGGTCTGTTGGACCAGGGCAAGGTTTCTAAAACATAGTGGGAGACATTCATGAAGTCTCTATCATGAACTCCTTGCACAACCCACATAACAGATAGCATTAAACGCTAAGATAAACTTCCTTCAACAAATCTGTGTAAAATGCTTGAGAAAAGAAAGCAAATGTCAGCTCTTCAAAAATCTTTGAAGTCTTAAACACGTTGGTTTAACGTCATTTGTTTATCCCTGATAAACCAATCAAGACAATTTAATAATTTATGAATCAAACGTACTTGTTGGTGATCACATCAGCGGATCTTATGAAGGTATAACTTGTTCTGTACCATTTGAACAATATCAATAGACCAAAATATCCTATAGACTTAATGACGGCCTCTACTGACTGGGGCAACTATCCAACCACCCAGAATACCTTAGCAACTGCATAGCAACGCCCTGGCAATGACCCACAACGCTCCAGCACCGCAGAGCAGAGATTTGCATGGGGTAGCACCATTCACAAAATGTAAAAATCTTTTCTTCTTCATAGCAAATGTGATAATACAACTATTTATAGTCAGTCACCAAATTCCCAGCAGGGCGGCTGTTCAAACATTCACTGCACAGGCTATTCAGTTGTGCCTCCTTACAGCCACAGACTAAACGCTTCCCTCAAATACTGAATAGTGCCGAAAAAACTCCCATCTCCTGTTTTCCATATTCCCACACACTTTTCTCAGGAATATAATGCTAAAGTTTGGCTCCCACAGATTTTGACACACAGACAACAGCATACAAATGTAATAAATATATCAGGAGAGAAAACGTACAAATCACTATAATGTAAAACAAATACATTTCAGTATATTTGTGCGAGTATAAGTCTCTAAGTACAGTGTTTAAATGCAACATATAATTTGCTGATTTGATCATTAATATAACAAAATAATTTCAATTTAAAATGCAAATATTTACTAAACTGCATAACAACCAGGCAAAACAAACACATTTTTAAATACTGCACTGTCATCCAAAGAGATTAAACAGTACAACCAACAGAAACTTTACTGTATATATGCAAAAACTGTACATATAAAAACTATTATGGATCATAGTAGTTTATAATTACATACCCCATCATCGGTTTCATTGGCTAATAAATGTCACACCGCTATAAAAACAGCCAACATGCACCAACTCACCAAAGTCAAGTCCAACCTGCCAAAGATTTTCATCTTTAAATGTTTTACGTATTTTAAAATCATGGCATGTTACAGAAAGCGCTGCGCTTAACTAACCAATGTAAAGCGAATGAACGCGCGCAGTGAACGCGCGCAGTGTGAGTCACGCAGCGCGCGCCCGGATCTATAATCTCTGCTCGCGCACGAGCGGCTCATTAACATACAGCTGCCGTCCGCGCGCATTTCTCATTTGCTATTTGCTATTATATATTTTGCTATTGGCAAACGCTTTAAAACGACTTCCGGTGCGTTCAAACTATACACGTGTTCCCTGAGGTTCAAACCCACAACCTCTGCGTCGCCAACGCAATGCTGCACCAGCCGGGCTACAGCAACACGTTGCGCAAACGTTTTCGTTATCAAAGCATTGATGTTATAATGCTTTTTATATAATGTGCATACAAACGTTTAGAAAAGTCTTTAAACTTTGTCCTTTAACTGGTTATACTTTACAATAAAGTCGTATTAGTTTAAATAGTTAATGCATCAGGTAACAACGTGCAATATGTTTGACAGCATTATCAGTCTTTGTTCATGTTAGTCCATTCAAGTCCAATCGTTCACGTTCATTGTGCATAAGATAAATGTTAACAAACATTTGA
>JBAJNP010000010.1:0-28938 GCA_036877545.1 Yasuhikotakia modesta
GTGTCTCTTTCAAGCTGTGTGTTGATCCTGACACCATGCAGACGTACGTGCTGATTGCTAAGGTGCGAGGCAGCAAACCCCTCCCATTTGTGTTCCCTCGCTCTCCTTCCAGTCAGGTTTGTGCATCTCTGGCAAAGGTTTGCGTCTTGTTTTAACTCTGGCAACCAGCCACCTATTTTTCTAGCGCGTTCTCCTGCCATGCCATATTTACAACAAAGACTGGCGCCACCTTGGTCAGCATTTCCGCACCACATCTTTCTTACCCCTGACAACGCAGCTGAGTAGCCTGGCAAGACTCTGGCTTTAAAACGAAAGACAGAAAAAGATCCAGTTCATTTTTATAAAACCAAACTCAAGCCAAGCCCCATCGTAAAAGAAACCTTGCCGCGTTACACGGTATCGATTTGAAACTGCCTTCCCTTCGCTTTAATTCATTTTGAGAGCATCTATCAGTTTCTGCAGTCAACTCGAATAAAAGCGTCAACTGAATGTGGGCAAGTAAAATTGGGTTGAGATCAATTCTGTTTAAATTCAGGAGATGCACTTGAATTCAGATTCAGCCATACATTATACAAGACCCTTCTGTTAATGCATTGTGTTCACTTCTATTGAAATAAGCTCTTAGGTCAGGAAACAAATTTCCATCTGTCAGATCTCCTGTAATAAATGTAATCACACACACACACACGGTCAGTCATGTGGGTGTCTAGTCGTGCACTTGCAAAGTTAGCTAATGTGTGTGTTAAAGTTTATTGTGATGCACTTTCTAAAATCCAGATTATTCACAACAATGACTCTAAATTGTTGCACCTTTAATGATGTTCTGCTTTTTATAAAAATCTCTGAAAGCAGATATAAATTTGCTAACATGCCACAGGACCCGGATACCAGATTATTATTAAACCTCTAAGAAATCCTTCATACAGATAAATGGGATTTCTAAAGGAAGTGAGGCTTTTCTTTTAATGAATTATTAAACTGAACTCCCTAATGACAAAGTCTTCTTAACGGGAAAGGTCAGATGAAAGCAACATATTAGTCCCATGTCTTTATTCTCAGCAGACCTGAAACAATTGCCTCTATCAGAATGAGTGAGGTGGGACTAAGAGTGCTGATATTCAAAGCTCTATAATATTCTAAACTGAACTGTCCATCAACCATAAACACCAAGCTTTTATGGTATTAATTGCAAAATTGCCAACATCCTAAATGTGCTAGTTTTACCAGCATTCATACATGCTACATATATTTGTGATTATTATAATACAAACTCACATATTTAGCCAGCTACATGGTAACGTCAACAACAATGTCATCAGTTGCTTTACATAAACCTGTTCTTTAGGTCATGTAGTACAGTATATACTGTATCTAGATAGTAGACAGTAAGCAAGCACACTAGATTTTAAAACAGACCGCAAACCGTTGTCCCTTGATTGGTTTAAATGTCCATAAAAAAACTATACATCCTGTTATGCAACCACTTAACCAGTTCTGCTCTGACTCTACTTAACCACTAGTTAATGTATTTAACCAGACAACCCACCTGGTAGGTCAAATCAACCGGTTTCTAATGTCCAAGTAAAGGCATTGTTGACAAAGTATTCACTTCCAAACAGCTTTGTCTTATCTCTGTTTAATGTGTGTTAAGTCTATCAGAACGCATCTACCATCTACCAAAGATTTCAGAGTAAGATATATCTGTCAAAAACGATCAGCAACCGCAAGCTTATTCCGTTTACCCAGCTGACACTCGGATATCATGGGAATGACGACCTCACTGAACGAGGCCGCACTGTCTTGGTAATGACTCACTAATTTGACAGCCGTATCCTCCAGGCAGGACCTATGATTCAGAGAACCGAGTTCTTAAAGGCAACAGGAAATGCTGAGAACCAACCTGAAGGTCTTGATGGATAAGGGTGGTCTGCTTAAAACACTATTAAGAGCCTGCAGGAACGTTCTTCTCCCATTTGGAATAAAAGCTGGATGCAATTGAGGAACTCATGCATGCATGTAAATTTTGTTTAGGGAAATGAGCTGTGTTTTTGTGCCACGGTGAAAAGCACAGTTGTGTTTATACCAGCCTGCCTCTGTCTCCTACAGGGTTGTGGACCATTCAGACTTGACCTGGAAATGCAGAAGCGAATCAGATGCTGAATCTGAATTGAGGTCACACAGGGGATACAGAGTTATAATTCAAATTGGAATTCAAAATTAAATGGAACAATTCGCTTTAACTTCATTTGTGGTTTTGATGGGAGATAGTGACAGATTTATTTGTTTGTCATTATTTCATGTTGTGATGTCAATGAAATAAATAAATATATAACAAATCATTAAATGATTACATTTAATGCCACAAGCAGTTTTTATATCATTTATCATTTTTTGTCACAAAACGTACTTGCAGTCTTTATTTAAATTAGTCTTCATTACTTAATTTCTCAAAATGTTTTATTTACTGAGTAAATTATACAGCCAATATATTCAAATGCGTTTAGGTTATCTGACTAGACATGTTCTGTGACATTTTGTGGTGCTAATGGCAAAATTTAAATGAGAACTTTTGATTGGCTGTGCTAAATCTTTTGACAGCATTGATCTTAATTTAGAAAACACAACTAATTACTTAGGACAAAATATTCCACATATCAGAACATGAAATAGTTAAAATGTATGTAATTATTTATGTTATGTCAGAGAAATTGTCAGACTAATGAAGTTCTGCAAAGCAGTCGATTCCTCTTCCTATCGTTCTAATTTAAATACCGCCGTGACATCACATGTGCTGTGCAATTCAAATTCCAACTCATACACTTAAATGAAGCCATTTAGATTCTACCCATCCCTGACACAGTTTCAAAAGCCCTTGTATTATAAATCACTGTCTTTTTTGTTCCTTCCTGTACCTTACTGTAATTGCATCCCTATAGTGTCACTGACAGACGTCCAGAGCCCCATCAACACAACTCATCCGCCCTCACACCGGCACACAATCTATACTGACACATGTCACTGTGAGACAAAGTAGGCCCTTAGCAATCTATAGCATGCATTTAGCCCCTGCTGCCTTAGAGCGCAAAAAGGCCATTTCTCCAGGCAGGAAGTGAGATGGGGAGAGCAGGAATGATGACTGGAGAACTCCCTCAGAGAGCGTGTCGTTAGCATGAGCTGAAAATGAAAGAACCGATGAAACTGTCAATCACAGGTCAGATAACAGTATTGAAGTGTGGAGGAGAGGTGGAGTGAAAAATTGAGCGAGCATCTTTGGAAGAGCACTTACATCATGTCTGGTAGAGCGAGCTTTGTTTGCGGAGTGATAATTGTCTGGAATAAGCGTTTTAGTTAAGAGCGAGGACGTGCGGCGGGTCATGTGATCAGCGCATGTCATTAATCACAATGATGGTCTAAATCATGCATGTAATAGCCTACCAACCTGATTTGATCCATAACCAAACCATAATGCAAAACAATAACTTTAGTGGGAAAGGCATTACAGCTTAAGTGTGAACATAATACTTCCTGTTATCAAAACATTTATTATGCAGAGGCAACTGAAAGTTTCCAAAGCGTTGTTTATTTGAGCCTCCTGACCGGTCTGACATTGTAACATTACCTCAACCAATCGTGCAAGTTCAGGGTGGGGCCCGCATGTTTGTCTGACCAATGGCAGATGAGAGGAGCTTTCAGGAAACCTGTTTGTAAACGGTCATTATTTTGCAGTCACCTGGTGACATTATCAGCACAGAAATTAAACTCTTCAGCTGTACGGAGGGGATTTTAAGGTAACTGAAAGAAACATTTCAGTAGCTGCATTTTTAAGTCAGGCACTCAATCTTTTGGTCCTTCCATGTTTATCTGATGCTCAACAACATTTAATCACTGATAGTACACCGCTAGCGCCTCATCTAAGTCTGATGTCGCGGGGACACGGGACAAAGCAATACTTCAAAGCAGCCTTTCCAATTCCCTGCATATCTTTCTTTTGTGTATGTGTGTGTTGTGTCGGGTGATGAGGATTAATTAAAGGGGCATCGGTTACATGTCGGGTCCTCTTGGTGGAGCTGATCGATGCTGATGGCTCCTCAGTCCGCTAATAACCCACGCAAAGCCCTCCAGCTGCCTCACACACGCACACACTTACACACCAAACACGCATTGCACCTGCCTTAATCAGCCCGCTTGCAGTCACGCTCCCATCACACCATCTCTGTGTCTCTCTGCCTCTCTCTCACAAACACACACAAACAAACACACACAAACACACACACATACTGTCACAGGGTGGTAGTTGACACCAGCTCATTAGCAATGGTAGGCTTTGTAATGATCACAAACCTAATCCTACACAATTTGTCTTCTGTGACAGAGAAAACAGTCCAGCCTGGGACTGTGGTGATTACGCAGGGGAAACAGGAAGCGAATCCATGGGCCACGATTCTAATTTTCATAGTAATTATTTCACATGAATGAGGCAGGATGAGTGTTTGCGTATGAATAAAATCTTCAATTGTGTTACGTGTATTACGAAATATTTATATTCGCTGGAAATTAAACTATAAATGTTTCAAATATTCCATAATCATAAAGTAATGAAATATCCAGTGAATTAAAATTATTGTATATGAAAGGTACAGTGCTTTATGTGATTTATTTTAATTCATCATTTAAAAAAACTAAACTACAGCAGAAATAATTCCTAACAAAAAATAAGACTGACTTTGTTGCAAAAACACTGTCACATTACATAACATTTAAGTTAAAAACCAAAGACGATACATTATAAATGAAAATGAATATGTTTGGTATGTGTAAGTATGTGTTACACCTATACTCCCAGCTAACAGACAACGTTCTCTAAAGGTTCTCTTAAAGTTATCAAGATTATTCTTGCAATAACATTAGCAGACCTTTTTAAGGTTATATATCACACATCAAAAATATAATTCTTAGTGATTAGTGGACCAATTTAAAATTGTTACAGAACAAAAAAAAGTTATTATAACCAAACAATAACATTAATACAACGTCCAAAAAAGTTAATGTTTTAAACATTCCTAGAGCTTTAAGTCAAGCTACAGTCACACTGTTTATCTCTAAGTGTCAAAACTGTGTAAACATTACAACTAAATCTTTGCTACTTAACTTGCCATAACTTGGTAAATACAAACATGCCACTAGCACTGATACTGATATACTTATTAATATGATAAAATTACATATTTTTGATTTTGGCATTTGACAAAGCTATGTCAACATCACACAGGCCGTACAACGTGTCTCAGGGGAGCTATGTAGCTATGTTTGTGGTCTTTGCAAATATCACATTAAGCAAGTATGGAAAAGTCCAGCCTGCCCTGTGGTCAACTGTGGACCCTGTCTTTTCAGTTCAACCTCCCACTTTATTTAGAGTATCGTTCCAGGCAACAGATTGCTTTACTCAAGACATTTCACAAATCCTCTGCCCTTTCACCTCAGTTGTGTTATCATGTCCCTCTTCCTCTACAGTCAGATCTGTAACAGCATCTCTTACGCCCTCAGCCATCAGCCTGTGTTCTCCGAGACAGTCTCAGTTTTCAGGATTGGTAAAATTGCTCCAATATCCTCAGAAACACTTACAACTGAGGATCTGGTGTCTGAGAGAAGGATGAAGGACACACTTACTGCCGAAGAACAAATGTTTCTTCACTGCCACACAACCAGAGCCTGAAGTGTTTCTGCCTCATTTCTTTCGCGACACAGTCACAACTTCCACATGATGTTGCCATAAAACCGGACACCATAAACACAGTACTGGGAATTTTCACCTGGAGCAAACTATGTTTAAGTTCCTGACTCATGGGCACAACAGTGATGGCTCACACATCGCTCCTTGTGGGAAACGAATCACCAACCCTTTATTACTAGCCCTAAACCTCAATCACAACTGCTAAAATAACCTCAAACAAGTTACCTGTCTTAAAACTGAGACCATTACATCCACAGTCTAATACTCGCTGACTTAATACGATATTTGCATTCAGAGTATTTTTACAATTTTGTCAAGAACCTACAAAACTACATTTACAAGTAGAAACAGTTCTGATTCTAGGGACAAAAAAGGAAAGGTGTATACTTTTATTTATTCATCCATCCACCCATTGATCTATTTATCCTCATTCATTCACACATCCATTCTTTCATCTATTATTTTATATATATATGTATATATATATATATATATACATACTGTTATTAATACTAGTTTTCATATCTAATTATGTAATACTAATTACATATCCTCATGTTTTTTTCCCAGTCCCATATGCTGTTATTTTCTTAGGGACCACAACAGACACCTTGAGAACGTTCCTCAACACTTTTCTATAAAATGACATGCTAATTAACACAAAAAAGCGCCTCTATCTCTTTAAGTGACAAGCTCAAGGGCAAAATGTTTACAGCCTTCGGTTACCCACCTGGATTTTTAATCAGTTGACTGTGTTCTACAAACCCAGACAAAATCTTTAACCGTGAGATAAAAAGCTCAAAGAAAGACAAGTTTAGAAGAAGAGACTTGCATTTACATTTATTTAGCAGACACTCGTATCCGGTGCAATTGAGTAACACTACAACAGAAGCAATTCATCCCACCGACAGAATAGAATTAGAAGAGCTGACAGTCCCACAGTTGGCCAGAAAAGAACAAACTAGTGCACAGATGCAACTGTAAGAGCAACAGCCGACTGTGACGTTTGTTGTGGAGTGTATAAAGCAGTTTGGTGTAGATGGTGTTGTGGATCAAGAGCTTACAGAGAGCTCCAGGTTTCTCTTGAAGATTGTGAGGGACACAGCTGCACTCCATCTTAAACTAACCTGTGTCTTTATGGCAGGAGACAAAGCACCTGTACAGATTCAAACTCGATTCACTCTCTTGCCCTTCCGCACCATCTTGACCAACCGTGTTCCTCACCAATAGATTTTCACTCCCTTGAGTGGCACCCTCTGACCTCAAATCCACTGAAGAAACCCGTTGTGTGAAATATGGTCTATATCTGGACCTCTTCCACATCGAAAGCAAGTGACGTCCTCAGTTTTTATCCTCTGAGAATTTCTGTTGGCGTATGAAAGGCGACTGTACAGTATATACCGTAAATTGAATTCCAGGAAACTGTATTTTACATCAAGAATTCCTTGCATACACCTCAGCCAACCAGCGCACACATAAATCAGACCTGTGCAGATTACATAATTAAAACTATTTGGGTGGGTGTAGGTCCCACATGAGGAAAATGAATGAGTAGACTGTCTTAGCTGCTTCAAAATGGCCACCCACAATACAATCAAGAGAATGTGTACTGAGAAAATAAACGACATTTAAGGTGTGAAGTGTTTTAAAACAGCTGTGTTGACTCAAGGGTCTAAATAGCTTATTGTGTATCTGTGTCTGAGAAAGAGACAAATAAATAAAAGAAGACAAATGGAGGGGGTAACTGTGTACTAGTACGTTGGCGAGTGACTCATTTCCACAAACCTCCATGCTGGAAATCACATTCACATTTATGAAGACAGTAACATCAACCTCCGTCATTCACTGAACGTGTCAGTCAAATGGAAAGTAAGCAAAGCCTGAGCTGTAAATAAAACTGATTTAAAATCATTATTTGTTTACAGAGCGGCAGAAATCAGTTGTGAGTCCTGGATGCACTGCTAAATATTGTTGTTCACACACAGTCATATATAAAAACCGCCCACAATCTGTACACTAAGCATCTGATGCACACAAAACTGAAAAGACTGGATTTCCTTGATCTGGAAAGCACTAATTTAATTGACTAACTAATAATAGCTTGGTGATGAAGTCATCATAAATTAACCAATCATTAGCTATTGACCAATCAGCATCCAGCACTGGAGCTACCAGTGTTACATGCAGAATACAACAACCAACTATCCTCTTGCAAAAAATTCAACATTATTCACATTTATACTAATCAAAAACCAGACATATCACAACCCATGCGCTCAGTGATGCATTTAATACTTTTAGCCACAGTATGAGAAGATCATTGGAGCATCGCCAATTAGGAGGCAATATTTCAGTCTTCGCCCCCATCCTATGCTAAAATCCCAGCTGATCTTCAGAATAACACCTCCAGACAACTTCTCCTGGCAGAACGGAAGGGGAAGTTTCTTCCTACTGAGAGAGATGGACAAATTATAGTCATGGTCAAATAAAAACCATGGTGGATGTAGCTTTGTGGTGGAATCTAGCTTGCGTTTGTCAGGCTGTTTAAAGGGACCATTAGCGAGGGTTTCAGTGGCTGCAGCTGTGTTTGCTCTGTGATCTCGCTCAATTACTGCTGCGTCAGGGGAGGGCCTGCAAATGGCGGAACCCGCTGAGAAAAACACCATGAGCATCATGACAGCAGACCCCGGGATTGGACGAAACCATTACTTCTAGTGTCACCGCGAGGGTGCGAGAGCCCTGCGGTACACCCCAGCCTGACACCCTGTCTGCAGCAGCCGTGACCCGTCAGAAACAAATCTCTACTATTAAACTCTTCCAGTATTATTACAGAGCTGGAAGCGTTTGTACAGAACCCTGCAACTTTATATTCCTCATTTCTCTGAAATACAACATCATATAATCATTTGTAAATATATGTAACTTGCATAATATTTTTGCCTTTAATATTATCTGTTAAATAATCAAATAACTTCAGTTACATCAAAGACAGCTTGTGTTATTTCTGATCTCGTAATTAAAAACATATTTTGTTTTAACGATATCCACACTGTTCTATCAATAAAAGCATTATAATAATAATAATATATTTTTATACATTTTCCATTGAAATATACAATTTCAGTTTAAATAAAGCATATACAGCCATTCATCTATTTCACTGTTACTAAAGTCATCAAGCACACATCAAGCTTACAGCCAATTGGTCGTCCAGCATCAACACTTGCAGTCAACTGCCAACTCAACTGCCACATACGATCCAGACAACAATGTAGTAGTTGGACCTACATACCCAGAAGCACATCCACCCTGAGTGACACTAACAAACACACATCATATAACATCACGCTTTCTACCTAGAACTTCATGTTCACAGCACATCAGCTACAATACAGATGGCTCAACGGCTATGACATCATCGATTACAGCCCTGGAACACTCTATAACATCACGTGTGCAGAGCCTGAAATCTATCTGACACATCAACATGTCACGAGTACGAGGGCATTGTTACTGCATCACAGTGACGGGCGTATGTTAGATGTTTGAGAACAGCCCTCGCTAGACTGCAGGCAGAGCAGGTCTGTCACTATAGGTCTGTCACAGCAGGGCACTGCTGATATGAGAGATTTTAAGGGAGCGAGCGAGTCTTTGAATGAGAGGGATTTGACACCATGAGATGGTGTGACAAAAAGAGCTTTATATTCATAGAGTTTTTCTTTACGAAAGCTGAAATTCATGCCTTTCATCGCATTTCTCTTGTACTGTGAACCGATTCTATATGTACCCTTAAAACGTCTAAACTCGAGCAACGCTGCTCTCAGCTCCCACGTATATGCCTGTGTTGTTGCTATATACTGTGTATACATTTATGCATGTATCTGTTGCATTCTGTACATTTTAACATCGGCTGAGTGGGTGTGTGTGCAGGCAATAGGGTCTCAGTCTTGGCTCATGTGTGCTTTTGTATGTGTGTGTGTGCGCGCATGTGACTGACTGATCTAGGCTTGGATAGGCTTTCAAAATCCAGAGGGCCTCGTCCATCTGTGCTTTTCCTCACAGAGGGCAGCTATGAAACAGAGTAGTCCATTTTCCCCTGCGTTTACCCTACACTTAAGGAAGGTCACACCACAACTAATGACTTCTCTGTAATATCCAAATCAGCTTAAAGCCAAAGATTGTAATTATTTTTTACAGCTTGAAATTTAGCATTTTGGCTAATGGGTAAATAATAGTTTCTTCACAAAATCTCTTCACAAAATCCTCAGCTTGTTTACAAAGCAACAAATAAACCATTGCCTGCTTCAGCGTAGAGGATTTATACTCTATTCACTGTGCTATACAGTCTATAAAACAAATCATTTAAGACTAGTTTGACCAAAGGTTGGTCAAGGTTTGGCAGGTTAGCATGATTAGCCCCTGCTGGTAGATGACATTCCATTCTGCTGCCAGAAAAAACAACTAGGTGCTGTTCAGATAAATGGCAATGCTAACTAATATCTGTCTCTGAATATTAAAGACAGTCTTGGTTTTGTCCATTTAAGCATTTTATACTGAAACTGATTCCTAATAACATCACACCGGATTGCTTTAATGAATGTAGACGGATGGAAGGATCTGACTAGGCAGATCTTAAAGCTCTTATCATGCGTATCACACACACTTTTAGAAGAGCAGATGAATCCGGAACCAGGATCAGAAGGACAAATAAAGCCACTTCAAAGTAGCTGCTCTGACTTTATCACTTGTTCTTATCGTTTCCAGTCCAATCAGGTTCTGTATGAAATGCAAACGAGTGTGTAACAGAGTGTAAGGAGAATCCTTGCTACGATACTCAGGCTCATACTCTGCTGGTTACTATGGAAACCGCAGGCTGTGCCCATTAGCCTCTTTCGCCATGAAGGAAGAGAGCAAAGCGGAAAGGAGGGAAAGAGAGGGAAGGATGGTAAAAGAGAGAGACAGGGTGCGTGTATGAGAGAGAGAGAGACAGAGGAAGAGAGAGAGAGGAAGAGAGAGAGATAGAGGGAGAAAGACAGAGAGACACACACTCACACAAACAGAGAGAGAGAGGACATGATATAAACTCTAACACAAAAATAAAAGAGCGCAGGAGAAATGAGGTGGAACTGAATCTCATCTTCCTCATGGTAAAAACTAGCCCAATTATCTGTCATTGCAGGCAATTGCTATGGTAAGCGAGGACCATTTTCATTGGCTTTTGTAATGTGCACAGTACAACATTTTGCTCTCTTCCTTTCAATTGTGTGTCTTTAATGGCGCACAGCAGAGCACTTTGAAAAGTATTGCAGGCAATCAAACATTTAAACTTTTTTTTATTACATTTATGATCCTCAAATTGACCATTATACAATCTGAAAGTCTGTTGATAATTGTTTTGTTTACACTGACAGCTTGCATCAGTTTGATCTTAGCACCACATGTTCTAGCTTCTCCAAAGAGTCTCCAAAGCAAAGACTCTAAATTCAGCTTTCTGTAAAAGAACGCAACATAAACTACCATAGACTGTAACACTGGAGACATGGAACAAGACTTACACAAATGACAACAATACCAAACCCAATATGAGATATCTCCTATAACTCCTACAGATTTACAGCAAATTTTACAGCAAATGCTCATTATTCTACACAAACAAAATTTTACAAGACTGTATAAATTCATACATTTTGGCTAATTTGTGTTTAACTACCAACTGCACTGGGGTCAGTCTAACACATCTTACCATTTCAAAATCCATTCCACAGATTTCATCCACAATCTTGGAAAATGTGAATAAAATGAGCAGATAACATCTCACCAATTCCTCAACCAAAATACTGACACAATCAGGATATGAGTCTCAAAACAAGCAACAACAGCTTTCAAAATAAAATGGCATTTTCAAATTGTAATAACCGAATGACCAAAACCATGTGGCTTGTCATTATTGAAAACGGTAACCATTACTGAGGACAATAATCATACGTTTAAGGAAACACCTAAATGCTACCTTAACCACTAACATACCACAGTTTACTACACAGCTAGTCTGGACTTCTTGATTCATGGTTCCTTACTAATGGTTCCTTATGATAGACTAGATTTAGAAAGGGCCTCTTTGTTTGGTTGTCAAGCCTTTGGCGTCTAATTCCATGAATATATTAGCACAAAAGAACCTCTACCTCATTAACAGTCTCAAAAACAGGAGCAACAGCTGCTGTATTCTGGTTCCCTTTCTTTGTTGGTACATTTCTTTTTGATCAGAAGATTACAGGAAGGGCACACATCAATGGTTAATGTCTCTTGTATAATTATTATAACAGCTAGCAGTTGTATCGATGGTATTTAGCATGCCAGCTTAAACAGTGCATGTTTTATTGTGTTCTCCTGCAATTAGCCCATTGTGTAATGCCACACATAAACTAACATAATGAATACTGTTGTAAACAAGGCTTAAATGATTTTAGCAGGCGGAGTCATTCGGTTGGTGAAAAGAAAAAACAAGGCACGGAATTGCTCTGATGTTGTATCTGTGATCCGGGCTAAAGTCAGAAGTTCCAGCAACTGCCATTAAAATGTAAAAATACAAACATGTCAAGTGTTGCAAGCTAATTTCCATTCCGTTCCCTTTGAGCATGAGACTGGCATCTCATTGTAGACCCAACAGCACAGACTGAAAGTTTCAGCTGTCAGCATTTCTTCTGAGCAATTGCTGGCTGCTGTCACAATTTCCATAGTATTCTTTCCTCTGTTCAGTTTTTTCTAGTGCTCAAATGACAATAATCTCTGTTGCCTGCTTTATCCAGCTTTTAAGAAAATGTTCTCAGAACGTTGGTTAACGTTCTCTAACATTATCAAAAAAAAACATTTGTGCGTTAACATTTGTAGAAACTTTTAAATGTTGTATATAATATATATCAAAAACGTAAAATGTTCTATTCCAACAAAAACATCTAATCCAACATTGGGAAAAACTGGACTTTTAAATGTAATTAGAACATTAAAAATATTTTTGTTACTTAATGGAAATTGGAAGAATGTTAGGAAAACGTTAGCTGTGTTGCTATGCAAAGCTAACTAATGCTATTCATTCTATATACTGTCACAGCATCCTGCTACAGACACATTGCTTTGCTAAAGGCACTGAATGAGTCGTGAATTTGAACAGTCATTATTTAGCATGAAATTAAGACTTAACTGCTTTCATTACAGTGAGAAGTTTTCTGAGCTGGTAGCGTCAAAGTCAACAGTCACGTCTTTCTCCTTAAAGAGAAAGAGCCTCACGCTAAATTGAGTGGAAGTAAATCATTCTGTGTGACAGGCATCCATGTGTTTACTGCGTGAGAAAGCCTCTCTCTGCCTGCTTAAAGCAGCTGAGGATGAGAAATAACAAGACATTGTTAAATAACACAGATGATTTGCTTCAAAAGTCGTGTGTAGTTTGGCATGGAAACTTGAGCAGCATGTTTATGCACAAACAAACATATACATATGGAGATTGCAGCTTGCAAACACACACACACTCACACACAAGTCACGATGTTGCGATTCCTGTGCAATGTCGCAGAATCCAGACTTATCTCCAAGCAAGCTAGATCAAAAACAACCTAAGGCCAGCTAAATCACCATGACTTGATATCTCCCAAGCGTGGAATTCTGTTTCATGTCATAATGATGTTAACAGTGTGCTGTGAACGTTTGTTTCAGCGATCTTCAAAACAACACAAAAGAAAATAAACAAGATAAATAAAGCATTAAGCATTCTAAATTTATAAAATAGCTAGGAACAAAGCTAGATTCCAGAATTTGGCTAGTTTATGTGCTTCTCTGACAAAAAAGAATTATGGAATAAAATTTAGTGCAAATGATGTACATGAACAGATTTGCCTCTGAGGTACTAAACGCTTGAAAACGGTAATTGTTCAATTAGAACTTGTTAAGTAGCTGCCAATCGTAACACTCCAATCCTCAAATAGCTAGAAAAGAGGATGATGATTACAGTCCCTACAACACGACACCATGGTGCCGTGACCCAGTGCTTCTCAACTGTCTGTTCTGATTGGCTGTGGACAAAAAATGCTAATCATGCATAATCAGGACAACAAAATAAATAGGGTTTAATCATTTTTTAAAGAAATAATTGAATCCTGAATTGAATCCTGTCTTTTGTGCTCCTAATGTCCAACCCAGCTAACAATCTTAGTTTGTTAAAATATTTCTATAACGCTGCCTTTAAGTAACAAAAACATTAAAATGTTATTTTGAACATTTCAGGAATTTTTAAAATGCCCAGTTTTTTAAAACATTGCATTAACATTATTGCTTATGACTTTAGAATGACTTTTTTGACATGTAACATTATAAAAATCTTCTACTAACATAACTGCAAGAACATTTTTAATAACTTTGAGGCAACTTTCATTAAAACATTCCATGTTAGCTGGGGAGGTCTGTTCAGGTAATATTAGGACATTTCATTTATTTGATCTTACTAACCCTTAGTTACTTGCACAGATGGGCAACGCAGGGTGAAAAGAGGCCATTTTGAAATTTGGTATGAGTGGCACAGAGACCAACTATTGCACATGGAACCGTCACTCACATTGACTTGCCTTTGAACAGATTATTGAAACTGACGAGGCAGGAAATGAAACCACATCACTTCCAAATGCTGCTTCAGCTCTGGTTCCTGTAACAGTTCTGAAACATGCTTCATATTATCACAGGCGTTTACATCCGAGCGACAGCCTCTTGGCCACAACAGCCAGATCGATTCTGACTCATGTATCGCACCGTTCGCTATCAAAAGACAAGCAAATACATACAATGAGTTTAGCAAACCCTCTCACAGATACCGTCTCAAGTTCTTTGTTTCATTCTTTGAATTGCATGAAGATTGGCAGAGTTTTTCAAACCCATCAGTTTGTGAATTGATGGAGAATGGAAGTCAGATGAGCTGTGATTTTGCCAGCAGCGTCATTTATGTGTGTCGTGTGGGAGGGGAAACTAAGATACCATCTCTGTCCCTGCTCTGGTGCTCCATGTTTTACTGTCTGCTTCTCTATGATTTCTGCATTGTTTTCATCTGTTCTTTGTTTGTTTTGTTGTCTTGTTCACCGATGCTTTTTTTGTAAACTCTGCATTTTCTGTCTGTTAAACTGTGAAGTTTTTGCAACAATGTTTTTGAGCCATTTTTGCAGCGCTTGCTTCTTTTTTGTCTTCTGTCTAATGAGCGATGTACTTTACAAACGAGTTCCAGTCAGATTCACATCTGAAATGGCCTAAAAAGCTGGGTTCTCAACTTCAGACCAGAAAAAGCATTCTTTGCAAACTACGGAGCAGAAAAGCACATGTATGCACCTAGACAACAGGAAACATCGTCAGAACATTGGCTAACGTTCTTTAAAGGATCTCTCAAAGTTGCATGTTCTTTCAACTGAGTGACTGGGAGGGGTGGGGGGGTATCCACCCTCAACATTCTGTACATACAGCAAAAAGACCAAAACCATGTTAGTTTTAAACTCTTCCAGAACATTCAAAACAACATTTAGAAAAGTTGGGCAAAACATTAGGAAAACATTTCTACAACCCAGAATTGTTAGCTGCCCACGTTTGACCGCTATGCTAACTTTATGCTTTATTTAAACGCTTCACGGCCTCAAAAGTTGTGGTGTCTCATGAGGTCGTGCATTAGAAGTGAATATTCTACTTGTGTCTTTCATAACACACTGATCAAAGACTCAAGGTGTTTAGCTGAATGATTCTTCTTCCTTTGAGGTGTTTAAAGTATCGCTCTGAAGACACAGTGCCAATTAGAGAAGCATCAAAGACTCTCCTCCTTTTTTACCTTCCCTCGTTTAAACAGGGAATGTCAAACTCATTTTGGGTCCAGGGTCAGACTGGACTAAGCATTGCCTCAGCTAACAATTTTAGATTGCAAAAACATTTCCCTAACAATTTCATCAGGTTACAAAATCATTGAAAATGTTATTTTAAATGTTCCAAAAATGTTCAAAATGTTTTGCTTGGTTATACAAGCATTAATCAAACGTTCTACTAACAACTTAATATACAGAATGTAACAGAAATAAATACAAGAATAACATACAGATTGTTTTGATGTAAATATATATTGTTAAAAAAAACATTCTACTAACGCTACTGCAAGAATTGCAAGAATTAGCCAACATTCTAAGAACGTTCCCCGTTAGCATCAATTTTGTTTTATTTGTTAACTCTGGTTGTTAGCTGCCCGTGGAGATTGAAAAACATCTACATCATTTTCTGGTAATAAACTAATAAACTTTAAGGCCCAGAATAAACTTTATACTGCTTTATTCATCAATATAGGGATAAATTGGGAACAAATTGAATGTAATGATTTTCATCAGAGACCTGCATATACATTTAAATTGAAATATGGATTTTAATAAACGACGGCTAATGTTGTTTTGGCATAATTTAAGTTTCGTTTTATTCTCAAATCCCCCTTCAGCCCCTAAGGGGTGAATCTGACTCCTCCAAGGGCTGCAACCGCCCACTGGGCGTGCGTTGGATACGCCTGCTATACACAGAGTTAACACAGAACAAAAAGCTTTAGTCTTAAGAGCATTCTTTTCAAAAAGTGATATAACAGCCTAGCAGATTGTCTCTGATAAGCCTTAAATAGGGCAGGCTGGACCCCTTTAAAGTACGCGCCGATCGATGATCCAACATGCCTGTCTGATGAAGCCCTTGTGTCTGCTTCCCCAAAGTCATTTGTAGCGATGCAAGCTGTCACATCTGAAACGAAAGACCATCGTTTCACCAAACAAAACCAGGGAAGATCGGTGTGGCGGCGTCCGTGATGTAAGCCGCCTAAATTGCTCATGATATTCACATTGATGTTACAATTCAGAAATAGCGCACAGTTCAATAGAGTTTATATTTAACTACCAACAATTAAAACAACACTAATGCGCATGGTAATTGGAAACATCGCTGTCTAATGAGAAATAGGATCAGCTGCCGTTAACACGCAGTATTGCTTGACAATCAAAACGTCGGTTATCTCGCGGCTTTCAGGAACGACCCTCCTGGGTCTTTGAAATATGCTTTACCAGTTAATTAACCAGCAGGATTAATTGGAAGAGAATTTTTTCGTTTGAATTGTAATGAAAGTAGAAGCGCTAGGCTGTCAGCTCTGCATGTTCAGCCATTAAACGGGAGGATTTAGTGGACCGTAGAGATCCCAGGAAACACTCATGAGGGACGGTATGATGTAACTGAAAGAAACGCTTCCGCCCGCGGATATAAAGCTCCGTTGTGGGGTGCGTGACGTGGCAAAGACTTCAAGATCAGATAATAGCTTGACTTTGTATGAAATGTATAGGGATTTCAAACTTCATGCTAACTCGCTTAAAAAAAAACAAGCGTTTTTCCACAGTTTTTCTTTTTGAACCAGCTTACCTGATTAAAACTGCCTCTGTTTTTCTATTTTTCTTGTATAAAAGCCATGTTTTTTCTTTCTTGTTTTGCAAAAATCTGTTCAGATTCTCCTGGTTGAAAAACAACAACAAGCTGGCAACCGAGATTCCGATGGATAATTTGGAAGTGTTGAGATGAGCATTACAGATTCCATTTTCTGTTATTACTTAAAAGCTTAAAGGGAGACACAGAGAATGCGTGAGAGAAATTGAATGACAAAATATGAAGACAAAGTGCCCGAAGCAACAGTTCCACTCAAGCAAATCTAAAAGAAAGCAGCTGTCGCAGTGAAGCCAGAGTAAATGCGACAAAAAGGCCATCTGTATAGTGTCACAAGAGGATGTCTGATGCTACAATGGCATCTTGAGGAACTCATAACCTCAAGATGAACCGCATAGCTGCTTTCACAGCTGCAACAGCAATCATTTTTCCAATTATCCGTGTCTTATGATGCTAAGCATACCCTGCGACACACATTTTCTTTATAGTAAACCCCAGTGCTTTTTGGAGAATTAATTTTATTTGTAATAGATCAAGAAAGAAACTCAGTAACAATGAACTGAGACCACTGATAGCGTTATGTAATTAAATTTAAATACACGTAGCAAATGTGATGTTGCATTAATTGTGCCTGGTTAATTGTAAATAACACACAGGCTTTGGCTGGTAATTTCACAAATATGCACAAAACTGCCTCAACTTTTACTGCATTTGTCTTTTTGCTGTCAAGGCAAATCATTTAGTAAAAACCATCAAAGTCAAAGCAGTTTTCACTGTATAACGTCACTAATCTTTATTCCAGGCCCTAAATGGGTGATATTAAGACTTCACAGGCTGTATCTAATGAGAAGTTAAATGATGTATTAAATGATGGAAAAAGCAAAAAATTACCACAACTCCCAGAAGCCCCCCATGGATTTATGGGTAAAAGAGCATCAAACAGCAGGTCGCAACACTTCCACCCTCAGGTCAGAATCAGAACAGCATGCGACTTCTGTCCGTCTGATGTCACAATGTATCCGTCACTGTCTAATTGTGTGAAAGCGTTTCCCTGCATAGGAGATACTGGGTGTGTCAGCGGCACTGAAATGACATCTCATCTCTTATTCAGACAGATTCCAGCATAATCGTCATCTAAACACAAATAAAGCATCAGGGCTCTCGCCAGGAGTCAAGTCAAATCACAGTTATGGATTACCAGAAGATGAAAACAACAGCAACTGCAGATAAATACACTTAAGTGTATGTGTGTGTGAAAACACATCAATGCTAAAGATTTTACAGAGGTGTATCACACAAAAAGCTGCAGATGCTTTTCTGTGGACATAAAGCGATACGCCTTCTGCATACTAATAAAAACATCAACTCTCTCGCTCACTTTCTCTCTCTTTCTGCAGGATCTTTATTCTCTTTATTTTATGTTTGCTTTAAGAGCACTGATCTTCCCGCTCTTATTGCCGTCACACTGTTAAGCACCTGGAGAAGCTTTCCACATATTTTAAAGTATGTGTGAGCAAATGGTTCTGCCTTCACAAGCTTGATTTTGTGTGCCATCGCGGTTTAAAGCGTGCCAGGCATGCAGTTTGTGATGCATATATATATAACATTCTCCTCAAATCTTCCCTCTCTTTAATGTCATGTAAAGGGTTGCCAGATATTACGAGAAAGCTAAACATGTCCATTAAAAATGCAAGGTATGTTTGGAATTGAACCCTAAATTAAATGGAATTCTAATCTGTCTGTCTGTCTGTCTGTCTCACACTATTTTTAAATCACCTGTCGCTTTACAATGTGGCATCTGTTTATGATGCGTTGCATAATTACACATATAAGCAAAAAACAGACACGGGGCCGCACAGCTGGAGCGAACAATGTGAGCTCACAGTGGTTACTAATAAAAGAAGAGGTGTTAAAACAGCCACAACAGCTGGGCAAAACAAGCAAGAGTTAGAATCCAGGTCAGTAATATGACGTGGTGTCACAGTACATAAATCTCTGCTGGCTGGAGCGAGGGAAGAGGAACAGAGCAGGAGAGAGAGACGCAGTGCTGGGCCTCAGCTGCACTTTTACTTGTTAAGCTTGTTTGCTTTGCATTGCATTGCTTGCCCTGGGGGCACTGCCTTCACAGTCTGCCTACGCCTCTCTCGCTCTCTCTTACTTTTTCTCTCCCTCTCCCTGCTTTTGTCGGTGACGCATGGCATTCCACCTCACCTAAAACAAAAGAACATGAGCAAAGGGCAACAGGGGCATGTGTCATGCAAATGAGAGCTGAAAATACAACCTGTGCTACTGCGATCCACCCAGAGAAGATGAGGATAGGCGCCGGTACACTAAAGACACTTTTACGCTGTTGTGAACTGGCACAAGTGTGAAACTGTACAAAGAGCTGGATTTACAATGACTAACACAACAACCCGCGGTGAGGAATGTGAGTGGAACACATTTGATTAATGAAATATGGATCTCCCGCGGGCACCATCATCATGAGGACATAAATCAAACCCCAGGACAGATCAGTGGGTGCCACTGCCTGCGCGGTTGAAGCGAAACACAGGGCGGAGAAATTACAGGAGTCCACGCAGTCACACTTCTTCAACCTGAGGTGTTGTAGCATGTGCGCTTACATATCAATAAATTATACATCACAGCAGAGCTCCAGGGTATGTTTATATGATTTGTGATTACAACTAGAAAAAAAAAAAATATATATATATATATATATATAAGATTAGATTTCCCCAGAGATGCGGCTACGTTCTCAAACAAAGACAGTATGCAGAGCTTTGTCTAGAAGCTTGTCTGTTAACAGATGTTTCCCAGCATGCCTCGTGACGCTCCCCCAAGCTCCCGTCGAAACGCCGACTTAAATTACACCGCCGTGTCAAACCCCTCCCCAAAAAAAAACACAAGCACACCATTTTCTCTTGAGCCCACTGAAGAGTTTTTCCTCTAACGTTCTCTATTCTGGTTGCTATGCGAACCAAAAGCACCACAAATCTCATCTCAATGTGGATCAATAATGAAGAACCGCACAAACGGCACATATATTTTGGGAAACAGAGCCACGTTGTTCTACATCAGACATTCAGTCACATATGAGGCCTCCTGATTACATCTTCTAGATGTTAATGGTTGCTCCTGTCTCAGAGAACACCTCTCACAGGGCTCTGTTTGAAATAACACCCGTCGTCACTTTCCCTGTATTGTTTTCTATAAGACTGACAGAACGAATTGACTTAACAGATATTACAAGGCGGTTGTTTGATGCCTCACAGGAAGAAAGGAGGCATTTATTGTCTTGACTTGGATTTAGGTTAGTAATATGAAGCTCACAGGAAGTTTGGCTCCGTTTGGGTGAAGGGGTGAGAGCAATGCTGCGAAATATGAAAACTTTAGTGGGTCAGATGCGGTGAGAGGCGGGCGTGAGATCTCGGAGACAGTAAGAGCAGAGAATGAGATGAGACAGAACAATTAGTTTCTTCTCCTTCTACCTCATTTCAGCAGAGACCAAAAAATAGCTCTTAACTTGACACACAGTTGAATGAAAGTCACGCCGAGTCATAAAACTAAGAAGTATAAAAAACAAGGCTGTCAGTTAAGCTCATTAATTAAGGAATTTAATCGTGCCACCTGACCCGTACATAATGAGGGATTGTCCTACCACTGAACAATTCAAGCTTGAAGTACAGTAACATCGTCATATTTGACTGCAGACCTGAAAAACATGGAAACTTCAAACTCCTTTAAACTTTTAAAGTGACAAGCCATCATAAAACACAGCATTTACAGTGTGAGCTGCTTAAACGTGAGATCCAGCACAACTTCTGACAAACTAAAGATTATGATTATTAAAAATAAGTCAAGCAACATGCTTGCCAAATATGGTGACCTATACTTGGAATATGTCCTCTGCGGTTAGCCCATCCAGTTAGTGCACACACACTATAGTAATGAGTTGTAAACACACACACACACACACACACACACACACACACACACACACACACACACAGCAAAGCATAAAACACACACAGTGGGCAGCACTGCAGTGCCCAGTGAGCAGTTGGGGGTAAGATATGTCTTACTCAAGGGCATCTCAGTGCTGGCATTGGGAATCAAACGAGTGACTTTCTGATTGAAGTTCAGCTCTCTAACCAGTATGCCACAACGCAAAAACTGTGCGACTGTGGAAACAAAGAAAACATTATTGCATTCAAAAGCTAATTAATGCTGTTTTAATAGACTACACATCTGCCACAACTCTTAAATGAATTTCTCAACAAATATATGTTTAAATAAATATAATAAACTTTTAAATCAATTGAGAGTCCTTATGAAACTTGCTAATATTCTTGTGTGACATAACAGCTAATGATTCTTAATGTTTGTATTTATAAAGTTACAAACAAATCAGATCTTGAGTGAAATGCATGTGATTTTGCAGGCCCAGAAAAAGCTACAAGTATTGCGTCCATTCCTGTGAAGGCTGGACGGTGATTTGGGGTGTATTTTTAGAGAAAGGCTTTAGTATTAGACCGTAACAATTCTACTTTTCTGTCAGGAGGAGAGACAGAAAGACAAAGATAAAGAGAAAGAAATATAGACTGTCCTCACAGCTCAGAGTCTGTCATGCATTCTCTGTCCCGTGTCAGAGAGAAGCAGCGAAATGTTCTTAGCTTGCAGCTGCCTGCCTGACACACCAAACCGTGAGACAGACAGTTTGGCTGGATTTGAGACCTCCGTTGGTCAGTTCTCTAACACATCCTGAGGGATGTCAACGGTTACACCAGCAGGACACAGCGGCTGTGACATAATGCAGCATATTGTCATTCATTGTAAAGGTTTAAAAAAAAGAAAGGTTTTGATTCTAGAGAGCCTATTGCAAACTGTAACATTTAAACCTGCAATCCGTAGCTTCGAACCTTCGTCTGTATACTGCCACCACTGTTAAAAACATACTTTATACACTTTACACACATTCTTTACTTTACACATTATTCATATTTATTATTTTGAACACTGATTTGTCACATACTTGCTTAATAACTGATTTAATTCATCTTTAACCTCAAGTAAAAGTAGCGGATTAAAGCTTTATGTAAGAATAAAGAGTAAAACATTCAAACTCTGACAAGGTTTAATTAACACAGTGCCACGCTTATGTGCTTTTAGTAATTGACAGAGTCCTCTTATGTTTTATATGTATACAGTAAAGCACAGTTTCAACATAATGAAAGGTGAACACAAATAAATCCTTCCACGTCTTGCCAGTAACTGTGGCTCTTCTATCTACTGAAGCTGTTAATTTTAGTGCCAGCGCTGCTGCTGATGGAGCAAAATGGGCAAGAGACACAATCTTGCTTCTCTGTACCTTCTATATTAGAAAATAAACACACACACACACACACACACACACACACTTGAGGGAATGCAAACAAGACCTTCCCTTCATTCTATAACAGGCCTGAGCTCAACATACTTAGTTATTCAGCACCATGGAGAGCAACCTCTCCCTCTCATGCACATGCTGTCTCTGCCCTCTATTTCCCTGCATCTGCCTTCACCCCATTCTGCAGTTCTTTCCCTAACAGCACACCTAATTTCATCTTATGCTCTAACCAAAACATGACAACAATGGTGATTACCGAAAAGATCCAAACTCATTTTCTCAAATTGATTTCCCATCTGTAAAATCAGCCTTTTCATAATAAAATCAGAGATCGCTTTATAAGCTGTCAACATTTAAGACAAGCCCCAGTGAAGCACCAATCACAGCGCTATCCCCACTCTCAGCTGTCGCGTACACAAGAGCAGGTGTTCACCCCTCCACCCCACTAGTGAAGATGACTATGAAGCCCTGATGATGATGAAAAGAAACACTGCCCTCTTTGAAAGGCGTGGTGCTTTAATGCATAAAACAGGTTGGAGAGTAAATAAGGATCATACACCCTGTGGAGCCCAGCACAGTGTCAGTAAATACTTTCCCAGTCTTCACATTATTGTTCTCGGGGTGAGTCCGGGCTAATGCTGATTGGCTCTGTTTGTGCTGATGTGTCATTTCCCAGCTGGCTCGTCTCGTTTCCCAGCTTTCTTTGATGGCGAGCCAACAGCGATGGCGCCCGCGTGAGAAACATGGCATTTTTAAATCCCAGCCAAGGCGTTTGTGCATCTTCTGCTGCCTTCATTGTTGAATTACGATACATTGTATGTGTTCTGTAAAATGGCTTCAGCAGAACGGCTGTAATGCTCATTGACAATGATGGATGCTTTCCTGAAAAACACAAACTGACACACAGTGACCGCTGCTGAATTTAGCCATGTGCTGCCCCACATGTGTCTCAGAAGAATATCACATTTAAGTTCATACTGCATGTTTACTTTAAACAAAGGTTTTGAGGGGAGCTCGAGCTGTTCCCCTGAGCTTCTTATTGGCTGTTCTAATTTCAGCTGCTCTCTAAATTGCGCCCACCACGTAACTCAAGACAAAACAGAGGAGCAACTTAGACCCAAAGGTCTAAGGGAATGTGAAATATGAGCACTCGGATTCACACTCTCATTAAAAAAACAGATGTGTTCTATCTTTAAGTTAATTACATTTTGCATTTCCAATGTGATCTCATTAGTTTCTGAGGTTTTAGTATGTAAAACTAACACATTCCTTTGGCTCAACCGCTGACAAAAACTCAGAAGTCACATATTGCTAATGTATAGCTTGAATGTACTGAAAGTCACTTTAGATAAAAGCTTTTGCCCAATATGTCAAAGTAATCCACAGTACAGCTCTAACACATACATTTGTATACATTAGGCATTGAAATGGAAAAAACATATTGACAGCATTTAAAATGTAAACATGTTTTGCGCAAACGGTTTACCTATAAACAGCTAGGAAAGGGAATACCTTTTATTTACTATATAATCACTTTACTTTAACAAAGATATGAACTTGGAATTTAAAGCGAAAGCCTGGTGTGTGATGTAAGATTAAATGGACATTGCATGTAAACAAAAACACACACACACACACAGAAGTACACAAAGGACATACTTTCCCCACTCACACACATTGGCTGGAGGCGTCGATAGGACTTCAGGGCTTCAGGGAAGCATGGCAGAAGAATGAATGTGAAAGAGAGCAATGCTTATCGCTGAACTGCAGAACCTCTCAGAAGAAACTCAAGGAACGTTACGAGTGCAAGTGCAAAGTGACTTTGGAGGAAATGTAGCCGAGGCAGACAGCCACACTGATGAAAGTCTTCCATTTCTGCAGTCTCCTCTACCTTCAATAGTTACATTAGTCAAACTTTCCATTCACAAATAAACTAATAAATTGCATTCCACAAATAAACAGATAAACAAACAACACAACACAGGATTTTCCTATTGCCCACAAACTGTAATTAATTAAACTGTGTCCTCCAAAAACAGTTCATTTAACTATTCTCATGTTGTTCCAAGCCTGAGAACAGATATTATGAAGAATCTTCACTATGACATTTTACAGAGAGCATCACAGAAAAACGATTAATGTAGTTGTGCACTATATTCCATGACTTCCGTGGTCATGTGACTCATATGACGGTTTGAGTGAAGAACAGACTGAAATTTTCCCCTCCATTGGGCTGTTAACTTTAAACTGCTTCAACTGGATCATTGAGTCAGTGAATTTGTGAACAAATCATTCAGCCCGATTTGTGAACCGGATCAACTGATTTATTGGGAATAGATGAATTCATTCGGAGTTAAGCTCTGATCACAGCCATTTATGAGTATATAAAACACAATATCAAAGAAACAAAAACAACAGAACAACCTCCAGAAACACAATTTTTTTTCCAACCAATTTAAAATGTGTTTTTTATCCCTTTTTGGTATGAACTGTGGTGAAAGTTTTTAAAACAGCTACGTGAAGAGTTTCTTTAAAAGTTATTTCTTGTTTTTCGCAGAAAAATAAACATACAGTTCTGGGTGACGTAGGGGGGGGGGGGGTGAATAAAGGCATGGCGCTGTTTTATAAAATAGCAAACCAGGGTATTGGCTTTTTATTTTCTTGTTTTTGTGGAAATGTTTGATCCACTGAAAGAGAAAGGAGAAAAATCCTCAGACATCAGAGATGTCAGCACATACCCTGGGTCCATTTCTTCAAAATGTTGTCATAAATTGTGCAGATTTCTTCAGGGTAGGTGAGCTACTGATGTCTCTAGCGTCAAACGGTGCGATGAACACACGCCATGTTAGACAGTTAGCAAACAACTGCCTATTTTTAAGGCCAGGAATGACTCAAAACATGTCAAGACAAAAAACGCTAGAAAAACTGTGACCAGCCTCTTAATGTTGGACAATGGAGTGCCTGTGTTTGTTTACACTTAGCCTCAATTCTTTACACAAGTAAATAACATCCAAAAGCCATTAAAGATGCGATTAAACAATCACAATAAAGCTTTCTCATTTGAGTTATAATGTAAATACGATTCTGTTGCACAAAGATGCTAAAGTTTTGCAATCTGCAATAGATGCAAGCAGCCAAATGGTTTCTTTCAGCATAATAGTTTTGTCGATGCAGAAAAATATTGAGTTTAAAGCTCTGAAGATTGCGTGGATGAATTTTCCCCCATGGACTTCCCTCAGTTCACAACAACAAAGGCTATGAGAGCCTTTTTTTTTGATGCCACAGAATTAGCAGAGCCATTTGCATGCTGAAACATTACTTACTCTGTCATAAGTGCATTCACTGAAATGATTGTTCCTATAATCTACCTTTTCCCCTTTAATTGAACTCAATAAACCGTCAAACATCTGAGGGACGATCTCATCACCTTTTGTAGTCACTTGCTAAACTGCTCTGAAATCTCTTATGTGGTTTAGCCAATCAATGAAGATTTACATTTCTGCATTGGATGCCTTTATCCAAACCAACCCTCAAGGCTAAACATACACATAGTTTAAGTTCTACGCACTCCCTGGGAATCAAACCCATGACCTTTTGGTTGCTAAAGCCGTGGAGCTACAAGGAGACACTGAATAAAGCCACTTGAACCATGTGTTAATGTCTGATGATACTTGATCACATAACTTTGTTCTTCAGCTCTGAGCCTGCCTCAGCAATTTGAGTTTCTTAATGCTCAGATTCCTCAAAGACCCCCGTCTCTATCAGCTTATTGACAATCCACAAACCGAATACAGATGAAGGGCTTAAGTGTCCCTCATTACAATAACATGGAGGCTGTGCTCTTTAGGAAGTTGGCTGGAAGTTTAAGTATCTCCAACCCTTCAGAAGCCCATTATCAAACGTCTCGCAGCAGAATCTGTCGGTGTAATTAACTAGCCTCAGTCTAATGGAAACGGTCATCAGTGCAGATTATTAATATCAATGTCATATCAAAAAACTCCATTTAACTGCCACCTGACAGAGATGTTGTTAAACGTAACACATACATTGCTTTATATAGATTTTTATAGTATATTTTTTATATATAGATACAATTTTTGGTAAAAACGTCCCCCTAGCATCTCCATTAGGTGACAAAATGTTATCTTAAAAGTTCTAGGCATGCACAAAATGTCCAGTTTGGAGATTATATTAAACTTATTGCTCAGTTAGCAGTTCAAACATTCTGTAACATTTTCAAAACATGCCACTAACTACTTATAGCATTTTCAAAATATATTACATATATATGAAATATGTAAATATTTCTATATTTAAATATATATGAAAATATATTTTCATATATACTACAATATATATAACATTAAAAAGGACCCCAAATAACACTGATTAAATGTACCTTTGATTCTTGCATTGTAAACCTCACATTGGAGCTAAATACTGACTGGTTTAACTTGCAAACCACGTACCAGGACTGTGTATATCCTGAAGTGCTTTACTAAATCAGTCTTAACTAAATCAGTCTTATTTAAGGATTATTGTACAGGATTGGGAAATTCACTTTTAGAACTTAATAGGAATTATTTCTTTGCTAAAATTTTGCTACCAACATCTGCTACCAACCAACGTTTTCTGATAACTTCTTCATAAACATCTCAACAGCCTTTTAAAGATTCACAGGATACAATCTCCATCAATAAACTCACCAGACGTTGACAGTACAGTAAAAGCTCATTAAATAAACACAAGGGTCAGACTCAAAACAGGGCATATTAATGCTCTCATGTCATAAGATCGCCTCAGCGTTCCAGTTCCTACATTATTATTTTGAGGTTCAGAGCCATTCCTGCCCCAACGAAGGCTATTGAACTTCCATTAATTATTGTATCGGAGGCTTTCGTAGAAAAGGGCTACCGCTGACTCAAAAAGCCAAATTAAAGGAAGCTAAGAGCAGAAGGCATGCGGCGTTTGACATGAAAGCTCTGCTGCGTGAACATCGCTACATATGGAGAACAGATCAATACAAGAGCGCATGAAAAATCTCTTCAAGCATGCCGAACAACCAGACAGCATTTGCACAGTCCTTCAGCATCCCTTAAATGTTTACATGCGAGCGCATTTGTTTGTGCATGTTAGTTAGCAGAAGTACGTATGAAAGCGAATGCACAGCTGGTGAGTGCGTGCCTTGCATCAAGATGATGGGGAGCAGTCAAATGGAAAGAAAAAGATGGTAGAAAATTGCAAATAAACAAGAGAATTGGGCAGAGAGCAGGGGGCAATGTCTCTGAGGGCATTTGTGCAGCATCTCTCCAGCCGGAACGCTTGACATTTAAACTAGGGTCTGGAAATCTCAATGGAAAAGATCAGCCTATCTGGAGATCTGTGTAAGAGGGGTTGGATAAAAACATCAGCATGACTCAACATTAGTTGAATGTCTTTGGAGTGCGATGCCTCTGCAGGGCTGACATTTGTGTTTAAAGACATAAGTAATCCTTGATACTTGCAGAGATATTATTGGTTGCTAAGCTGAAGGACGTGCGGAGATGTTAAAGGTCTCATATTTAGCGGTGAAATAAACGCCTATTCATATCAAATCTTAGCACATTAAAGCACTCCAGCATTCTAAAATAAACTGAGTGTTTCTATGAGGAGAGTTTGAAAATGTACTTTCTGCCATCTTGTTTGGGTAATTTAGGCTTTATTTTTAAAATTGTTCAAATGGCAAAAAATTCAGACTTGTTATCACTTTACAATAAGGTTATCGTTAGTATTCTGAGGTCGTATAAATACTGTAAACTTGAAAGTTCAATATGTCCAAAAATTGTTGCTAAATGCCTTTTAAACAGACATAAACAATGAACAATCATAATTCAATACAAAAGTTAATCGATAATAATGAACTGATATACACAGAGATTAATCAACGCTTTTTACAATATTGTTGATGGATTAACAAATGTTAACATATAGCACCACACTGTAAAGTGTTACCCAAGCCTTTTACTCACAAAATAAGTGTGAAAATCCTTTGCAAATATACTTTTACTGTCGTTTAAACAACAATCTTGTTTTTCAACAAGCGCTAATTGTTGCAGTATATATAATCTTTCTGTACATAAGTTTCTCATGACATTAGGATTCAGTTTGTTTATATAGAGCCAATTAGGGGAAATCATTTGCTGCATGCATAGCTTATTATAATAACAGAAGCTGCAATAATCAGCCTGTAAAGTCTGAACAGTGATGTAAAGCAACCACACACACACACACACACACACACACACACACACACACACACACACACACACACACACACACACACACACACACACACACACACACACACACACAC
>JBAJNP010000010.1:28988-134589 GCA_036877545.1 Yasuhikotakia modesta
ACACACACACACACACACACACACACACACACACACAACCTCTTTAAAAACATCATACTTAATGTAAACAAAGTCGCAGTATTCCTCCCCAAAATGCATTTCACCTCACATGTGTCATTTCCACGAGAAACTCATTTTCTTTGGTGTAAAACTCTGAGGTGACAACACGAGCGTGGGAGGACAGGCTCTCGAAAGGGGCTTGATCTGAGAAAACTTTAATGAGCCACCAATGTGAATTTCTTCTCACTGATAGAAACCAAATTATTGCTGAGATCTATGCATGGCTGTAGTGGTTGCCTACAGACCTGAAATTCCTTTGACAGTCTTTAAGAGGTGAGGCACTATTATGTCACATCTCTCTCAAAACTACACAGCAACGAAAAGCCAATTAGCCCCTTGGAAAATGAAAAAGGAGTTTTTCTTTCCTAATTACTGGCCGTATCAGCAAAGTAATTTAGGAAATGCCAAATGTCCCCACAGGTCAAATAAGAAAGAAAAAAAAGGTGATGGTGCGACTTCTGGGCTACTGGGACAAAAAAGAAGTTTATCCCTTATTACAAAAACGACTTACAGTTCAGCTCTTTACTTCATGCAACCACTAGCGATAATTATGGTTGCCAAATCTTCTGAAAAATGTCAACTGTTCTCCTGGTAATTAGAGGGATTTGCGTATTTTCCACAAATGAGAAGCGAAACCCTTTTACACTTTCAAGCGCTCACACAGGCTTGTGTTGGTGTGTGATTTTTGTATTGTTTTCATGAGACACAGATAGGGAGTTTTATTCGTTATATTTTTCTGTTCCTCTGATCTTTTCACAGGGCACATGATGTTATCAAACACAGCAGCACTCCTGCCACCTCAGTTAGCGTGACAATCCAAACAGCTGGTCAGGCTGGTGTTTGTTGGGTTTAAGAAAGCATTACAATGACAACTGATGTATTGGGTGACACTGGGGGTCAGCTGCTGTTTGGAAATGGAGACATATGGCTCTACAGGCAGGTTTATATTGAAGAAGCTAAGAGACTAATTTGACTCCAGATACCTGCTGCTCATATCATAATTACAACACAACCTGCTCATTTCTCCCTCAGTACAAGGTATTGATTCGTCTTTATAGTTGAGATGTATTCTGAAGTCTTCTTCTATTATTATAACACAGACACAGAGCAACAAATACTAAAAACATAGAAAGTGTCTTAACAGATTAAATATTGCTGTAAAAATATATTGTTCAACGTTAGTTTATCTTTGTTTTGTACACTGTGAAGTGATACTCTATTTTAACAAGCCCTAATATATTATTTACACAACCAGCGCAACAATAGCTTCATGCATACTAGTTTAGCCAGGCAACAATAATTCAAAGTGCAACTAAACACAGCCATTACAACTTCTGACTACACCTTTTGAAGTCTATTGAGGCATTTAAATTCAGGAGGAAAAAGCTCCCTTTGTCCTCTGCGGAGGGAAGGTGTTTTCAAAACTTTTTCTATTAAATTGAGTTTCATTAGATTTGTAGCCCTCTGCAGGTACAGTAAGCAAACAGCTGGAACAAAGTTATCTTTGTCTCACAACGTTTATATCGTATTTTACCGGGGCATGAAGCCAAAGTTTTCACAACAATTTAAATCATAAAATGTCCCTTTTATACCAAAGCAATATTGGCTACATGAGAACACAGAACACACACACACTCTCCTTCTGTATTCAGCACTCATAAATTCCCTTGTCACATAAACAAGCATCAGTTAAATGTTTATTATGCTGTCTAGCACAACAGCAATGCATTGTGGGTAACAAACTGATCTAAGCATCTTAAGTGAAAATTAACTCTTGACCAGTCTCAGTTATGTATAGTAATGATAAATCTTAATTATGGATGTGATAAGCATACCCTTGGGTAACATCAACAATCACAGCCGCCCTTCTTCATCGTTCCAACCGGATAAAGTGAAGGGCCATAACTCAAAATTTGGGTTTAAATCTTGTTGGACTAGAACAAATGGACCTGCCCCAAGGTGACTTTGACCCAGCTAAAACTGATGAAGTGGCATTTTGCATATCCCAAACTACACAGTGGGCACACTCCCCAAATAGCAGACACTAATTTAAAATGTTTGCGATTTTAATTAGATTGTGCTCTGAGATTGTGTTATCTGATGAAGATACAGGGTCGCTGTGATGCAGTGACATTTGTGCCGGAACAGTGCAACAACAGAAAAACAAAATGCAGTGTGTTTTTGTGCCAAGCATGTAATTATATTTATATATTATGATGGATAAGATATAACCTATTAATAAATTACATTATAGACAGGCAGGCAGACAGACGTGTTATTTACACTCAACAAAACACATTACCATCTATTTACATTCTAGTGCAGGAAACTCACAGTGAGTCTGTGGCAAAAAGAACAGCCTTATTAATTTGGGGCACCATCCGATGACAACATCAGCAAGCAGATGCATCCACCACCATAGCCAGAAACCCAGGAACAAAAGGTCAGAGGTCAAGCTTGTCAAGCTTTTTGTCCAGCTGTGTCCTCAATAGATGATGACAGGTAATTATTCTTCTCCCATTAACGGCAGCTTCTCAATCATGCCAAAACATTACTAGCGCAGATCCAGAGACATCACTCAGGCTAAGTCAAAGAGAAATTATTTATATCTGCTGTCTATGAAAAGGAAACAACATATGCGAGCGAGAACTGGAGGGGAAAAAAAAAATAAATGAGCTTTGTGAAAATTGGCAGCGACTCTCGGCGTGAGACGGCCCCGATTCAATGGAACCCAGATTGCACTGACAACTATTTTCCCTTTAAACAAGAGACCCACCGTGAGCAGCAGTTGCGAACAAGTCTCCCTTGTGAAACAATGAGGCCACAAATATATCACTGACTGTTCAAAACGCACCTCAGCTGAGAACAATGAAGTGGAAAGCGTCGGGTGAGAAAAGCCAAGACGCCCCTGACCACCTATTGGGCTCTATGAGGTGAGGGGTCAGTCATACAGCATGACACCCCCCCCATGACACCCCCTTTGAATCTGTGCCATATTTCCCTATTGGCTGTCATTGAGCGATAGCCGTCTCCTTTTTACCAATCCAATACTCTTCGGTATGAAGGCTTTGATGTTGTTATTATATTCTTCATTCACAGAAGTTGACCCATAAAAGACTGGCTGTGCACCCAGATCGCTCACGGATGTTCAGAGGAGGGCAGAGGTCTCGGTCCAGCACTGTCTAGGAAATTTGCCAGGTTCCTGCTAAAAATAGCGGTAAATGCTGCAGTACATCAACATGCAGATGCAAACACAAAATCACAAATTCATTGGTTCCAGGGACGGCACATTACACGGGTGCGTTAAAAAAAAGCACCGTGTAAACCTGCAGTCCCACAGCTGCGCTGGACCGCGAGGGGCTGCTGAATACTGCAGCAGTACAGATGTACTCTAACATGAGGCAAACAAACACTGTTTGCCTTTTCTTGACACTGCGTGTGCAGTAACGGTTTGTGAATGCTTATGAGCGTGTCTGGGCTGAGATGCTCTGTCACAACAGGTAGCGGTGAGAACAGCACACAGCTCCACGCCTCTGCACCTGACAGACTCAGGACTCCAGTCACACTGGATTTCCCACACAGCTGTCACCCTGGAAGCCCTTCCATCCTTTGAGGTCACAAAATCGTGGAACTCGGGAACAACAGCAGCGTGCGCTACGCTGGTGCTTTCGAT
Source organism: Yasuhikotakia modesta (assembly GCA_036877545.1). Lineage (NCBI taxonomy): Eukaryota > Metazoa > Chordata > Actinopteri > Cypriniformes > Botiidae > Yasuhikotakia > Yasuhikotakia modesta. Next base: position 32,722 of record JBAJNP010000010.1, read on the forward strand.
GACCAGAAACATTATTTTTACACTACATCAGCTCAGTTAAAGTGATTCAGCGCTTGCTGAAAAGGGGAGACTTTTTTATTCAGTGCTTAATACTTTCTGTTCAGCAAAAATCCCATCTTCTGTGTCAAAATAAAATCATTGTGTAAATCATTCGGTGCACTTGTTCAACGCGAGCTTGTGAAACACTTCCACACGCTAAAAGCCCTTTACAGGTAATGAGGTTGTGACTCAGTCATCGCTCTTGCAGCCTGCCATTATGTGATAGCACTCTAAACTTCATCTAGTTTGTGCAGAACCTTTTAATCTATTCCTAGAAACTGCATTGGAAAAAGTGGTGGCATAAAGGCCATAGTGGGACCACAAAATGCACTGCTGAAACAGTTAGCGCCCCCTGCTGGTCTACCACCAACCAACACTCTGTTCCAACATAACCATCAAGCAAATGAGCATGACAACCAAACTGCAAGTTGACATAAATTTTGATGGGTTCATGAGGGAGTAACAGTATAGAATCATGATGCACATCTAATTGCTGCATAACCCTATTTATCACTATAATAGAGCCTGCAGTAAATAATGGCTATATAATGGTTGGGTTGGCTAAGCACTTTTAATGACATCAACAAAGCTTAACTATCTTTACATAATTCGCTGATGAAATACATGGGAATTGTTGTTAATCACATTGTTGAATCTTAATTCTTGATGGTTTAAACCAATATGGCATTTAGGGGGTTCGAGTGATTTCCCCAAATATGCAATAATTAAAAGGAAAAATTAGTTTGTTGATATGCCTGTAAAGAATTTGTTCCCAGCACGTTCTTTGAATAACCACACGGTTTCTCTAAGGCACTTTATCAGCATGTGGCTCTGAGACTCAAAATTGCTAAAATTTTAACTACCTCCTTTCTTGTCCACTAATTAAAAAAAACATCCCTTTGTAAAAACCACCCATCTGTCTGCGTCTTTGTGCGCTTTGTAGCGAGTTCAAGCTGTTTAACACTTCTGATGTAGTCAAGTATAAGTCAAGGGTCCAAAATAGGTGTGAGTATTTGTGCATGACTAATGCATGATCGTGGGACCTGTTAAGTCACGTGAGCAAAAGATACGGCCAGTGCAAACCGTGGGTGACGGGTAGCAGCTACTCGGTTGAGTGTTCATGCCCTGCCTCATTACCATGACAGAATCACTTGAATTCCTGATCAATTTTGCGCAGGCTGAGGGGGCAAAGGTGATGTGTTTTAAAACAGCAACAGTTTGGTCTTTACTACAGTCACGACGAGGCGCCCGGGCCCGTCAAATTGACTGATCCGTCTCCGTTCAATTTCACACATCGTCTTCGCAGGAGGTATTTAGACCCTCTTACATCCATTTTACATGTTCACCGATAAACACAATCCAAACACACATTGTAATTGGATCCATTTCCTCAAGGCTGCTCAATTTCCCACGAGACTCAGCTCCAACCTGAGGGCAGCCCGCCATTTGTCAATTAACAGGAAACGCTACAGAAATGTTACACAACAAGCCACACAGATTTGAACGGTTACTAGAAATTTCTGCAAGAGCTCTCCAAGTCCAAATTTCTGAAAGTACCCTCACGCAAACAACCGCAAACATGCGCTCGGTAGAAGAAGAGTTCCTTAAAATCTATTTGACTGCAGACATCTGGGGACTTTAATGACCCTGCTCTGCACCTGGCTCTTCAACAGCCTGGCTCTTCAACAGCCTGGCTCACGCGCTTTGCTTCATGGAGATTAAAAGCCTCTTTCAGGCGAGGAGGGGAACAGCGTTACACAGCAGAAACTTGTACTGTGCTGGATTTTTCCCTTTATAAAGCTGGAAAAGCATGATGCCTGTTACAGCTTTTAAATCTGTCACATGTATGTTCTCCACTGAGTAGACGAATCCACTTCTACGTTCTGGTCCGAGGTCATTTATAGCTATTGATTCCAAATAAGTGAGATTAGAGAGTTGATAAAGTAGTTCTTAAATCTGTGGTGGAGAACAGAGCTTTGTCAGAACCCTCAGTTAAAATGTCAAGTCAACCACAGGGTATCTGGATATTTCCAGATCTAGAGATTTCAACAGGAACTCTTTGAGAGTGCAAACACAAGCAAGCTAGACGACTGCTGACCATTTTACAGGACGCTGTGGGCTGCAAAACACTGCAGATCCATTTGAGCCGTTATATTAGAACCATAATGCATTCTCCATATCACAAAAATGCCTGTTTGCTAATTACCCTGCCTGCAAGAAACAAAAGGGGACCATGTGAAGCACTTTTATTTAAAAATCTACCACCTGGGCCCTCATGGAACAACCTGCTTCCAGAACAGCGAGTATTAATTCAGCACCGGTAGAATTATTGCGTATAATAAGTTTAGTCCTGGGGCCTGCTGGTCTCATGATGCATACAGTTGCGTTCTCGCCTTCCTAATAGATCACCACCTATGGCAAGCGTTTGTTTACTTATTTAGCTACATTAAAAAAGAAACTGTATGTCAGAATGACTCATTGTAGGGACTGTGAATCCATCTCTCCCTCTCTCTCTCCAAAGCAGTGATGTGAGGTCTGGATCGCATTCATTATCCTCGGGATCTCGTCACACTGCCACCACGCGACGGGTTATCAGCCGACAAGACTGACTGCAGCCCGCGCACTTTACACGGACACCGGTCACCGCCGTTTCCCCGTAACTCCAGCCAGAAAACAAATCCACCGCTTTTCCCAATACTCGTTTTTCCCATGAGGATATGCGCGATGCGCTACAGCAAATAAAGTGGCTACGAGAACACGGAAAAGTCGAATAACAAAACTGTTAAGTGTTTATAATAATTTGTAAAAAGGGGGTGAAAACAATGTTTAATATAGACGAATAAGGGTTAATGCATATGTGCTTCTCCCGATGCTACACACTTAGCATTGGATGGAAAGGAACTAGCTCCGATGCAAATTAAAATGCTAGGCAGGTGGTAATGATCAGGATACATCAGTCAGAAGTGTTGCCCAGGGGTTTGCCTCCACCCCGCAAAATTCAATCACAACTACGAAGGCTTTGGAAAGCAGAAAGCCAAGATATAACATTTAGCTGGTTCCTAAAACGGATAAGTTCTCAGAAGCCCTTAATATTTCGTATTCCGCTGTAAGATCTACATTTGGTGAGGAGATGGGCTCAGACCAAGCCGCTTGCTTTCCAAACGCGCAGGAGACGTTGAGGAGGGTTGATCTAAACGCGATCATGTTGGCCGGTCTGCGTTTCACATGTTACATGAAGATGGCGTGCAACAGTTAAATCCGCCACATCAAGTGGGATTAATAGGCGTGAAGACTCGCCAGTTCAATTGCGAGACGCTATGTGAGATCGGATGGTACATTGACGGGTGTAAGGTCGAAATCTTACATGTCACACACTACTTATTGACTAATGTAGGTTTCCCGTATAACGAAGCATTTTGTTGGCTGTGCCTACAGCATTTCCTTGCACCTTACATCTGAGAATGAAATCGTGATGCTCAACTCGGATCTATCAGTGAAGCAACCGATAGCCGAAAATAAACTCATTCCACGCATGTTCGTTTAAGATGAACTGTGCATAACGTACCGTTTCTATCCTAACAGTGGTTATTTGAGACCACTTTTTCAAAACAAAAATGCCCCCCAAACAGCTTTTGATCAAGTATCTTTTCGCCCAAATATTCTCCAGTACGTTACTCTGTAATTCATCATTCAGTCTCCATAAGCAACTCACGTATCGGCTCCAGCATATACTGCAAGAATATTTATCGAGTCCCCGCTCAATGCCTGCATTCAGTAAATGCGCCCGTGTTCTTCAGCACTATTCTGCACGGTTGGCTCTCCCTACATACATGCACTCAAACCTCTCAAATCTCAAAACCTCTTCCCCTCCATGCACGCGGAAATGGTTATAAAAATCCCCCCAAAAACTCGTCGGGTCCGACGGCTTACCTCGTACGCACGTGATCATCATAAAAAATATCAGATTCCTAAATGTAACTCCAGTTTTAATCCTCATTTTCGTTGGTTGGGAGTCCGCCGGACCACATTTAATACATCCTCTAATGAAAACGGTGCGGATTTCCGTTGATCTTACGCTTTGTCCCTCTGTGTCATCTATGGTCATTTTTTCACATGAAGGTAGTTGTTCTTTCCCTCAGCCAGAAGCGGAGCGGATCGCGGTGTGGCTCGAAGTGAACGGTGATGCTGGGATACCACAGCAACCTTGACTAGGACTCAACCATCTCGCCAAAAGGGGCCAAACTCTGCGCTGTGATCTCGCTCACCGACTCCAATTCTATCCAGCGCCTTACTGCGTTTCATAACTGCTGAAATCCATTAAAGTCTAAACGTGCATTGAGGAGTAAAATGCAAAAGCGCAAAAAGCAACAAATGAGTCGTTTGGCTAATGCGCAATGGATCAACTCGAATTGTATTTAACCCGAATGATTTATCAACAACTATCCGCAGGGATTAAATAACAATGAATAAGAAACGTCGGATGCGAGTGTTTGTCGCACAAATAACGGCACGCCATTACAATCCAATAAATCACAGAGGTATATGTAAGGAGGGAGAGGTTCGTGCTTAAACGTTGCGGGAATGTGATAGAAACGTTACGTTTCATCAAACCTCACATCGATCTAAGACTGCATGTTGATTTAAAGCTGGCAAGACTGAATGTTTTATTCTACTCAGTTACATTCATGCCAGTACGCCGAGATCGTTTATCTCTGTACAGGTAGTAACACTTTTACTGGGTTGTCGTATTTTCGCTGGCACTGTTTTCTTCATCATAAAAATCATACTCTTGGTTTTCCCAACTCTTCACCATTCTAGTATTCCCATTATAATGATCATTATTACTTATCTTTTGAAGAACTTTGGCAGTGAACGTGAGATCTGAGACTGTAGAAGGACGCTCCTGCCATCTACAGGCTAAACACCCAGTCAAATCTCATGTGCAGAGGCCTGCATTTCCTCTATCTCTATCCCTTAGTCTCGAACCTACAACACAACACACGCAAGCTACGGTTTGGGCAACTAAACAGATATGACAGTAAACAAAGAAGTTTCCAAAATACGCTATTTGTCTCTTCGTTTTCATCTCCAGATCTCCCAAACCAAGCCCTGTCAAAACAAATACTTCTTTAAACATTTTTTTTTTCAATTTATTGAGTCTGTTTTCTTTCTTCAATGCTTTGAACTCAAGATCAATACTTAGCGGGTAAGTAGGCGACTGTAAATTAAGATCGAAGTAAAGGCTCCTTTTCTTACTCTACGGTACACCTAGAACTCTCCAAGGTGCTGAAGTCCTTGATACCACATAGTTGTATAACCAAAATATTATTGTTCTGCCTTTATTGAACAAGATTTTCTCAAACTCGTACACCAGATGGACAGACAGAAAACTAAAATAGACAGACAGACATTTATTAATGAACTTAACGTTCTAACATTCTGTCTTTTTTCTGTTTTAAAGGATGCTTTCCAAAAAACACAGGGCCAATTTCCTCTCTCCATTTAAAAGCCTGAGAGTTATGAATAAATGTTGTGTGGGGGAATTATTCACCAAAGTCATTCTAACCAATGCTGTAGCCACTACATGCACTCAAGCACTAATTAGATTGTGGAATTCCTTCCTCATTAGTTCTGCAGATCCACACTCCTCTGAACAAAGCAAAGGGCAATAAATCTTACAGTCATAAGCATAAGCATCTAACCTTTCCTCATTGGAGTCTCTCAATGACAGGATCAAGAGAGCGAGAGAGAGAGAGAGAAGGAATACTGGAAAATCCACCAGAGAATGAATCATGACTGCACCTCATCAAATCCACATTTCTCATCTGCTTCGAGTACAAGAAACTACCCTCCCTGTTTCAACACACCAAATTAAAATCCAGTTAAGGTCCCTTAAATATCAGATGGGCTCAATGCGAACGGACCCCTGGGAAGTGCCATCTATGAACTCCTCAGCTATTCAATTAAATTTTATAAACAGTTATCATATTCCTTGCGTTATATATGCCAGTCGCTATGTTTATAAGAGCAGAGCATTAGCCCAAAGCAACATTAGAAGAACATTAAGTTGCTTTTGCTGTTTAGCACATAGTTTTACTCCAAAGTCATTCAGAGTAAAATGTTTAGAAGATACAGCAAAACTAGATCATGACTCAGACTCTTCAGCTGACAGGTTGCTTGCTTGGATCAAACCTACATTTTTTTTAAACCCAAAATCCATAATATCTATCATACCACTGGAAAACTGAAAGACCGCATCAGTAGAAAAACTGTCAAAATTTCCCTTAAAAAAAGTTGGCACTATATTAAAAAAAAAAACTGTTATAGATACAAAACACAAATCTTCTTCCCAAGTATAGAACATCTCAGCTATTCGTTTTTGTTATGCTAATAACAGATAAATATATTTATATATTAAACATATTTGTATATCTTTTGTTAAAGGAGCAGGGCTATAAATACTAGTCCAATTATTGCATTCGACCTGATATCATAGTTGTCTGTCAGGTTTATGTATGTGTTCATGTATGGCTTTGAGAAACGCTGTATAAGGAGGGTGGGAGTTTTTGCTTTCAAAGCTTGGTTGCTTTAGCTAGCCTCTCTGAAATCACTTACTTGCCTTTAAGATTAAAAAACACTTGTTCACAAACGTTTCTGAGGCCTCAACACTTGCCTGACAAACACACAGCACTTATTCTGTGGATTTATTCAGTGTTCATCCCTCTTAGGCATTTTGAGATTAAAAAGAATAAATACTGATATTCCTAAACACCAAAAGATGCTATTACTCCAGTTGGCAAAATAACCATTAGGTTATGAGATATTGAAGTTGATTTTAAAGAGCTATTATTCTGCTTTGCTTTACTACCTGAGGTAAAAACAAGTCACTGGTGTTTATTCTTAACATAACACTGATCATTATGGTTCAAAAGGTTGTACAGCACATTTAAGCGCAGATTGTTTTGTCAACCGTACAGTGTAATGCGGGATTTGCAAATAGACTGTAATTGAAGGATGGGACAGCAGCAATGTTACCGGACCATCTGACGTTATTCACTTAACTTGCGACCATGTTAACCAACCATAATGGGGCATTTATACAGAGGTCTTAAAAGGAAAGATGCAAAAACAGACTGTTTAATTCTAAGGGCTGGTGACAGGTTGAAATACGGTCTTGAAAAGATAAATTACAACAAATTTTGGTGCAAGTAACCTTGACTAACATTATCAGCAAAAATGAAATGTAAAAAATGTGACACTTAGGCTAAAATAAAATTGCTTAAAAGGGTTATTCACAGCAACACCTTCGAACAAATTTGGACACCCTGAATAACCTTTTAGTCAAAGGTTTCTAGAAAACCTTTTTTAAATCTGTAGAACCCTCCCATAGGGAAACTTTATTGCTCTAAGGTTTGAAGATTTGATATAAGTTGAAGTACCAACTTACATGCTGCTTCTAAAAGTAGAAGCAAATGAGACAATTGTTAAAATGCACTAAGACTACAGATCTGAAAAATGTATGTAAATTGTATCTAAAATATTCTGGAACTGGGTAAATATGATGAGAAACGAGTTCATATTGAACAAATTTGACTTTTGATTGCAGACTTTGCAAATCTGAACTCCTTTTGTGAGAATAAGTTCTCTTCTAAAGCTTTATTGGAGACATTTGTGAGATTTCTGTCTTTTTCTCAAGAGAAATATCTGAGACACAGGAGACTGAGCAAAAGTTTCCAGCTTTCATGTAATTGTATCGCTGTCTGTGAGAAATAATTGTGATATTATAAAGAGATTTCAGCTGTGATGTTTCTCTCCTATAGAAAAAAAACTCCACTTCCACTACACTCCACTACTAAGAACCTTTTGTGCAACAGAAAGGCTCCTTTTGGGAACCATTATGTTTAACAGTGAGGTTCTAATGTTATAGCACATCCAGTCGGCACGCGTGTTCAAAGTTACATAATCTTATAACCTCACAGCAGTATATTGAAGAAACTATACAAATGTCTGAAACACTATAAGTTCCTGCACATGGTTTTCCAAGACACCAAAAAAAAGAAATTAACCATGATCAGTCAACACCAGCCTTTAAAGCAACACCCTAACCTTTTGGGCATCGCTAACTCTCAAAGCATCACACCACACCAAAGCAAAGTATTTCAAGTTCCAAGGGCATTCAGCAATGAGATACAGAAACATCTGCTTTAAAAAGGCTCATGGTCATTTGAAGAGATGCAATGCATCAATCTGGCCCTAAGGCTCTAGATGGGTTATTCTTATGACTGGAAAAGTGACCTCATTTGCACACTTCATTAAGTCACGAGCACAGCTCGCCTTCGAGGTACAGAGAGTTTCTCTGCTTGTTATTTATTGTATGTCGTCACTGGCTGTGCCCCCCACCCAGATCATTGGATTTACTGCTGGGTGAAAGCAATGAGGGTGCTGCCATAAACAGCGCTGAGCTTCAAAACTATAGGTGGGATCCTATAACTGATGTGCAGTAACATCCAGCTAACACTCACTCTACAACAGCTTAGCAGTATTCAGTTTTTCAGATGTTGTTTTAACGTTATGCTCATTGTTTATTCAAACATTTTAAAAACTTTGTTTTTTTTAACATTTAATGAAACAATGCAAGCATAACTTTGTTCATACATAATGTTAAAAAAACATTATAGCAATGTTACTGCGAGAATGTTTTAATAACTTTATCCAAATCTAACTAAACCTTATTTAAGTTCTACACCCTAAATAAGCCAAATTTGATGTTACTTGCTAAATTAAGATTTTAAAAGGAAAAAAGGTCACAAAAAATATTGTCACTATTCGCAATAAAAATTACGCATCACAAAAAAATGAAAAAAAAAAAAATGCTTAAATTCTCCAAATGCCTCTTTGTATTTCAGTTTTTTAAAAAACATGATGGTGAGGGAAAGATGATTTTTTATTATTATTTTCATTATTTTGGGAAGGAAGTTTGGCACAAGGCAGGTCAACAAAACTCTCACGTCCGTGCAGAGGCCTGAAACATGTTGCAATGCAAGCGCAATATTTTATATTGAATACAGCCTGCATGTGAGGAATATGAATGTGAAAGTTATTGATTCACCATAAACGAAACGACATCCTTCTGGTATGCGGCCATAATGTTCTCTATCGGAATAAAACAGAGAGAGGAAATGAGATAAACGGTAAGGAAGTGAGGACAAAAGAGCGTGTCATTCATCATAAGCAACATTAAACGCTGTAGTGTTTCATGCTAAGAAACCCAGAGTGGTCTGGCAGCAGTAGACAATGATCTGTGGCGGGGTAAGATCTGCTGAGGCACAGCACTGTTCCCAGATCAGCACATGCACACAGTCTTCCTTCCACTCCATAGAAAAGGGCTGTAAGAGGAAGTAATGGCAGCAGGCGAGCGAATTCACTGCCTGACTAATGTCTTGTAGGATGCCTAAAAGTGTCAGGGCTTTAACATCACACCCATCAATTCTTCCTCACCCTCCTGTGGCAAAAGCCATAGATCTGTTCCTGTTAAGAGAGAGAAAGCATCCAAAACTGGAAGCGATAGACAAGAAGGGAATAGAAGATGCTGCTTTGACTCAATGGAACAGAACATTGTTATGGGATGTTACAGTTTGTTAGCTTAGCACTGTACCGAACCATAACTGATCAATGAGCGTCAAATGCTTCATGAACAAAAATCGCTAGCATTTTGTAATTATTTATGATTTGGAAAAACATTAAATTACATTAAATGGCCGAAGAAAAAATAACTTTGGACAGATGTTAAGCTCGCAAGACAAACAGCGATGGATTTTTCACATACGTTTAGCCTAAAACTTATTTGAAGATATAAAAACACACAAATGGTGAAGCATTTGTTGATATGCCGTAATAATGTGGAGCCAAAAAATCATGATTTTGTCACCGAAATATCTGAAACTGTCGCCGCCACTGTAAATACATTTTAAAAAAGGTATCTGTTAAACCACAATTCTTTAAAAATCAATTCAGCATTATTTACTGAAACTGGCCTTTCTTCCAAAAATCTATGGCAGAACAGATGATTTAAGGAACATGTATAATGTGTTAAACAGCATTCGTTTCTTTTTACATTAATTTCTTGTATCTCACAATTTATATGACATAATAAAAAGTAGCTGCTGTCCACTTTGCATAGCAGGCCAGAAGTTATTACATGTTCCCAATCCATAATTAATTTGAATATGTCAATTAAAGAAAATTGCCCCTTAATTACCCGTGTGCTGGTGAGAAAACCAGAAGCTCAGCAATCAGAGGAAAACCTAAATATACCCCAGACCCTTTGGGCTTGTCAGATTGATGGAATAATTATATCTGGAGAAGAAGGAAGGGCTGAGAATCTCCAACAGAGCCTACAGTAAGTCCTAACACACGTACGGCTGGTGGGTGTGAAAAGTTTCACTTTAGAAATCAGCGACTCCATTCAAGGAAGTGGGTTTGATCAGAAAGTACATTCTGAGTTGAAACCCCGGCCTGATTTAAATATAACAAACCCAGCTTTTGCCATTTCACGTTACATCCAATAGACATGAAATACTTTATCATCAAGGCTTTGTCGGTTGGAGAATTCAATAATACTCACAGCTCTGCAGACAAGCTCATCGTTGTTATTGGAACCACCCACAGTAAATGGAAGCACATTGGAGGGAGCGTACAGTATGCAACCCCTGATAACATAAACAACGGCAGAGCTGCTGTATTAATATTATTGAATGTCAAGCAAAGCGATGCAGCTAAATTTCTAGCAGGAACACACTGTACTAAAGCCTTGAGTGGTTTATTCGTCTCCAGACAGCAAACTTTTGATAAATGACCAGGGTCCCTTTGCTAATGGTGGAACTGGGCCATACAAGATCTGAGCCTTGTTGTGCCTCTAACAGTCAGTCACTGTTTCATTGCACAGAAAGGAATTAGAAAGGCTTTGCAAACTGGTTTAGGGATGTTTTGGTCTCTAAGAAGCTTTTCGTTGGTCTTTCTCCTCTACTAGCCATTGACCTATTGATGGGACTAAACAGTGCTAACGCTAAAGAATTCAAATGTCATACAGAATCAATCATAATTAGACAGTTATATTTACCACACATGCGTTCCCTGCCTATGCTTCGATTCACTACAAGAAAGGGTATTAAAAAGACATTACAAAGTTTCAAAGTCAATGGACTGCAATGCATTAGAGAAACTTAAAGCTAAGTATTCTTTTTACGCAGTTTGAAATCTTAAAGGGACAGTTCACCAAAAAATTCTGTCACCATTCAAAACCACTCTTATCATTGTAAACAAGTCCGTCTCACTCAGAACATAAACAAGATTAATTAAAAATAATGTGTTGGGGATTCAATACAATTGCAGAACATTAAGACTCAATTTAACACTTAAAACGGTGTCAGCATGAAAGTTTGTGTTGCTCACTCATCGTTTTTCAAGTACTGCACTCAATCTGGTGATAAAACGCCCTGATATATATGAAAGTTTACAGCTTGAAACATGACTACAATTTTTACTTTTGACTAAAACTTTTCCTGTAGCTCAACTGGTTAGCAGTGCAAAGACTGTGGGTTGCCAGGAAACACAAGTACTGATAAAAATGTATACCTTAAAGTCACCGTAAGTGGCTTTGGGTAAAATCATCTGAGTAAATGAGAAAATGAGTAAATGGTAACACAACTTTACTGTCATTTAGTTGGTTATACTGACATTAATAAACACTATTACCAGAATAACCAGGACCTGTGATGCAGGCCTTCACTAAAGTTCCACAAAAAGTTTTACAGGTACAAAATAAAACAATACGTTTTCCACAACACCACAAACATGATTCTGGAGAGTTACATGTACACACACATACAGAACATGGTTACGGTCTTCACACAGTTTTTTCAGCCAGTATGTTAAAGTCTTGGAACAGTCGACATTTACACGCTGTAGGTTCTGTTGTTACAAACATAATTGGTCCCAGCAGATCACGTTCAACATTCACACGCACCCACTGCTCCATGTTGCATTCTCATTTGTTTGGTATTATTTCAGTGTTCACCATTGTTACCAAGGAAACGATCTTGGCTATTGTTCTGTGTGTTTAAAATCCCCCCAAAGCCTCGGTCCACCTGAGACGCACAATGTCCCTCCACACAGACAAGAAATGTCAACAACAACAACAAAACGACAACAAAACAACGCTTATTAAATGAAACCATTAAAGACTCGAGACAACAACACAGAGGACAAAACCTCTTACTGCAAAATGCAACGAGGCAATTCACAAGCATGAGCGACCACAGTTTATGTAGATCCATCGCCGTGACACGCTGGCCAGGCCTCGCAAGCTGTTTAACAACTTGGCTTTGTTCTTTCATTTTTAGCAATGAGGGTTTAACAGCCAGAACTGGACAGAGAGCCAGAAAGGGTGTTTGAATATTCATTAAACTGGTCATTAGAGAGCCTGGCTTGGCTTCTGACGAACCAATCAGATCTAATGAATTTGATGCGCAAAGCCTAAGTCATTAAGGAGGCCTCACAGCGCGAGGGAGGGACTTGAAGCAGAAGAGATCGTCTGAGGCTGAATGGAGGCAATTGAGAGTGAAAGTTGAATGAGTTAAATTGCGGGAGACGGTGTTGTCTTTTGAGTATAAATTAACATGCTCACAGCCTGAAACACGCAACAAACAAATCGTAGAATAATGAATGGGAAAATTAAACAGTGGAAAATCTGTTGTTTTACCCAGCGTGTGAATTCCTTCATCGAGTGCGGTTATATAAACTACATACTGCAACTAATTATTAGCAAAAAGCACAGCTCTACTGAAACATGACCATTCTGACAATTTACTCCCTCGTGTTGTTTTAAACCTGCTTGCTGCCATTTTGAAAAAAAAAGTTTCTCGTTCCTCTTTTTCAAACAATGACAGTTTGTACAGTGGCCATGTCTGTATAGTCTCTTTAAACAGACAAGAAAAAGCACAAAACTAGTCTGTATGTATTAATCCCCTGTATTCTGTGTTTATAGAGCAATACGAGGTACAGTATTGACAGTTAATCTTCCTCTCTAGTGATCTGTTAACCAAAGCTTTTGAGCTGAACTGGCAATTCACTGACTTAATCGTGTGGTCAAAAATTCTCAAGTTTACAGCTCACAAGAGGCAAATATTATCAGTAAATACTGACTGACATTACAGCTGGTTAATAACTCAAAAGCTGCCGCATGGTTTCACAAAACTTAGCAGTTGCAGACATTTTTTTGGAAAAGATTTCATGAAGATACTTCAAAATGTTCCCCACTGATGTGTAAACAAAAATAGTTTTGTTTTTTGTTGAACATACCCTTCAAATCTAAAACGAATGAGGTAAAAATTAAAAGAAATGGGAAGGTGAAAATTAAAAGCAAGAAAACAAGGCCTCATATCAGCCTTTACTCGGTTCTGTTTGCTCTATTTCTGTCTATTTCTGGATATGCCAATCACTGCAGACAGGAAGACTGTTAAATTTGACCAGTGATGCAACGCTGCTGCCCCTCGTCCTGTATTGCTAACGTACGTTGCCAAAAGGCGAGACAGAAAAGCAGAGAAAGCTATGTAGAGATCTATCTAGAGCTTTCAGTCACTAGACAGCTCATTGATTGAGTCTGTCTGCATCTCACTCCCTCACTCTTTCACACACTCTCCCAACACATGGTGTCTACAACATCAGATGAATCTATCGCCTCTCGCTTGCCCTTATTTACACTTTTTGAGAAGCCCAGGCACACAACAAAGGAGAGTATTCCATGCTTTGAAGTACATCTGATTCATATCTGCACCCATCGTGGAAGGGTTTCCTACAGTAGATCTTCTCAAAAAAGCATGACATTCAAGAATCCATCATATCTCCTAATCTGTATTTCTGGGTATATAAACATCAAGCACGAGTACAGTCCCAGCTAACAGAGAACGTTCTCAGAACATTGGGTAAGAAGTTCTTTCAAAGTTCTCTATGGTTGTCAAACAACTAGCATTAATGATAGTAGAATGATTTTTTTAAATTATCACATCATGAACTTTATTTTTGGTGTAATTTAACTTAATAATAACCAAGCAATAATTTCTCAAAATGTATGGAAAACTGGATGTTTAGAACGTATCTAGAACTTTGAAAATATTGTTTTAAACGTTTTGTTACTTAATGAAACGTTAGGGTAACATTCTTACAACCTAAAATTGTTAGCTGGGAGCGTGGTGACGTGAGCTTCAGTGGGGAAGATCTCAGAGTTGGGGACATGCCTTGCATACTTCAGATGATATAATTGTACTTGACAAGAGTAAATGTGAGCAGGTGTCACAGATAGTCAAAGGTTCCATGGGCGACGCCAAGGGTGTGTTCCTCAAAATGTCTTCCTTGAGTCTCATTGGTTGTGGCAAGTACTCTTGGAACACTTGACAAGTGTGTCAAACTAACGGAGTGTCAAAGCTGTGGGTCACGGCTTTGAGTTATGTTGAAAGATGGGTCTGTATGACCTTCCTCACTAATACACAGATATTGGTCTATTGAAGATACTGTAGCTCTGAATGACTCATTGAATTATTAAGAAAGGCTCAAACACATTGAGCACAGCTCACTGTGCCACAAAAGCCATTCTGTATGAACTGCAAACTAAATCCAACTGAATTTATACAGACGATTCAAGGAGGCCCTTTAAATACTGATTAAAAGAATGATGAAGGTCAACACTGTCATTAGATTATGATTGAAATATGAATATTACAATGTAAAAATTTGATATTTAGATAACTCAAAAGAAAAGCAAAGTCCTTCAATGTCTTAACTCAAAGTCTGTCTTCTCTTCATTTGGCAGATGCTTTTATCCAAAGCAACTAACAGTATGTTTAAGTATAATGTTCAATATATGTGCTCCCTGGGTTTTGAACCAACAACCTTTGCCCTGCTAATGCAACGCTCTACCAACAATATTTTCTTCTCTTAAAGCAAATTCTAAGAGTTCTCAGATTGTTTAATCCTAGTTCTGTGCAAACCGCTTCCTTTATTTAGATGCTGTTGTTCAATATTATGTGCTTCAAGTCATGTTTTCTACAAGCCTAGTCTGGAAAGCAAAGCACAAAACAAAACCACTTATCGAGTTGTGAAATGAAAACTCTCATGAAATTCCACACAGAGACCTCCACAATTTATACAGGCAATGTGGCAAAAGTAGCAATTAAAGAACTGACCATTTATAAAGGGCAACAAACTTATTTTGACACTACATGCTAACAAGTTACTAAATGCTACCAAAATTGCCATCAACCTTGTAAATATCTGCCACCAACAACCATTAAAAACAGCAACAAAACCATATGAATTATTTACTCTCCAGTGCAAACTGATCAAATGTGACTGAAGCACAAAGCTCTTTCTTATACTGTGATCCTAAAAGTTGCAAGCTGGTAAAACTTAGGAAAAGTACAGCAGCGAACTAGAAGACTCAACTAAATCTTTGGTTATTCTTCAGCATTATTTACTCGATACAAGACTCGTTTTTTACAGTGCAGAGTTTCAACGGTGTCTGAGTTTTAAGCTCCAGAGGTTTGACACCATCACACCAGATTTTTCATCATGTTGTAGAAAATCGCCTCAAATCCTTCACAATCCTTTCATTGCATGAATTCAAGCCTCAATGGAAAGCATCTTCTCGTCTAACTCAGGTTCTGCTCTTTGAATCTATTTTCATCTCTGTTCCTACCTGCAGCCTCTCTTCCACCGTCTTCCCTGTCATGAATGAGCATGCCCAGGGGGATTGTGGGAATTGTATTCCAGGTGGAGAAAAAGCCCTTAAGTGGTCGGCAGCAGGTGCTCACTTATTTAGACGAGTGACTGGATAATTACCAGCACCTGTGTGCTTATTGGAGATCCGATTCACTGCCTCAGAAACAGGGAGAGGTTTTAGCTAAAGGGACAGTTACTCCTGAGGGAGTTTGAGTGGAAACTGTGCCAAAGGAACAATTCAACACTGTAGCTGTAAAACCGTGATAGCAAACCGCGATAGCACCCAGCTGTGTGTCACCGAGTAAACAAGCATCCCATAATGGTACACTGTACGCGGGATAATATCGCCAGGAATTACACGAGGGCGGGGAGACTCAGATGCAATCTATCCAATCACGTTGAAATGAACATTGAAAGCATTATGCATCTTATCTGTCTTATCTGCTAGCCTCAGGGACAAAATGTAAGTGAATAAACAGACTTAAGAAGAAAAACAGGGTGCAGAGAGCAATACATAACACTTAGTGCATAACATTTTATTAGCAGGGCCTCTTAATTTAGCGCTTAAGTGTGCCCCAATAAGCAAATCCAATAAAGTGCCTAACCAAACTGCATAAATAAACAATTCTACTCCACAACGTACACAGTTGTACATTAAGACAACAATCTTCTATGATGAAATGGCCTGAAAACTTCGCCATGGTGACAAATGTTCTCACTTCTTTTTTCTAACGCATAACAAATCAAGACTCAAGCACTTACTGCACTATTTGTAAAAAGTCGGCTAATTGTGTAACTGTCTCCTAACAGTTTGATTTAGGACGTAGACGATCCTCTCCAACCACGCCGCGCAGCTGTGGGGGGGATCTCCCAACATAGAAACATTACATTACATTTACATTATTGAGCAGGAATAAACCTTCTATTCACTCCATACCAGAGACTCACTGATGAACTTTTTAAAGAGCCGAGAAAGATATAATCTCATGATAATTTATGATTCTAGGAACTGAAGCTATATTGAGCTATAAGAAAAATGGTTTATGGTTCGGGGAAAAAATTTGAGTTTTTAAAACAAGGTTATATTGCACGTATCTAGCGTATCAACTGGCTTAGAGAAGCACAACACTATAAACTCAGAAGATCCGTGTGCATGTTTAAAACTGAACATGCAAACTGCATTTATATTCTGTTACAAGCCTGAATATCTAAACATCTGCTTTTGGCAAAAGAATTTCTCCATGTTTTCTGAGCAATAATATATTTTTGTGCGTACCCTGCATTTTCTCTCCGACGGAAAATGTGAAATGTTATTTTAATATATCAATTGCAAATTCATGTTATATTTTGTCAATATGCACACAGGGTAGAAACTCTATTGGAATCAACACTGACCTTCAATGTTTTTCTGCTTGCCAATAACACAGAAGATTGCATGTTGTTAGATGCTCTGCAGATGAGACGGGTAAAAGACGAGTATGATTTTTCTTCACAAGACCCGACACAACAACTCATTCTGGCTTATTACACTGAGCTTTGAAGGGCTCAGTGATATATCATGATATATATATATATATATACACACACACATTTATAAAGCAGTCAGCTTACACTATATTGTATTTTGTAATGATGGCAGGTTGATACACATTGTACATTTTCTTTGGATGGACATTGTTTCCGTCAGAAACCAAATCCTGCTTAATGTAGGCCACTGGCACAGTTTAACAAAAAAAACCCACCAAACTGTCAAAACACACCCAGACACACACCTTTAAGATCAATGAGAAAAATACTAATAAAACACTAGCACAGTCAACCAGTATAATCACAGGTTTTGTTGGGAGTATTCAGCTCATGTTGTAGATCCCAATGGGGGAAAAAAAAAAAAAAAAAAAAAAAAAAAACACAGACATGACTAGCGGCCTTCACAAAAATATGCCTGAATCTCATTTCACGGCATGCCTTACTTTTGTTTCCACCGCAGAATCGGAAAGAGTCGAGTATTGATCAGACAAAATCAGATTTCCCCTGACAACTCAAACAGCTGATTGATTTCCTGGCGGTGCTCCGGAACGCATCGGAGACGCCGATGGACTCGAGGTGTTCGTACATACAGCTTCACAAGTGACTGCCTCTGAGTGATGACAGAGTGACCAAAGCAGCGGTGGCAATCGAAGGACAACGCTTCAAGGGTGGTCAATCATGGTGATTAGTCTCCCGTGGAGCAAAGTGGTGCTGGTCTTTTTGTTGAAGCCCTAAGAGTCCATCAGCTCAGCAAGACTAAGCACCGCGTCTGCGCTGGAAATGCATTAATACACCTTGTGGTTGTGCAAGTCTGTGCCAACAATTAATGGCTGCCCTTTTGCAATGCAACAGTGACATTTGTCTAAGCAACATCCTGAGAGCAACATGGCAGCCTGCTAGTTTGTGAGGTTCACACTTCTCACCCTTTAAAAACTACATTGGACCTCACAGATGTTAGGTTGATACCGTTTAACAACAAAATAGTGACTTGAAACAATCTTTAAAAGACAATTTTTTGTAAAAGCTACAATATTGTTCTGTCTTAGCAATGTCAAAACTTAGCAATGTTACTTTGCAACCTAATGATCATTAACTTAATACATTGGATTAGACCATAATTCATTTAACCAGCACACAGCACTTTTTATAGTGTTTATATGTTGAAAAGCATGACAAATGACCATCCAATTGTCTGAGCAACATCAGATCCTGTGTTACGCACATCAATAGGTTAAAAACCCCACACAAAACAGATGGTTCAGATTATTTTTCTGGCAACCCTACAAATCTCAAATAACAACGTTCCCAGATGCAGTTAGGCTGTTTGGTTACAGTAATGCCCTTCATCATTGCCTTTATTATCGTCACATTAAGAGGCATTTTCTATTTGCATGGATCTGATGACCATCACACTTAACATCTCAACCTAAACGTCCTTTTCAAAAGCTTTAGGTCAGAGCTGAACATTTTCCTAACATGTTCCTGAACTGAACACACTGCCAAGACCACAGACCCTCTTCATATGCTTATCAAAACAATTGTTTATTGCACAAACATCACAAATATTTCTACAACACTTATTTTTTATTTTAATTTTTAATATGCTTTTGATGTTAATAATAAAAATGACACTTCGCTTTGCATTACACAAATAAGAATTGTGCTGTACTAAAAGCTAAATTTCATTTAAAAAGTAGCCATTTTATTTTATTTATGCAAACCATTTACTTTTTTGTGACTTGGACACCTGTGTGTAAGATTTATCCTGTTACGCCTACATTTGTTGTCTTGCCTAACCTTTAAATAAACAAATTAGTAAGAGAAATCGCCGCGCGGTGCGATGCTAGTCCAACACTACAATGTCAAACATCAGAGTCATTATTTGTGCATTAGATTCTCCTCTGCTCCCCACAGAGCCTACATTACCTGCCTTGTTATTTGACCCAAGACACAAATGCTGAATAAATAGCTGATGAGGGCCGCTCTTGGGCCCAGCAGCGGAGAGCTCTCCCGCTGTGACAGAGGATGGCCTGCTGGCTGAGAGGTCACAGGTAACACTGTGAACAAGGCAGATGGCCAAAATACTCAGCATTTTGAAGAAGGCATGTGTTTCATTTTGGTACAATTATCTCAGCTTCTGTTGCTTCATCGATGCATGTAACATATTCCACAGTTAAAGCCAGGCATACGGGCCACGCCATCTGTGATCAAAAATGGAAAGCCTGAATATTTGGTAGACTGTTTAGAAACAAATTCCTCCAAACCCTTTTCACTGAGGATTTGTCCTTCCTTGGCATTTAACAAGGTTAAAAATTTCAGCTGCTTAAATGTCAAGATTGAATTTGGTGCAAAAACACCAGTGCAGTTGAAATGAAGAAAACCAGCAGACCAGGTGATCATGAAGTTTTGCGTGCAGATTTTATATAAAATCAGCTTAAAATTATGCAAAATATTCCAACGGTTTTTGAGTTTCCATCTGCCACGAAAACCTAATTTTAATAACTAATGTGCATGTTTCTTTGCCCAAAAAAAGTTTCTCTGTTGCACTAAACAGTTCTAAATAACTTTATTTACTTTCAAATGAGAACTGTTTTTGCACCTTGTCTGTAAATACAGTGACATACTGTACGATAAGAGGCAATTAACAGTTTCTTAAACAGCTGCTTAGGTCCTACACTCAAGATTATTATACATATATACCCTTTCAGCGATTTATTAATATCTGTATTTCAAAAAGAATTTCCAGCCTTATACATCAAAACAAACCTATTTATGAAACTCCTATAACTCCTTCTGCAGGGTTTCAAAATGGTTTTACAGCTTTGAGGATAATTAAAAAGACTATTTGCCCGGAACGAACTATAGACATGTCGACAGAACGTACCATACAAGCTCACATTTCCAACATATAGCATCCAACAATGAACTAATGTGGTTACCCTGGGCAATAAACCATTTAAAAATTGTTCTAGAGCAGCGAGTTCTAAACCTGAATCAACTTTTTAAAATATGCCATTAAACAAATATTAAATGAGCCAAATACAAAGGCTCAACTCAGTTTTAGCAATACCTATTCTTTACCAAAGTCAATAAGTGGCAGATCAATTAAAAATGTATCCAAACACCGACATCAAGTGTTTAACAAACAACTGGCTGTGGTGTAGCATTGCAGTAAAACAGGCAAGAGATGTGTTGTTGTACAGTGAACTGTAATTCAATTTGTCACGGCATGATTTTGCTGTCTTTAATACACACTGCCTGCTCACAGCAATGTCAGGATCACACACTGCTGTCAGCAACAAGAACACACACACACACACACACACATTCTATACACAGCCTGATCAATGCGTTTTGCTTGTCACCACACAACTGCACTTCATTTCAAAACATATCAAAATGTTTCTATTTGGTTAATTGGAGGAGAACACCAGTGACACTTGATCAGGTGTCTGAGTGCTGTCGATTCTGCCTGTTTCAATCAAGAGTAAAAATTGGTCCGCTGAACATGGTTTTCATGAATTTAAATGCTGAGCCATTGCAAAGTTTCTAAAAACACACTCATATGCCTAATGAGCCCTTGCAAAGCATTCACATACAGGCCTCTGATTGTTTTATTCAGGCAATGGCGGTTAATGGAAGTAAATGGAAATAAGGGAAACTGGTTTTTAAATGTGTCCAAAATGAGTTATTTTCTCAAGGAGTTTTGTAGTGAGTTATAGCAGCCAGAGGGTCCGTTCTTGGTGGAACCAAAATGCCATTCAATTGTTTATTCTACGCCAAGCTATGGAGACTTATCACGTCTTCAACATATACAATTATGAAATGAGCATATATGAAATATATATGTCCATATATCATATGGCTCCAAATAACAGAAAGAATGCAATTACTATCATTACTGCTCTAACAGAAGTTAATTAAAACCATCAGGCCAACACTGCGTACCGTGTTGTATTCAAACTGTAACTAAACTTGTATCCATTTGCATCAAGCAAGCAAAGACAATGAGGTCAGGAACAGCAAAATGTCAAATTATTGTCACATTTATACAGGAAGTTCTATAAGAACATGCAATGACAGAGTTACTTGACTTATAAAGTTGAAAAAGTAAAATATGAAAGGCTATGAAAGGCACCAACAGGCTTTGAATAGGTAAAAGAATGAAATATTTAATGAAGCGCACTAATTAAAATACCTGGTCGATTTCAGAGGACAGGGTGTGATCTTTAAACAAGTAATATATCCTTGAAAATTCCAGTACATTTAACAAAGGCATGAACATCAGGTTAATGGAGAAAACCCTGCCTCAAATAAATTGGGGCAATTCTGTTTATGTGAATAATACCCAGCATGCATTGTTTCAAACGGTGTTAATTCTAAAGCCTTCACTTCTCCCCTCATTATCAGAGACACCAGAAAGCGTCTTAGAAAACAACATAAAACCTCTAAGGCACCTTTAATGAACTGCATTTCAGTCAGCCTCCACAATTAAATTAACGCTAATTCAAGGGCCAGTCCGTATGAATGTGACTTCAAAGCTTCATCAAATGTAGCTTTTATGAAATCATGAATAATATTCAAACTCCAGATGTCTATGCATGGGGAAAAAGCCAACAGAGTCCCTTTCTACTGTGATTCAAAGCGAAAGATAGATTGGCAGGTTACGAATTATATAATCCACCCTGCAGGTGTCGGAAATTCAGGTCTGTGTGTGGATATTTGTCAAAAAGTCTCGCTCCTGACTCCACCAGTCACATTTATCAAGCCGTTCATTTGACTAATTTATGTCATGGTGCCATGTGGCCTAACATCTACAGAGGGACAGTCTTTGAGTCACTTACACACTGATTTTATCTACAGAGCACCGATAGCTCATAAAATATACCCTTCCTGTACACAGTTGCACAGGTACCGGCTATCTGGCCTGTTTTCCGTTAATTCAGAACAGTTTTTCTTGCTGTTTTCTTTTTTTTAAAGTGTGTCATTTTTCTGCCAATGCCATCACTGGAATTGCAACAATAACTTCCCAAACAGATTTCCCAAACACTCCCAACCCATCTGCCATTGGACCAACAAAGGAATTTTCACCCAAAAACATCTTAGGATGTTCAGGATACACTGTCAAAGTGTTTACACTTTGAGGAAAACAGCCTGTCTGCTAAATCTTTGTATTTTAAAGTGGGACAGGAAGAAGTATTAACATTAAAAAGCTTTACACACATCTGTTGTATTCGGGTTAAGCCCCCCCGTCCCTTAAAGTAATTCGTCCAATACCCCTAAAACAAGACGCTGTCAGGTCTACAATTCCCATCTATAGTGTGGCGTTTAAGTTTCCTAAACGTTTGAGGTCTTGGCTTAAAGCACACCTGTAGAAACACGCGCGTTCTAGCGGTACGTTTCCCACCGCATCCGAACAAACGCGACATACCGTTCAACACCCATTTTAAACACCACAGCTGCACGACAAATGTACAACAAGGTCAAATTTAACACGCCATCACAACTGGCTAACTTTTGTTTAAAGTTAACTTTAAATGCGTAAAAGTTTCATGTGGGACGACTTATGGAAACGTCATCAAAGTCGGACTCACAACAACAGCGTCATTTTCTCTATATTTCGCCACAATTGCCATTGACAGTTGACACGGTACCTATAAACACAAGTGCAAAGCAAAATACACTGTTAGGGTTTGTATTCATCGCGTTATGTTACCGGCGTTGACGTTCAGAGACGCGCTGCCATGTTGTCCGTTTAATCCGACGTTCCTCAGGCGCGCGCGTCGGAACAGGTGTGTGGGCGGTGCTTTAAAAGAAAGGGGCGTGTCCTATTAATCCCATCTTTCCCCATGGCACAAAAACATACAAATAAAACATGACTGTGTAAGTGAAGTCAGCCTGTGTTTCTGGGGTGCTGGGCACTATTCTGTTCTTTCATAAAAGTTTAAATTACCAACTTGATGAGAAAATGGGAACCTTATTTGCCAGCCATTTGCTGGCCCTGTCAGTTCCAGCTCTTACATTGACAAACCTAACAGCTCCTCTTATCCTTCTTTAATTGAAAAGGTCACTTTTTTCTGTCACTGGCTGACACAGCTCTATTTTTTGAGCTCACCGTGGATTTGGGAGAAAAGTGTGGTTCAATTTAATTACACACCCCGGTCTAGTGTGTCACATCAATACGACGTACCTGTTCAAACTACAAGGGAAAAACTTAATTGCTTAGTTGTACAGGTTTAAAACACAATGAAGCCTAAACACAGGCAAGTGTAAGATCTACTCCCTGTATTGCACTGCTAGTGCCCCTCAGATGGTCAACAATGTCTGTGGTCATGCATGTCATACACATTAACCCATATCAATACTCAAGTCAACCTGACACATAAACACCCTCCTGTGTCTTTCCATTTATTATTATGTCACATTTGATCGCAGAATCAATTCAGACGCAAGTCACTGTACACAGTAAAACAGGCATTGTAAAACATGCCGTGTTAAATGGTATTATTTCTAAAAGAGTAATAAATATATCGTGATTATATTTTTACATATAATAAACGCGCCAAATCATCTTTGCTCCTCCCCTTTTGACGGTACTTCCCCCGGCGAAACGCCTTTTTATCCACCTGCCATTAGCGAGCCTTTCTCTTTATATACTTAAATTAAAAATAAATACATTGAAGTACTCGCTACATTATTTTGTTAGAAGTAAAGATGCTTGTCAAAGTTAAATTTAGAAGTATGTGAAAGTTTGTCACAGTGATGTGAAACTACATTAGTATTAGTTCGTCATCGGCGTCTCTAGCAGACCAGGCCAGACTTTAGGATGAGTCTACGGTGTTTTATTTTCAAATACTATTGCAAATACTAAATTCTTCGAGTGGTAATGCATATGCTAAAATGTACATAGCTGAGCATGGGCAACTTTTATTTGCCCTGTTTAATTTTTTATTTTAGTTTTTTTTTTTTTACCTGCAAAGGTCATTTGTAAGTCGCTTTCGATTAAATATCATTGCCACTTATTCTTCATTTAACAGACGTTTTTAAGATTTATTTTTCTCCTGAACTTTAATATTTGAATCGTAGTGACTTCAGAAAACTTCAGGTTAACTCGACCAAGACTAATTTTTTTGTTCTTTATCAACAGAATTGATCCATGTTCCTCCACCACCATGTGATGAAAGCTAAAATAAGATTTTAAGCAATGAATCTGGTGACGTCGTTCTTCTAAGTGCCCTACAAGAAAAAGCAGAGCTGAAGAGAAAGCAGGAATTGTGTGACTGTGCCTTAAATGTTATTTGGTAAGAATTTGGAAATGTGGCAAAACTGAACCAATCACTGATCCTGTTCATGTCTGCCATGTCTTTATACATGTCACTTATTCTAGGCAAACTCACATTTACAGAATGTTTCCTTAGACGGATATAGTTGTTTATTGTGCTGTGTAACTTTGCAATTCTGCAAACTGATGTGTTAACTGCATTTCCTGTTATTTGGATATCAAAGTGGGGGTGTTTGAGTTAATGTGATATGTGTCTTTGACAAAGTTGTATTAAATATTCATTGTATAGATAATACATTCACACTTGGTTGCTTCCCAAGCGGGGAACGCATTGTGATCTTCAAAAAGGTACATTTGGAATTTTCTGTATCACCTTGTGTTCATTGTAAAACTAATATAGAAACAAGCAAATGGGGCATTGTTAAGTATTGTCTTTGTTTTATTTTTAGACAGAGACTAACATACAGGAACATCTAGACTCAAAGAGAGCATTCAGCCTTACCTACTTGTATTCATGAATGCTGATTTTTTTTGTCCCAACAGCATCCTTGACAAAAAAGCCATACCATGCATGTCAGTGAGTGGTCTTGCTGCCTTCGAACTTTGTGTCCTTTGAACATGTTCAATATCACTGAGCTAATTTAATACAAACCTTTTAATATGCAAAATGTCTGATCATTTATTTTGGTTTGTACCCTACTACAGCCTTGTTAACACTTAGCTGTCAATTTTGGTTTTATTTCAAAATTGGTTCTTGCATTTTATTTATCTAATTGCTTTATCGTGTCATTTTGTGATGCATCAAACTGTACGTTTGCCTGTTTTGTAAATATTTAAGTGGTTATATCTAAGGTTTTTTATTTATTTGAATGTATTTTTCAAACTTTCTGCACCAGATAAACACTGTGAATATCACTTATAATGTAATGTAAATAGAAAATAACACAAGAGGTGTTGATTGCTTCATAGCATTAAACATATACTACAATAACAAGTGTAAATAAACTCATTGTTTTTCTCATTTCTACTCTTGATCAAATAAAGTAAGTGTTATGTTGACTGTTTGTTTCACTGTGTAGTTCTCACATCATCTCTCTCGCTCTCTCTCACCTCTCTGGCATCTGCTCTTCTCTTATCAAATTCATTTAACTTTGGGTTGTGACTCATTCATCACAATTAAACACAATTTTTGCCTGTGGACACAATTA
The DNA here is from genome assembly GCA_036877545.1 of Yasuhikotakia modesta. Classification (NCBI taxonomy): domain Eukaryota; kingdom Metazoa; phylum Chordata; class Actinopteri; order Cypriniformes; family Botiidae; genus Yasuhikotakia; species Yasuhikotakia modesta. The sequence goes on from JBAJNP010000010.1 coordinate 58,552, forward strand.
AGCACCAGGGGACGAGTTCATAGCCTCCATCAATATTTATTTTTATTCACTTTCTCACAGAAAACACTGTACATGATAAAAATGTTCCATTTAATGCACAAAACTTTCAATGCAAAACAATAGATGAAATGATTGTTCAATTTGTACACTTTTCTAAACCGAGCAAAATACAAGAATTTGTAAATGATACCTCATGTAAAACTATACCTGTTTTATTTTCATTCAACAAGTGCAGTATAAGGGGGTTGAGAATACCATCAAACAAACATTTCTTTTTTGTCATTCCTTATTATAAAATGACTAGAAATGAAATCAAAGCTCCCTCCTTTCAGATAATGTTTCTTATACAGTAAGTTGCTGAAAAATATTTAATAACTTCTGATCTAATCAGCATTTATAGGTTAGATGATAAGTTGTGATGAAAAATGACTTGGGCTGAATATGGGGCAGCATGCCAGAAAATATTTCTTCAGAAATATTAGTAAGGATGAGAATCCTCATGCTGGTTCTTGTCAGTGTATCTAACATTACTCATGTTAACCCACAGGAAATAAAAATCACAAATGAGCTCTTTAATATAGCGCTTGTTTTATCTAGACAGCGATGTGAATAAATGGAGAGCAAATGGAGGCAGTTTCTTAGACTTTTCTCCTAAAAATTCCCAAGAAATCTGAGCTACGCATACTTACTGTTTTTATTTAGTCAACTGATTAGATTAGGCACACATTGCTGTGTTCACAGGTTAACAGTGATCAACGGCCTTTGGATAATGATTAACTGTTTAGTTCCTTTTCCTCAAGGATCTGTCTCTCAGCACATCAAACACAGCGGCTGTTCAGTGATGATTGATATATCTGCTGAATGAAGATGGATCGCTCACTCTGTGTGTGCTGGTCAGAAGGCAGTCAAGTGGAAATTGACATTAGTGCTTTACTGTGATCAATGTCAGTTTGTTTGTTTTCGGTCTGTGAGCATCAGCGGCTTCGATGCAATGTTCATGTCTACGTCTTCCCAGCATATTGTACAACAAGATGGTGTAGCATGAGAGAGACGTTACCTGGAGACTCAACATGACTCTAAGCAGAGCTGCAGAATAACTGTGAGTGAGTCTCACCCACACCAGAAGAATGTAATAATCAATTTGTTTAAGACCATTAAGTTTCCTCTCCAACCTCATCCTCACTGTAAAATCTCATCCTCATTATACAATGAGGTTAAAAACTAATCACATACTGTAAATCATGTTTAAACATTATTACATAATTGTATGCTGATACAGAATAAAAATCATTGTTACACATTTTCACAGCAATGCAATAATGAGAGTCTAATCACCTATGAGAATAACAGGAATAAAATAAAATCTCAAAAGCAAAACATCTGGGTGCATTACAGTAATGAGAATGATAATTCTGTGGAATAAAGACAAATATTTTGTCACTTATTTTGGTTAACTTTAATTCTGTGCAAAATTGTTGCACTTACTATTGTCAAGCTAGACACGTATCAAACCCTATATATAACCACACAAAAACATGATGTATAAAAACTGCTGTTATCTAGTGATGTGCAACAGAATCACACATCCCATCGTCCTGGTCAACAGAAAACAATGAAGCTAAGCTAAAAGTGACAGAACATTGTTTAATTGTTTTATGGATTCATTTGGCAGCTATGCTTTATAATGCGTGGCTGTAATGTTACACTGCAGCCTAATGAGATCATCGGCATCTTAATCACTTTCATTTGTTCCTCTGCTCTGCCCAGAACCATTAGCTTACGATCTTCATTCAGTGCGATGTTAAAACAAACTGAGGCTCTTACACAGTTTAAAGGTCGTAAATTTCATTGTAACACTTATTTAATTTTAATAAACCCTGCTTTATTGGAGGTGGCTGATAAAAATTCTCGCTTGAAATCAATCTCTTAGAAATTAAGGGTAAACTTTCATTCATTTTAATATATCGCTGACGGTTGATATTCAAAAACATAATATTTTAATAAAGTTATATTTTGCTATTTTAAATTCACTTAAACTCATTTAGGCATACAAAGTTTCACTTAACATTAGATTTAAAAAGGTAAACACTTTTAAAGCCAAAAACCATAAAATATACAACAACACAGTAAATCTCCAGTGATCAGGCTTGTCTGGTCATGCAGACTCACAAAGTGAATTATATTTGAGAAGAAGCAATGTCTCCTTATTCTAAACTTAGAAAAGATGTTATGAAAACAGAAATGATACTGTCAATGGCAAGCGTTCAGTCTTTCAGTCAGCAAGCACCAGGGAATAAATGACTGCTGGTAGTCCAGACTGTTTTGCATCCTTTGGTGTTGAGGCAAAATTTGATGTGCAGACAGACAGGGGACACCGGGGCTAGTTGTCACACTTTTTACTCCGGTGAGTATTTTCAGGAAAGTTGTTTTCTGTATAAATGTATACCTTAAAGTCTTGGCATGTTGTCATGATACATGAAATAAGGTACAAAGGAATCCTGCAATTGAACAACATGTTATAGGTTTTTCAGAAATATTTAAACATTAAATGTTTAAATGTGACATTTTCAAAACATATGATTGTCCTTAAATGTGTGTAATCACACACACACACTTAAATGATATATAATCTTATATAAACCTCTTGTTTAAAAATGAACAAAAATTGCTCCAATACTCCAATTCACAACAGTAAGTTGCTGTCAGGTCTTGTTTAGCAGAAGAGAAAAGATCTGGCTAATATATCACCTGTTCAGGTACTGTCCCACAGCAGTTGTTTAGCTTGTAAGCAACCTGCAATTGTATGTTTTGAACAGAGATGGCGGTAGAGAGTCAACACTTATAGATTGCAGCTTGAACATCTTAGGCCATACAAAACAGTACTTAAAATATTTACAGCACATGTCTACTTTATTAAAAAGAGGGTTACAGCAAGCTTAAATATTAACAATATTACTGAGAAACATGCTTGGGCTTTAAAATTTAACATTCAAGTGGCCCCTAAAAATACATTTTCTTCTGTCCTGACAGGTTGAGCAGGTGTGCTTTTATAATAGGTGCACTGCATTCCTGTATTCCCGCTCAATTTGAATGATAAGAGCCGTCCTGCCTTTGTTACTGTCTTGCATGTATTTTCTCATTCATAGCGTGTCACGGTATATCAGGTCACCTTTCCAACCTTCCCGTGTGCGCTTGACCTTTTCAGTCAGCAATTACCATCCAGTTCATCACTGCATTCACCAAATATTGTATTGACCACCTTCACAAGAAGTTCAAATAGTGGACAGTTCTGAGCTCTGTACTCGCACGAGAATATGTTTTTATTCCCCATTGCTGTGAAAAATCAAAAATCAAAACATCAACTGCTTGCACTACATCAGTTACGCAGAATCTTCGGTTTAAAACTTTTATGTGTCTCAGTGACCCTTCGCAACGGCAAAAACACCTCAGATTAATCCATTGAAACCTTAGTGTGTCGTCTTAATCTGTTTATCTCCAAGATAACTTGTCGGCTAAGTTTCTGTTGCTTTAAAAATATATCCACTTTCCAAAGCCCTTCAGGGAATAAGCCACTACGTACAACAGTATTCTAGTGTTGACAATAAGGATTGGGCTGTCTGCCAGAAAAGAGACACATATATATATTTATATATCCAATAGCAAATCCTGCTTCAATTACATCTTGCTCTTCCTGGACAGCTTCTAGACACTGATGGCTTGGGACTTGTATCACAATGGAGGTAGTCAAGGGAATGGAGTTCAACATACACATTAAACTTAGCAAATCTGTGACAGGTCAATCCCAGAAGTCCATGCTTTCCTCACCGTTATGGCCTTTTATGGACATAACGGCGACTGAACGAGTTGCACTCCAAGAAAGAAACCGATTGGTCGAATGAATCAGAGCCAGTGAGAAGAGAACATCGCCATTAGAACATCCGTTTCTTGAATGGACAGGTTCTCTGACAGGCCTCCTCTTGCTGGGACAAAGTGTCAAACACCTAAAAAAGAAGAAATGTAGAACGTAATTACATTTTTGTGAGGTAAACGTAGGTTACTTTTAACATCTGTCGCTTCTTCCAATTGAGAAATGTGAGAAAGCTTTCTTCTTGTTTAAAGTCACGTAAGGAGCTATTCAAGGAGAGGAGATTGTATTTGAAAGCCTGGATTTCTGGTATTTCTCTTTTGTACGATGCACAAATATATTCAGTCAAAAGCATTTCAACCCAGTATTTCCTTTTAAGACATTCAACGTGTTTGCTCTTGCGTTTAACATTAAAAAAAACAGCTCTGTGCCTGAAAAATATTCAAATATTAAAAATATTCCCTGAAAATAATTAAATAAAACGGTTCACAAAAACAATGTGTAAAAATGTACAATGCTAAAAGCATGTATGTTTAAAGCAAACATTTAAGTACATACCATTACTAGCAGATTGGATATTATTTTAATATGAACTAGACCATTTTTCATCTTTTTATTGTGTCGAGTCTCCGCTTCAGACGATCTATAAATCTGCTAGTCCACTTCATTGTTCATGGGGTTCTGTCTCTTACACATCCAGTAGATTTTAAATAATTCTGTGCTTAAATAACCAATGAGTCCTCTATGTGAGGGAGTTCAATAGTATTGCATTCTCACAAGACATTTATTTTATATATCTAACCGGCCACACTATAGATTATTTTTAGCAAAAGTAAGTGTGACCCCAGCTTGATCAAATCAGTTTTAAATATAATATTTATTAATCTAGAAACTGCACAATTGAGTGTTTATGTGGAAAGTGTGGTGTTGCATCTAGCAACACTCTCTTCGGATGTATAAATATATAAAACTACTACAAAAACTAGCAGCATACAAAACTTCTTTTGGAAACCACAGGACTGCTCGAACTTGTCATTTTTAGTTTATCATGTTTGGAGATTTCAAATCATAAATAAGTCTGCAGGAAGTCTAGATGTTTCCAAAGGAGTCTGAGACGTGTGAGAAGAATCATTTTGAGAGAACATTGGTCTGAAATAATGACTCATCTTGACTCATTTCAGACTCACAGGAAGTTGAAAAATTGGCTTATTTCAGCCTTCATGACTGCTGTTAGCACTACAAATACTCCAAGTGGACCTTACTGAAAAGAGCAGAGTTAAAAATGTAAAGAAACATAAGAAATGGCCCCTTTAAAAGTTCTCAGAGGCATTTGGATTCTTGCCAACATGAACAAATGAGAATGTTCATAAAATGCAGATAACATTCACTTGTCCTCCACAGTTATCTACTAAAGTTTTCATTATACAAAGAGGAGTGTGTTTTCATACACAGACTAATAATGTCTGTTCTACAGTTAAAACTCTGACAGTATATCAGCTGCTTAATTCTGGGAGGTAAGAACGGCCCTTGGGCAATCATTCTACACGATTAATACATCACAGCTTCTGTAAACCTCCTCAAATCATCATTAATCAAAAACTTATGAGGACTGAATTACAAAACAGGGGAAAACAAGACTAAAGCCTTGATCTACAGCATCTACATTATCCCAGCTAACAATCTGGGGTTGTAAGAACGTTTCCCTAATGTTATTTTACATGTCCAAGGAACATTAAAAACTTTATTTAAACATTTTTAAAAACATTTCAACTTATTCCAATAACATTCCAATAACATTAACATAAGAAAAATATTTTTTGATATATGACATATAACATTAAAAAAAGTTCTACTATCATTATTAGAAGAATGTTTTAATAACTTTAAGAGAACGTTAGCCAACATTCTAAGAGCGTTCTCTGTTGGCTCACATTCCTGTGGGATCTTGATGTGAAATGAACATTCCCCTGCTAACATCACAAGTGGGCTCATGCTCTCGTTTTACTTACACAAATGGTTTCATCTGTATTTAGCCAAATGTTTTACAGAGCAGGACAGCAGAGGGAAAAGACTCTCTTTCCCAGTGAGAGCGGATGAAACAGACAGTGGCCAGGAGGCGATCTTCTGTTAGCCATCTTCCTGCCAGCACGGCCCGTTTCGCCCGGCCCGGACAGCTGGCCCGCTATCCCTCTCTGATGCAGTTTTCCATCCACTCCATATTCAACGACAGCACAAGAAAAGAGAAGCCAGATTCTATTTGTCTGTTTCTCTCTCTGTGTTGCTGCTAAACTCAGTGGTGGCTTACTAATCGCTTTGGCACTGGAAGCAGCAGGTTGTGTCTCCATGTCTCCGGTTCAGATGGGGTCAGGAGCGATCTGCCTCACGCTGTGTATGTTAAATCCTTATCCCCATTCATACGGTTATCTGTATCAAAAAATACCCATTTAGCGTTTGACGGCCTCCCTCCCCTGACAAGGTACATGAGCAAATCGATGCTTATTACAAGAGCTGCCAAAGGAGGAATGAAATGAGCTTAGACGCGCGATTGCTGGATCTCAGAGTGTTTCCTCTCATTGGTGCGGGGGTCTGCACCACATTACACCATGCTTACATTTTCTTCTGAGAGGACGCTTTTTTCCTTCACTTCCTGCTCAAATGAGGATGCAAATTGGACCAAATGATGTTTCGATGAAGAGAAATATGCAGCGGCTACCACGCAAATTATGCTGCAGTAATGAAATGTGATAATGGCATTATTTAATAAACCAACATTTTCTGTATGTTTGTTTGGGTCATTTGGTGCTGTACAATTATTTCAGTTTATTTTTTTGGTCCAGAAACTCAATGATTTCAAACAGGGGTTAGTGGACCCACGAGGGTACTTCAAAAGATTACAGGGGTACTTGGAAAGTTTTTGTTTTTGCTTTGTCGAACCTATAAAACAGAAATTACTACTTACAATAAAAGCACCGCATGAGGGCTGTCAATAGAACAAACAAAACAACATGCGGATCAATTTGCATAGATGACAGTCGTATATAAAAACTCCAGACAGACGATGATTTATTTACACATCAGCTTGTTAATGTTTGGACCAATCACAGCGTGTTGCACTCATGTACTGTACGTTGAGCTTTGATGATGATTAATTATTGGCGTTGATGAAGAAGCTCTCGGGTCTCGGCGATGGGACTGTGGAAACGCTGCTATATAATGACTGCAGGAGCGAATCATTTTCACAGAAGTATGACATCGTTTATTTTTAGAATTTAAATTATTCAGGTTGTTCTTTACATGCATCTTTTATAAAGCTATCATTTGAATCCCTTTAGGACAGTTTGATCACGTGATGCAATATAACTGACATTGATCATGCGTCTCGGCCTGTGGAATATGAAAAAACTTTTATGAATCTTTGCATAGGGTTTTTTTCCTACCATGTCGATCAGATGGGGACGAGACTCTGGTAATGTTAGACTGTAAAAGGCCTGCCTCACTGAGCTGTGCTTTTGTGATGAGTGAAATCTGTAGAAATTGTACATCTACATTAACATATCATGAAAATGCAAATTGGAGCATTTAGGCAAGCTGTTGTGTTCCTACGCCTGACGTCTCTGTTGGGACTCTGGCAGTCGCTGTGATATGTTTGGCCAGCCACCTGAGCATAGATTCAGTGTCCCAGTGTCACAGTCCCTGACCTCTGAGGTCACATTCAGATTGACAGACCTGTGATTGGCTTGAAGGTTTGTCATGTTTTATGAGCTAAAGACGGTCTGTGTGTAAGGACACGTCAGCTATCAGTCAATCCGCATCATCTTACAAAGTTTTGGGGCACTTGGACCAACATGTAAGAGCTTTTAACACGCTGTGACATGAGTAACGTGTCTTAAATGTCTGGAAGAGTTTGGAAGAGTTTGTTTTATTGCTTGATATAGTGACAGAAACTCTTTGCATTTTACTTACAACATAAAAAAACACAGCTATCAGATATGTTTATTTAAATAATTTCACCTCAAGCTGTACAAATACTGCTACATTTTATCCTAATAGGGAAAGTATGTGTAAATTATCAACAGTGTACAAACTGTTACTATTACAACAACTGAATATTAATTTAACAGATGATTTCAAAATGATGACATTGGTGCATGATTTCAGCAACACAGGCAAAAATACAGTCAAATACAGTTGATGAATACAGGCAAAAATTATTTTAACATTTTAGGAGTAACACATCAAACACATGTAACATATCACACATGATGAAATGCATTGCAATTTATGTTGCATTCATGGAATGTGATTCAATAAAGCTAATTTTTTATACTTTTGTCATTTTTACGCTAGTAATTCTGCTTTGACAGCGCTGACAGTGTTTTTACAAGGCGGTAGAGAAAATGTCAGTTATTGCAAATTAAGTAGCACTCTGTCAATCCACAATGTATTTGACATACACTTACGTGTAACTTTAAAAGGTATTTTGAGCCGTACAGGAATTAGTCAGCTTCTGAAATGTCAACCTTTTCAAACGCACCGACTAAACAGAGTCAATGGTGACAGGGGAGTTCCTGTCAGATGTATTCTTTAGTCATTTTTACGATAAATGACTCTGCGCGGTTTCGTCGATTAGCCGCTAAAAGAAAGAGGAATGCGCGTCCTTCGCAGGGCCATGAGATGTGAAAGAATGTGGCCGACGTAACATGCTAGAATATGATGGGCATACCAGAAGAGGTGATGCCAATCAAATGAGACATGAATATAAATAGGGCACAGAGCTAGCTTCTAGCACTGACAGCTTATGGTGATTAGATTTTTTTCACCCTTACTGACAGGCCATTACAAATTCATCTTTTTTCATTCCAGACGCGCAACATGACCTATGAATGCCAGACTGCTAATGTAAGAAATACTGTCTCCACAACACAGACATAATTGAATATCTTAGCATGACATATTGGTTTTAGACACATCTGGGCCTGTTCATATGCATTAGCTCCTTGCATGATCTGTGAGGGATGATACAAATTAATTATGTCAATCGGATGAAGGTGCATGTTGGGCTGCGAGAGGATGTGGAGAAACTCTCAGGGGTTTATTTGAACAGTTTGTTGTAAAACAACTTCAGAATTTAAACAATTGGAATTGGAAACAAACACAAACTAAAATAAATAAAAAACAAAAAAAACAAAATTTTTGGGATTCAAACAATTTGAAACAGACATGTTATGATGTTAAAATAAGAATCAATATTTAAGATTCTGTACAATTTATGTCACTAAACTCTTAAATAGAGAAAAAACATACTCAGATCATAACATGGATCATGTTTTGCACAGACTCGTAGAGTTTATGCGTGCTCAAATGCATGCTGTCATTAAAGCAAAAGAGTTGATATTTAAAAAACATTTATACAGAAATACAAAATAATTTCTCACTAGATTAAATTTTGATCCCACTGTAAATAAACTACATGGTGATGTTTTATTGTGTTAGTCTACAGTATTAAAGTTTATTTATTTACTGCATGTTCTGTAGATTCACTAAAGCAGTAGCACATTAATGTGTTAACATTCAGCACAACAACGACATCACTAGTAAAATCATTTCTATGCACTTAAAGAAATATACACACAAACAAGTGTGTGTCAATACATTCCGACCTCTTAATTAGTGACACGGGAACTAAAAGAGAGAGAAATCTCATCCCGGCCTTCCCAATTCAATCACTGAGGATAGAGAGTTCATTAATGGAGTTAACCGGCTAATTACCAAATGATGAATAGAGTCAGCGTTCCCATGAGACGCCCAGCTGGTGCGGCTCTGAGGGCCCGTCGAGTCATGGGGAGAAGAGTGTTTAGCACAGAAATAAATTCCCACTGACAGCTACCAGAGTCAGTGACACATCAGAAGTATGGGCAGCGCTGCCACCTGTTAATTACAATCAAACTTAGATTTAAAACGACAGCATCACATTACTGTTAATGTGTCTATTCATGCTATTATACTGGAGAAACAGGCTACAGATTGTAGGGTGTCGTACACCTATTATTTTTTCAATACCTTATATTTAGTAAGAACTGACTCTGGATCAGGTAAAACATGATTAAAATTATTTTAACAACGTTGTAGTTTTTAATGCAAGTATAGGAAGCGTTAAATATTATTTTTAATTCATATAAGAGTGAGTATATGATGGTTTATATCAGGCTACACATGTGGCAGAATAAAGGACAACAGCAGACAAATTCAAGGTTATGTCTTGTGAAAAACAGAGATTTGTGTTTTTTATTTACGCTCTTGTGTAAATGCCTGGTTTTCCTTATCAATGTGATGTTTCAACGTCAGACGGAATCAAGGAGCATCGCTTATTGGAAGGCACTAAATAAATAAATTTAGCTAAATAAATAAATGTTCACATCAATCAGAATAATACAATGTCTGTACTTTAGCAACACACAAATCTTAAATGTAAATTTCATCTCAGAGCGCGTCGCTACTGTAGATTAGCACTAAAAAACAAACAGACTCAGATTCACGAAAACAAAACAACCCACATTTATTTATATCCCTATTTAGAGCGCTGAACTCACGGATAGACACGCAGCTCAATGTCACTTGCCAGATTTTCGGGGGAAGTTGCAGACTTCAGATTCGTACCTCCTCTAGGGGAACTGCTTTTATATTCAAGCAGCCGCACAGATCAAGAGAATCGTGCCTCATGCTACACTGCGTGATCGGCTGTGAGAAACATTTTATTAGACGCTCCCCCTGTTGTCTTTGAATGAATGAAGGATGATGTGATTCCTGTACAGAACTCAGTCTTAAAATTACAGTCTTTTAATCACCTTCAATGGTAGCTAGATATCTTTCCTAAAAAGTTAAAACAAAACGCCACCCTTAAATGCCTGATGCACCGCAGTAAATGTTACATTTGTGCTGTCTTAAATGCAAGTGTCGTCAACAAACTGTTTGCGTGGTGCGCAATCCATATTTTTAGAACAGCAAACCTTGGAAAATTCCTTTTCCCTCCTCTTCTCTGGCAGACAGTCAGTATGGCTGAGGCTGAGGTATAAGCCGGGTAAAATTGAATTAAAAATGCAAGGCTGCATACATTACAGAGCATGAAACAAAAGCCTCACAAAGCATTTATTAATAAATGAGCTTAATGGTGGAGAGCATGATGCGGCCCTCCAGGGACCCCCTTCAAACTTAATGATGGTTTAAGTGGCACCACTCAAAACACTCTGTAGGGACGCAATTGTTTGCGCAACCTGCGGCCGACCTGGAACTAGCATTATTTATATAAAGTAACTGGAACAGTCACTCTGTGAATCAGGTGAATTTGAGAGCCTCCGCTGTGCTGTTAGCGTATCTACAGGGCTGAGCGTAACAACAGCCTAACACTGAGCTTTAAGTAGCGTGATTCTGATAGACCTTGTCTTGGTCAGCGTGGGACCATGTAATCATCGCATGTGATACCGGTGACCTTTCTTAGCCTCTGAACTTCAGTTTAAACACGCAGCCAATTATTTCATTTGTGGTCCCTGACATTCAAAAGGTCAACGCAAGGAAAGTGAGTGTGGAACCGTGTTTTATCAGTAAAGAGGGATAAATGATTTCAAAAACAGCATCGTGGTAAACATCTAAGAAACAGGTTTACTTCAATCTACCGTTCGGTGAATGATGAAAACAGACTACAACCAAATTACTCCACTGCGTGTTGCCTGGAGAAATTAATACAAAAGACACTCTAAAGACCTTTTCCAACCATTACTGTAAATGTAAGCTTACACAGAGGAGTGCTCTTCACAGACATAACGTTACCCCCATGCTCTGTTTATAAGGTGGAGAATCACGCAACATATTGTAAACAAGGCTGTCAGTGTAACGTATTATGGAATACAGAAAACATTTAAAAACAACAAAGGCATTAAATCATGAACTTTTCCACCATCGCATGCGGTCAAATGCCACATAAATATCACTGCATTGACTTGATTAAAAGTTTCATTGACATCTAGACCTCAAAGTTCTTGGCCATATACATCAAACTTCACCTGCTTTCTCCTTGATCTGTGATGCCCCAACCGCCCTGATGAATCAAGACTCTTATTTTCAGTCACTTTGACAGGTTTATAATTCTCCTGGATGCTCCCACTGCCTGCTGGTACAGAGAGTTCTGAATGTTAGGCCCCTGGTATGAATGTCTTGAATTTTCTGTGCCACTGGCTAGATTGTTAAGAATAATTGCCTTCCGCTGGAAGCTCCTGACGCTCATTTGGTGCCTGTGGCAGATCTAGAGCCCAGATTGGAGCCCACCCCTGGCATGTCCCCACCTCCCTTTGCGTCTAATGCACAATAAAAACTGAGCAATGCTCTGTACTGCTACATCAGTGAACACCTCAGTACACAAGCTTGTTATAATGAGTATTCCAATGTTGTTTTCATGATGCTCTGAATACTTCACAAATACGTGTTTTATCGTGACTTGAATGTTGATTTATAAAATGCAATGCAGTAACATTCACAGCTTCTCTAAAGCAGGTTATTCCTTAAAGCTGCAGTTTGGAACTTTTGCTTTCTACTGTAATCTCTGTTTAAATCCCAAAAACTGCAGCAGATTTAGTTTCTTAAGGTGGATGACAAGTTTAAATTCTCAACAACTGCTGTAAAAACAAGCTACAAATGCTGCCCCATCTACAGTGAATGGACATGTGATACAGTAGCCAATCATCTTCCTCTGTTTACAGACGGACAGTTCCAGCAAAACTGGACCCAACTGCTCATGTATATGTGTGTGTGTGTTCATTTATATATAATATACATTATATATGTTTATGTGATTTTTAATATATCATTAACATCATAACGTATTATTTTTAATAAAAATCTGAACACACATGTATAATATATATATACACACACACACACACACACACACACACATGCCCACAGAGAATATTTTGACACTTTTTTAATTACTGTTGTATGCAGACAGGGGTCAGATGGGGGTCTTGTGTCTGTGAGACCACTATGTTTCTGTCTAGCTATTTCTCAACACAAGAAAGTGTGAAAAGCTCTGCCTGGACCGAGAGTCTAAAAGAAGGTTTAATGTGACGCATTGCTTATAGTAGCCGCTGGGTCTGTGCTGACTGCAGATCTGTGAAAACATGAATGTGCTACTGGAAATGATCCAATGGCAGAAAAACGAACAATTGCCCCTGGTCAAATAAACAGACTAAAGCTCATTTGATGGTGTGAGTCGGGACAGACTGGTCTGTTGGCCGATTTCAGATGGTCAGAATGTGAGACCAGCTTAGGCTAGATTAAAGACAGGGTAGGCGATCCTTTCCAGAAACACTTTAACACACATAAAGTGTCTTAAAGTTTTATCAACTCTCCATCCAGTCACTGCATTCGGTCTGAACTGTGAACTGTACCTCTAAACACTACTGGAGGAGAGGCGACGTTTGGATCCTATGCTGTCAAAGCCACATTGCTAACCTTTCCACATTTCAGCTGTTTATCTTTCAGCAGAGGCAGTACGTTTATATCTTGCGTTATTGTTTTATAATTAATTGCACTAAATTCATTTGTAAAACTGACAGCCTTAATTTTAACTGCAGTGAATTATTACGTTTACCGTGCCAAGAATACGCACCATTCTTCCAGTGTAGAAAGGCCATAAATAACACGAAACGCAGCAATAAAATATCCTCTGGGTAATGTATGTTTAAAATAACTTTAATTTTATCTGCCGGCTGGTTAGACTGAGCATGTTCTTTTGTTACAATATTTATATCAATATTATGCACTGACATTTATATCAAGGGCATCCAAGTTTTCCAAGCTCATTACGAATTCCAATACAATAGACGCAACACAAAGCCAACATTTTTGCAGGGAGCAGTGAAGGCACTTATTTTGGAAGCAACGAACCTGTTTATTTGCCCTGTCAGATTTCAAACCCACACGGCTCGGTCCTCATTTCATTTATTACAGCGATCACACTCCTTACTATTCTAGCAGCCGCTGAAACGGCCCAATGCAGCGAGGGCTCAGATCTCTTTATTCCCTGCTTCTCTCCGGGGAGCGTCTTCAAATTTGTACCTCTCTGCTCAACCCATGCGGGTCTTCTCATCTCTCCTACTCCAGCAACAGATGTTCATTTACATAGATGACCCCTTCTTTCTACTGTTTAATTACTCTGTCCTCGTGCTAATAAACTCGCCCGCTGTGCCCTCGCAGCAGAGACGTCCCGCTAGACACCCCGAGCCGGGCGGCATATTCTTCGACTGCGGCATCCGCATCTAAGAATGACAATCACTGATGCGTGCCAGAATAAATATGAATCATAAGAGTTTCATAATGGAAGCTATGAGCACAGAGAGAGCGCACAGGAAATCTAAAGAAAGCTTTTGTTGGATCCGCGCTTTGATTTCTTTCATTGCTTTCTAATAAGATGTCATTGTGTGTGAAGAATAATGGATGATGCGCGGGCCGCATACTCTTAAAAGTGCGCTCGGTAATTCTTTTATCATTAAAACATTCTGAAAACGAACTGTACTTTTGAATAATTAATGCTTAAAATAATGGTGGAAATAAAGACACCAAGCCCATGCAAGAGTTAAAAGACTTAAAACCACTTACAAATAATAAAAAAACACTAAAATGAGTTTGTTGTCTATTCTGAATATCCATTATAGCTACATTACTGCAAGAACATGTTTAATAACTATGAGAAGTTTTAAAGAACATTAGCCACTGTTCTCAGAACGTTCCCTGTTAGCTGGGATTGTCCATTCAATATTGCAAGATCGCATGTGAAGTTCTGAGAAGTATAACTTGTAGTATAACTGATCTTGAAAAGTATAAAAAAAAAAACCTGAGCAAGCTTTTGAAATCGCCCATAGTTTACCCTTAGCAAATAAATGAATGGTTTACACTCATCTGTGCACATTAAACTGAATTAGCAGGCAAGTATTTCACCATTGAAAAAAAATGACTTTGCCTTTAAGCTTCTTAATCTCACCCACTTATTTATTCTGCGTGTGTCTCAGTCATCTTTAAAAATGCAGTGAGAATACTTTGATATTCATCATGGCAACAGTAATATGTTTCCACATTATTAATTCTCAATAAGGGTGACCCTGGAACGGGCGAGTTACTGAGATCACAGCCTCCCTCTCTCTGTATTGTGCCCTTGAGATAGCCACGTAACCTTGTGTTGCTTGAAGGGAACGGTCCGTGTAATTAGTTTACTGCAGTTTGCTTTGAATGAAAAGATCGCTAATGTTTTGAAGATTGACGCTGTTGTTCCCGTGGTTTTCTCTGTCAAGTGGCAATATAATGTTACGTTGTTTCTTTGCTGGATGTTATACTGAAGACATGCGGGTGTATCGGGTGTGTAATTAAAGAACTGATCACTCTGTGCTCACCCTGTAATTACTGCTACCAGTTACTGGCAGCTGCACTGGTTTAGAGACTGGCTTTGAAAGCCAAGCCACTAACACCAGTTTGGTGACAGAATACACCACACAGGCTGCTGGATTAATCAGACTGTTGCATTTCACCGGTCCTCATATTTTAAAGTTAGTGTGAAATAAAAATGATTATTTTTAATGGAATATTTCAGTGTTCATTATAAATGATTTATCTGTGAATGTCCTTTTTAAACGTATGTGCCTTCATAATCTTTAATAAAAATCTGAAACTTCTCTAGAACGCCAGACCATTTGTGATGATGTCAGACGGTTTGGGCGGAGCCAGATCTGTTAACCACTCCCCTCCAACAGCCAGTCAGCTGCCAGCTTTGCAACGCCTCCTGTTATAAAGCCAATCAATTGCCAATAAAAGAAATAAGCCACACCCTCTATTTTTTCATTTTACTTTAAATTATATAAGAACAAACCAGTTGCAACTTCTGGTTCACATGGATTATCATTTACAAATAATTTTACAAATAGTTAATGCCTCTTATTAAATATTTAATAATTAATTTGTATAACATTGCAGCTTTTGGAAACAGAAAGACAAAACAGAAGAGACAGACAGAAACAAAAACAGTCTGTCTGATTACACACCAGAGCCACAGCATGTGTGAAACAGGTCTATGTAGTAGTATGCAAATTAGCTAAGAGGTAGTATGCAAATGAGATGTTTTATTATGTGTTGAGCCTCGCCAGGTACAGCACTCATTATTCAAATGAAAGTTTTTGGTTCCTGTCTTTTGTTGTGACCAGTCTGAGAATCACAACAATATAAATAAATAATGTTCAAGGTTTATTTATGTTTGGGGTGTCAGCCACAAAGCTGACTGTGTTTGACACAGAAATATTAACACAAATGTTAAAGTTGTATTTTTCCAGTCTTTGTATTGACTATAAAAAGTGAGAAATCACCACTGTCAGCTAAAAACTGAACATAATGAGGAGCGGGTCTCTATTGTACAAACATAATACTGAATGACATTTGGAATATAAAATCAGAGAAGCAGAGAATTAAGGTATTTTTGGGATAAAGTGTTGATGAGACCCTGACAGGCTATTCTGCTGAGATCCACGGGTCGTGTCAATAATGCAGGAGTGACATGCGACACAAAGAAGATTATTGATTCCACAGTCTCTCCTACCAAAGCTGTTCTCATATGCAAGTATAAGCCAGGCTGGTGCGCTATTCACTACGTCTGTTCAATTCCAGTTCAATTCTGATTTAACAATAGTTTACTGGACATTCTGTGGTGCTGTATGACAACATCTAAATGTGTTGTGAATGGCTGCATTAATTAATTTCTTACACAATATTCCAATGAGCTGAGATAAAACATTCTATATCTTGTATTGTAAGACTTGCAAATGCTTTAAAAAATTATATTGATTAGTGATTTATATTGTATGTTTCAGTGTGTCCTTATGAAAAATCAATACATTTTTAAATCTTTGCTATTGACTGTAATACACATAAGAATTTTGGACAATATGAGCCTCGCAAAGATTATTTTGAAATCTAACATGATATTTCTTACTGACACACTTAAAAAAAATATAAATAGAATCTTAAAAAATTTTTTTGGGTGAAGTATCTAATGTGCCTTTTGCACAGTACTGCATAAGGCCATAAATAGGCATAATTATTCAAAATTAATGATGCAACGTTTTACATTTTGTTGCAAAACTTGTATTGGACTAATGAATTTCCTCTGACGTCAATGTGACTGAATTTCTTCGAATTGCAATGCAGTAAATCCGATTTCTCCAACACAAAACTCCAAACCGACATCCTGTGAGGCGTGGCCACACCGATTCAAATTCCAACTTGTGACCTAACAGACGAACAAATGATGTAACATTCTGTACCTCACCCAGCGCTAATGTCTCTATCACTCCAACAGTAAACGGCGCAAACGCCACACCAGCCTCTCTACATGTTACTTCATCTGAGACTAATACAGCTCTGTGGACACCTGCATAAAAGTCACTGTTCTGATGTCCAACTCAATTCAGCCCGTGCAGTGGCACATCTCCCTGCATTAGCAGCGTGGTCTTTAAAGAGCCCGTTCGCCATTTGGGTCCCATCTGCTGTTCTGGTTTGAAATTGCTGATATCAGGTGCACGTTCATTTCAGCAATAGAAGGCAGGGAGGAGAGATGGCAGGATAGCGAC
This sequence comes from Yasuhikotakia modesta, assembly GCA_036877545.1. Lineage (NCBI taxonomy): Eukaryota > Metazoa > Chordata > Actinopteri > Cypriniformes > Botiidae > Yasuhikotakia > Yasuhikotakia modesta. The sequence goes on from JBAJNP010000010.1 coordinate 76,078, forward strand.
GAGGAAGAAGGGAAAGAGAGGCAGAAGTGAATAATGCGTGCATTCTAATGAAGCGCACGGTAAAAGCGGTTCCCATCCAGAGAGGTTGACATTTCCTTGACCTTCAGCCCTGGAAACAGCAGCAGACTGAAATGAAGAGGAAGACGAGTGTGCTAATGAGGATGACACAGAGAGAAATGGCTCCCTTGGGCCACGTGCCAAACCGCCACCCATCCACCCCTCATAACCGTGGATCCTGATGCAGGACACTGATAGGTTCAGATGTGATCAATGTTTAGACATGGATGCTCCAAGGTTGAGCACTTTATTTAACTCGGATCAATAATTGTGATTATAAGGCACAGAGATTTGTCAAAATTGATTAGAATTTCTGATCAAGACTTCATCATAGTTTGACCAGAGAAAAAAGGTTAGATTTTTAAACATGGCTACGCTGCTGGTAGATGCTGTAACTACACCATTATGAGGCAAAAAAGCATTTTCCCTCCTATTTAACATTAGCAGTGGATTTTGAAAATATTACTTTAAAAGCAACATAGAATTAATTATTTTATATTTGTTTTTTTTTCCAGTGCTCTTAAATCCAATACTTTTAAAAGTGTAAAATAGACTTACATTATTTCCTGTCTGCTGCATTTCATGACACAAATAAAAACAAGCAAACAACATATTATCGTGTTGCCATCAGCCAATCCTGCAACTCCAGTTTTAGTCACGTCATGTACGGCTAAGACGATTGGCTCAAAAATGTTTCCAGAACTGAGTGTGCACACACAAAGATGGCAGCGTGCAGACAGTGTACAAACTGTCACTGAGACTGAAAATGCAGATAGATCTCTCCAGGTTTAATAAATCTCCTGAGTTTGTCTCCCTCTAAAGAAGCAAATTTGGACACAAAGAGTCTAAAATAGTGAATTAGTATATATCCTCCATATACATACACATACGTATATAGGTTAATCATGCTTCCTATCTATATAGACAGCTGCCTTCTATTGCAGCATCGTAACTATCATAAATCTCACATGACTGTAATTCACAAACAGCACTGAACCCAGGAGACTTGACTTGCAATTGAAATCAATACAGTTATATGTTGGCATATTGCCAAGCTTTCGACACGATGCTCAATTATAAATAAAACCCACCAGCACACACACATATTAGGTAAAATCATAAATATTTAATTACACCGTCTTATTTTAAACCCTGCCTTTCAGTACTGAACGAAACTTAAAGCTTGTGTTGATCTTGGATGTGTTTTTGATTGTGACTGAGCTTGTCGCATTGCATTCTGGGACTAACTCCTTCAGGAAGCATACATATGATGCTACCTTGGAACTGGCTAAAATGAGGCATCTGTGGAGAATATACATCTAAACTGCTCACCGTTTTAACAGGCTATGAAGCACTAAAATGCTTTTTGTAGGCAGAGGTTTTGGAAACAGCACTGGTTTGTTTTTGCCATTCTGAGTGTTCACAGCAGAACTAAATATGCCATGTGCCAAATTCATTTCCTAAAAAAAAACAGACTCCGTCCTTCAAGCCTCTAGCTGCCAGTTTTCATTAGTTTAATCATCAATTATTCAATCTGTTGAATGAAAATATATTATTACCAGAATCCTAAAGCTGGAACCACAATTTCTATCATTCTGACAGAATCTGGCCATTATTAGTTAAATGAAATTACACAGTTTATCGGTTTATTTCACAATTTTCTTCTGCATGCTATTCTGTAGTACAATAATAAAAACCCATTTGAACTCCAAAAACAGGACTATTTTAAAACAATTACTTACTCGGTTCAAAAGAACACTGTACTGTAACAAGACATACAACGTCCTAAAAAAAGAACTTCCTGTCTGCATTCAGCAGCGAAAACGTAATACATACAGGTGCTGTCGAATAGCATTGCCATTGTTTTGTCCTTGTATCCAATCCATCATCATTATGTAACAAGGTAGAGCAGAGAGAGGGTGAGGGAGAGGGAGAGAGAGAGACGTTCGATTCAAATGCAGCAAAAAACGTGCTACCCTCCAAATTTCCCATTCCAGACCAACACAGCAAACACGCATGTCTGACTCCAGGGATCAACAAATAAACCCATGTGGGCAAACTTTACCCATCACTCTGAGGGGTTCTGCCAAGCATATACAGTACAGCAACCACAGAGCCAGATATGTACAGACAATAATTTATTTGCCAAACCGCAACACAGAGTTTATCATGAATGGATACATGTCTGTGACAGATGGCATGTCTGATAGTTTTCACGTAGGGACATACTGTCTGCTGTATAAACTCTCAGGGCATTAATGCACCTCCTGCCTACTTTAAAAACTTACAAGAGGCCCGTTCGCCTTGCTATCCACAACGAGAATATGATCTTGTTTTATTGCGAGGATAATTGTAGCATTTGTCATGATTTACTACAGATGAATTGTTTTATATACACTAATGCTCAGTTTATTACTGGAGCTTTATGAAAAGAGTTTCCTTCAAGGTCCATGTGGGGATTTCACAGAAGTTGCATCTTCTTCATTTCCTGTTTACCAAAGCATCTGACCTCACCTGTAATCTGTCAGTTATACACCATCTACAGTCACTCGCTCACTATGCAATTTTCCTGCCCTCACTACAGTCACTATGCAACAAATGTGACCAAAATCTGGATGACTCAGTTTAAACTAAATTATCTGGTCTTCCCAGTTTGGTTAGACTGGTGTGTTGTGGTTTGGTTAGACTTGTCTGTTCTGGTTTTAGTCTGAACCAGCTAAACACTGGCTGGGAGTGTAATTAAACTGGCTAAAACTAGAAAAGCCAAGTAGAACACATTAGAGCAGTTTATGCTGCTTTTATCAGCAATTCCATTTTATATTGTAAATTATTTTTCATAATGTCACAGGAATTTTAAGCGCCGTGACCAGGATGTGATCAAAAGCAGCATTTTTAATGAGCCACACATATCGCTGATGTAGCTGCTCGTCATCTCAGCACGCTGACATCTTTTTTCTCCTCAGTTCTTTTCTCTACACTGTCAGTGGAAGGGGTCTGTGCGTTGCCCGGGTAACCAGCTGTCTCAAACACAGCACTTCATGACCGGTCCCAAGAGCAGAGACCGGTCAGACCCAGTCCCATCTTCTCCATGGTTACGCACCCAAGGTCCCTATTTAATGAGAGCCGGCCTCTGTGGAGACAGAACCCACATGTCACAAATAATCCTATCTGAAGAGCACTGTGAGAAAAAGGGGAAAAAAGTCACACATCCAACTTATGTGTTTCACTATAGTAGTCTTCTCTCTCTCTTTATTTTCCTCATCCTCCCTCGCCCTCACGTTTGTAGAATGGGGTCTTAACACACACCGCAGGCACACAGACACACTTGTGTATTCTTGGCTTAGAAAAGTGTGTATCTTTTTAAACTTATCAGCAGAAAACATTTGCCTACACTGGCTTCTACTTTTTTTGAGCTTTTGGTATTTTTAGAAGCAGTGATAAAGGACAACCATGGAAACAACAATAGGAATAAAGGAACTTTAGTTGAACGCCACGCATGAAAATAGACATGACCTGAAATTCTGCCTACACTAAGCCTATGCCATTTGTTTGAAGACTTTAGTAGCTGGTTTTAATAGAGAAGAAACTTTGCCTCTTCTAAGAATGAAAGAATTCTTGCATCATTCCTGAAATCAGCAGGACTCTCCAGCCTCACATGAAATCTTTATTTGTATCTGTGTCTCCTGAGCTGCTCAGAACTGCTCTCATAGATTTATGAGTTTATGGGAAATGGTTGTTTCTGCATTGTCTGGACAAGATCTGACTGTAAACCTATACAGTAGAGAACAAAAGACTGAGACCAGCAGTAAAACACATCCGTCACATTATTTTCAATAGTGAAAACCAGAAAAATTCAGAAGATTGCTTTCAAAATAATTTAATTAATAGTATTTGCATATTAATAGTATTGATTATTAATATTTTACTTTAATTATTCATATTTCACTCCTTTGCTTTAATGACAACATGCTGGTTCTCAATCAACTGATTTCTTTCAACATTAATAAAATAAAGCTAAATAGCATTAAAAATACCCGCCTGTCACCTTTAGCATGTACAGAAATGATGGTTAGTTAAAAAAAACAAAGACATTTTGAAACATGCCTCATAAGGAAAGCTTTATAAAGCCTGGTGCTGTATTTCACACAAGTGTGTGACAAGTTCTTACGGGGGTCATGGACAATCAGGACTCTGAAATTAATTTTGAAAATGTACCATCTTGTCTAACCATGTTCTTTATAACTGGAGTGTGATTTTAATTAATAAATGGGAGAGCTTTCATTTTTCATGCACGGTGGATGAGCTACGGTTCTGTATGGAACGGCATGTTCACCGGAGTGTAAAACACTGTAAGGCATATATATTTTTTGAACATGCGTCTAATTGTGCCAGAGTTTAACAGACTGTTCATGTCGGCCCCGTCACAAATTATGCACAACTGTATCCAGAGGGAGCTCAGCTTTGACATTCCGGCGTTTCATCTGTTCACGGGAACGAAAAACACTTTAGATTTTGTTCTGACAGAAACGCTCTCTTATATAGACATTGGAACGTAATTGTTGAAATGAAATAAACATTTTCATACAGAGATGTTTGGATACCTGCTTGACTTTGGAATTACAAAAATACATATAACTTATTTGGGATGACAGGGTTATTCAATTTAATTTCAAAGCATATTTGTGTGAAACTCATTAGATGTGACACTGCGGTCTTAGAATATGTCAGAACAAAATGACTCATTAGATAAAACATGACATCATTACACCAGTTCAAAGCAAAGCTGTTTGAATGGCCCCAAGCATGTGGTAACCGCAAACACAAAACAGGAAGTCCTTATACTGCGTGTAACCAAAAGATCACGTTAGATTTGAAGACACAAAGTTATACCACATACAAAAATCCAATTATAACCATCCAATCAAAAACACAACCATCCCAGGCCAGAGGTTATGAACGTCCCAACATTACACCATCAAAAGAGAATTTCAGCTGTCTTTTCTCATAGCAATGAATGAATGTGATTATCAAATGCTTTCAAACAACAGCAGAGCTCTCATAATGCAATAGAACTTCCTCTCTCTCCATCCACTTTGTCTAAAACGGCATTTATTCATAACATTAGAGTGCATTATTATGGCTGGCCAGCCACCTATTAAATAGAGTCATTTTGGCCATTTCATTTAGCACCTACGTGTAGCAGGAAGATAACTTTGCAATGGTGTGTTTATGGCGGCCAGCACTCCTCTCCAATCAAAAAAAGGTTAAAGGGCTAAATATCTGGCGGAAGCTGGACTGGAATAAAAAAAAAGTGTCTTTTGAAGGCCAGGCCAATGAATTCTCTGCAGAGCTATAATGTCCCAATTCATTTTAGCAGCTGAGAGAAAAACTGAAGAAAAACAACAAGATTTAAATGGACTGAAGTGGAAAATGTATTGCTCAGTATTAACTGCTTATGTCATGTTAGTGATTATCCATGTATTCATGATGTTTATCTCTTAATTAAACCTATAAAATGATGTCACAAGCTGTCAAAGCCATTTTATGATTGTTTATGACACTTATGTGTATCTGTATTACTGTATTACTGTATCAACGCTGTTGCTAGATTTTAAGAATGTTATTCAAACATTTATTAATTCTGTTATGCTACTAAAATGTTCCACTAACAAACTTATGAATAACATTTATGATATACATGATATATAACATTAAAATGACTTCTACTAATGTTATTGAAAAACATCAATAAAAACGTAGAGAGCTGGTTGGAAAATGCTAGCCTGATAACATTTCCTGTTAGCTGGGCACAAGACCAGATTCGCCATGTTTTAAATTCTATGGCTCATTTATAGCTTTACATTAGCCGCTGTTCTCTGTTGTTCCATTCTGTCAGGTTATGACAATTAAAGGCAATCCTACAAGGTGGATTAAATTCAGATGACTGCTTTGGCCAGAGGATTCCTCTAATCCTCCATTAAGAACGCTGAAAGAAAAGCGGGTCTTAACAATGGATTTCCTGCCTCAGGCTCTCAAGATACCCAAACAAGTTAAACATTTAGGAGTTTCAGCACATTCAAGAAAAATGAAGCACATTCTGCAACAATCACACTATACCTGCTGAGACCAGCCATGAGTCTCCGGTCAGTAAAATTATTGCTCCTGGTAAATGAGACCTTGTGGTTTTTATCAAAAAGGTGTGTTCAGTCAAAACTGGCACATTTACTTCATTTTTCTGCCTGTGTCACATTACGTTCTACAATGCAGCTATAAGATTAAATCCACAAATGAAATTTGAGCTACAGAACAAAGATTGTGTGAACTTAAGTCTCAGACTGTTCTTCTGAAAAATCTACTGCATGGCAAGTCATATAAACTGTTTTTATTCCTTTTTTTGTCATTTTTGGAGGGTGGTGGTATAAATTACCGCCAATATTTTTTTTCAGAAGCTTGGCCATCTTGCCTTAACTCCTCTGCTTTTATAGAAAATAATACAGAGTTAAAATACCTGAAGGGTGATAAAATGACGACAAAATTATCATTTTGGGACGAACTTCTTTTAAATGGAGTGTCTCCCATCACCTACACTACAGATTACATCCTTGCAATGTGGATAATGTGGCATTCAAGTAATTCTGTTCCCTGGTGTTTATCACCTATACACCTTCACGAGAACTACAATAATAGCAAGGACACAATGTTACAACAAAATGATAATAAATGAAGACAACTATCTCCAGATGGGCATCTTACATAAGACATCACCCACACGCTCGACTACTCTTGCACTCCACATTTGCATTTTATTTTAAATGACAAGACATTTAAAACTTCAAACAGCAGGCATCATATGGCACACGGATGAAAAGCGGCACTTTGAAGCCAGCCGCCAATGAGAAGTTGTACTGTTTGAAGGTATTGTGTACACAGGGGAGGAAGGAAAGGTACAGAGAGGCACAGAAAACGAAAGAATAAAGGAGAGATTGGCCCTCACAGGTCGGTAAGTCACCCGAGGGCCAGAGGTATCAGCTGGGGCTCATCTCTTCACAGGAGCTGAAGAGCAGCCAGCGTTCGGCCCGCCGAGATCCCTCAGCACCCGGTACACCGTCACACAGAACTCCAGTCAGACTGTAGCATAGCCATCTGTGACAGGAAAAATGTCCACAGTGTCCAAAATATCCATGACACAGAGGAACGAATCGGGTAAAAAAAATAAACCTGAGTGAAATGCTGCCCGGTGGAATCAAAATAAATAAATAAAACACTTACAAAAGTACATTGCCACACTTTTTAACTTTTCTTCGCTTGAGGTGGGGTCAAAGGGGCTTCGGCCCCAGGCGAAATTTGATTTGCCTCGGTTCTTCAAAATGATTGGTTATGAGAAGGCAAATAATACAGGAGCAAAACGAAACTGCTCTACTCAACTTACAGTGAGTCTTACAGTGTGGCAAACCAAACAGCAATGTGTGTGTTTGTTTACTGATGGGCTGGATAAGATCCTGCATGAGTTAGACAGCCAACAAAGACATAAATCTACATTTACATGTTAAAACAGACCGAACATAAAGCATGTGAATCTAGTTACGTCACCGCTTTAGTTCACAACTAATGCTTTATGTTCCAGCTGAACATCAGAGCTGCAAATCAATGTGAAAATCATTTTAATTATCCTCTCTTTAAAAACATACACTGCACATAACAATAAATCCAACTTGACTGCAATAGCTTTTTCTATAAGCAAACACACGTTACATAACAAACAATCCTACAGTGTCAGAATCTTAAATCCATGCCAGCGTGAGCCTCGCCTCTCAACAAAAGGGGCAAATTAATATCAAACAGTGCCATTGATTTTGGGGAAAAACTAACATGCATTTACAAAAGGGTAATGCAAAGCTATTATGGTGCTAATAAATTGTGACATTGAGTGAAAAACCTAATTTTGATGATTTAGATCATGGCTGATAATTACAGCTGTCATCTAATATAGCTGTTGTTTGTTAATAAGCTCATATGAATGCAGTCATGTCAACAAACGAAAATGTGATCTGCTTTGGTAGCAGAATGTTTTCCTTGGTGTTTACTTGGTATTTAACACATACAGAATTTAGTTTAGGAAGAAAACCCATCACGTATAACAGGACTTGTAGCAACTGAAGTACAATAAATGAAACTCATACAAAGTAACTAAAATCTATAGACACACTTAGAAAAAGACTTGACATTTGGTATGGATGTCAACATAAGAACCTTTAGACCCTCAGTCTAATTAAATTTTATTCATTACTGTCATAGGCAATTGAGCGGTCAGGGTGTTCAAGACACAAAAAAGACAGAAGAAAAAGGAGGAAAAAAGAGAAAGCTGAAACTTGGGGGCATGTGGGAAGAAAGAAAATCAATTCATTTCTGTGCCTGTAAACCAGACATGCGGTCCATTAAAGGACTGAATACGCTGCATTTATTGACGTAAGAGCATGAATTAGTTAGAAAGTCACACGTGGCTTGTGCAGTTTCTTAGTCATGGTGTGTTTCTGCTCCAGAAAGACACTGTTGACAGCTTAAGACTTCACACAGTATCGGCTATATACCATCCAAAGCCAACCGCAGACGTATGGCCACTGACCTCATGCAATAAATAAAGCAGTAGCTGAAGCGATACAGCTGCACACGCTGCTGAAATGTAACGTATTAAAGGCAGCCCAGCAGGACATGTAATGATATGCACTGTCTTCCCAGGACTTAATTAAATAACAACCACAACAGGATGAAATAATTATCACACTGATATCATTTAAATAAATATTATTTTGAATTGATTATTATTATTCTAGTAGGAAATTATACAAACCTTCTTTGCTTGATGAAAAATGTGTCAGGAGAACCTGAACTCTCTCTCTCTCTCACTCTCTCTCCCCGTTTCACTCTCTCTTCCTGTTTCACTTTCTCTCACTCTCTCTCTCTCTCCCTGTTTCACTCTCTCTCCCTGTTTCACTCTCTCTCTCTCTCTCTCTCTCTCTGTCGCTCTGTCGCTCTCTCTTTCTTTCTTTCTTTCTTTCTTTCTTTCTTTCTTTCTTTCTTTCTCTCTCTCCATCTCTCTCACTTACTTTCTGTCTCTGTCATGCCACAATACCAGCGTTCAGTACTGAAATCCATTAGTTACTGTTTTTCAATGAACACGAAAACCCCTCAGGAATGAAAAGGGGGAGCCGGCTTGTGTGCTCATTTCATTGGGTGCCACTCACAGTCATTAGCGCGGCTTCTCAACTCTTAGCGAGTGTAATTAATGAGGCCGAAGCCTGAGCGCGTCTTCCTCTACAGCGGCGGTGCCGCGTCTGTCTCTATTTACACGGCCAAAATGCTCAATTCTAATTAGCTGACAGAGATAATTAGTATATTAAATCATAGCGTGTTTTTTGCTCCCTGACTCTTTCGACCGCGAAGTACGTCTGCAGTAAACACATAAGTCTTCTAATGGTGACAGACGTGAAAGGCCAAAAATAAATAAATAAGTGTTTTAAACGCCGTTGACTTTTAAAGCTTTGAAAGTCAGCGCCGGTCGCCCCTCTCACTCCTGCCAACAGCTGGAGAGCTGATGTCAGCCACGCGGGGTACAACGCTTCAACCCAACACCTGTATTTTGAATATGCATGCGGTTCCCTTCCTTAATTATTTATTTGATGAAATTGCAACCTTATAGTGTTTGCAAATATAACTGATTATGTTTCTGGCACCGTGGGAGCAGAACCACATTGAATCCAGAGTTTGTCATTAAATGTGGTATTTAATTATCACATAATTATAAAAATGCACTGGTTTACCAGGACCTACAAGCTGGTGAAGGTTATGTAAAGCCTTGATCCGGTGAGACAACAGATTATTAATGAACTTTAAATTAGCATACTGAAAACCACGCCGGCTCCCATTTAAACATTAATGCTGTGATAACAAAACTCATTCTGGTCAAATCCTGCCATTTTTCAATAAAAATCACTAAATGCTTTCAATATAAACCATTTCAGATTGTTTATGATTTTCCATAACAGCTACATGAATGTCATTACCAAAAATGTATCACACCACAGTTTCAAGCAAGCAAACAAACTAAAGTGCAGGTCACAACACACTCCACACAGAGACTGTAAATTTAGGGAAAGCAGTGATGTCACAGTGACACGCCTAAAGGGGCACCATGCGGTTCTGTCTCGGAACATCGTGCACCCATGATAAAAGCATGGAAAGTAACTCTTAAAGATCCGGTGTCACCAAAGGAACAAGCACCGAATATTCCAATGTTCCACTGTGCCGGTGGGCTTTATGATAAAGGAACAGAAAATTAGAAATGATAGCATATTGAGACATTCATATCTAATTAACCTCTTAAACAAAAGCAGTCGGTCTTCTGCGTCCCCATGCTTCTTCTCATCTCCATGCTTGATCAGAGATCAAAGCAAATGTGGTTTGGTAACCCAAAAGATGCTGGATGCACACAGATCTGATACATGGAACATGAGATCTCAGCTGGTTTGTAGGGATTTACATGAATCTCCAGCGAGGAAAAAACAGGTTAACCATATCAGGTCAAGTAACATCCGCTAAATCCGTAAGTGTCTGCATGCCACCAACCAACCGCCGTGGGCCAATTTGTAAATAGACTTTAAATTAAAAATGTCATGCGTTAAACCAGTCGCCTCACATGGGGAAATAAAGACTTTGCTCAATTAGTAATTTATCTGTGTGCAAATCACCATAAAAGTGCTGTAGGTTTAATGAGCGCCTCTGATGAATCTCAAAAGGACATCAACAGAGGCTGTGACCCTGAAACTGTGATAACTACATGCAGAATATTTAAAATAAAAGCACTCCAATCAAACACTCATAAACCAGCTAATCAGGGTCTCAAACCTAAAAAAATGTATGAACGTTAAAAGTAAGGCAGGAACTACTGAGAACCACTGGCATCGTACTATGTTCTTAAATACAGTACAGTACTTGCCTAGATGCATTTAAACAGCCCTGGCTTTGGCCAAGCCCTTAAATTCAAGGAAAGACAGATCTCAAGGCTCTGGAACAGAGTGACTTTGAGAACTGCTCACAACATTAAGGCAGCAGTTGAGAAAGACGATCTTCAGTTTCACATGTCCCTGTGCACACAGCGAGGTCCATAAAGAAATGATTCACTGAGTCTGGTGTGAAGACCTTGACTAGCCTCACAAAACTCAACACTGAACTTAAACGAAGACCTCTGGGATAAACCACAACACTGGCTGGAAATCAAATGGCTGCTTCGTCATTCAACATCAATACTTCATATTTTGTAACTGGTGTGTATTCATAAATTGCTGTGTGATACTTTAAGTACAGTCTGGTGATTCTGAATCACCAAACAAAGCAGGAATACGTAACTGTTGGGAAATAATTCTTTCCTAAATTTTTCCCCATCTTACATTGGTTGGCCAAACAGAACTCGCCTCAAAGTCTCAAATGCTATTGGTAGAACCAACCTTGCTGTGTCGACTGGTTGGAAAGCTCAATAAAACAGCACAGCTGTGCCACAGACACACTATTTGCTCATTTCTAGTTCAATTATATCTCAATATATATAGTAAATCAAACAGTACACTACAGCTGTTACATAAACGACTTGCCTAACAAACAATAATAAGCAGGTTACACAAAAACTCAAAAGTCTTTGGCCTTCAAAAGTCTAGTCGCAATAATATAAATTCTGCTAAAGGCATAGTTCAGTTTACTTGTGACACACACAGACACACACACACACACAGACAGCTGAAAACCTTATTTAGCTTTACTGAAAAAATGAGTAAACAAATCTCAGAAAAAAAACTGATGGAACAAAGCATAAACGAATGCGAGAAAACATGGGGGATCTGATCAAAGTGCTGACTAACATATTGAATGAAGTATTTTCCAGCGAAGGCCCCAGGAGCAAGATGTACCGTCCCAGACCTTGATTTCAGAATAGTTTGACAACGCAAGGTTTTTACAGTCATTTCCCTCCCTGCTCCTGAAGAGCCAAAGTGATTTATTTTATATTCAAAACAACTTCAGCGGCGCTGAAAGGAAAACCCCTGGTTCCTCAGGTACTTAACCCTGTGTTTTATCTGCTCAATTAAGGTGAACTACCCCTCAGCTCTTCAGCATTTGTATACTGTTTATTATAAAACTATTTAAAAAAACACGCCGGCTCTTAATTTCCAATTTATGGGAAAAAAGCGGGAAAACATTCCCATCGACAGGAAGCGTTGCTGTTTACTGAACACTTGTACGCACTCGTAATTGGCAATGAAGTGCCTCTCCGGCCTGTTGCTGTAATTTAGCCTGATGTTTGAATGCAAATCACTGATGATTAAAGGTACGATCCATCACTGAAGTACCAACAATCACTTTAATGGAGGACATGGTAAACAGTGGTGACCCTCACATTGTGAATTCCAATACAATCAAGAGACAACAAACAATTTTCACAACAACATAGAGATTTGTTTCCAATTCATTTATAACCTCTGAACAATCCGAGTCTTATATGCTTAGAAACTTAACTCAAATACCCAAGGACACGCGTCTGAAGAAAGACTGGTGAAGGCCATGTTATTTTATAAACCTTTAGCGTAAAGAGTATTTACACACAAGTATTTTTACATGCAATAAAATATGGATGTGTGAACAAACATGAGAAGATTCAGCAGATTAGAACTATGTATTTTTAATGAAAACATGTAGCATGTACATGCATGCGGCTGGGGTCATCTCAAACACGTCGCCTGAGGCTGGAGGATTAACATGTTGGCTAGTTTAAAATAGAAGGAGCGCAACACGCTCCACATGTGAACATTATTTACCGGTAAAAATGCGACTGCAGGAAAACTAGTTTGTCACTGTTTGCGTTTCAGGCATTGCACAAAATTCTACCAATTATTGTCTTGTATTTGTACAGGCATCAAAAACTTTGTCAATAATCAAAATTAATTTTACACAAGCAAGAGGTTGTATATACATTGGTATGCTAATGCAGTTTGCTTTAACTCAAATTAAAACGAATTTACAGACAAGCCACAATGTTTACACGCAATTCCAGTCAAAAACCCCAACAGCCAGTTTTCAAGACATAAATATGTGGTGATGTATGAGCGCTTTGAATATTTCACAGACTGTGCTAATGGCTGATTCACATCCCTGTCTAGCGCACACAACACGTTCAGTACACCTGTGCTCTAATGGAATTACTGTTTAACAACAATGCCATGTGGCTCCATTATGAATTTAAATGATGAATTATGGGAACTGCTTTATTATACCCAACACATATGATAATTAAGTCACATCTGACAAAGCATAGCGTGGCACCAAGGTAATTTAAAATGGTTTTAGGCGCAAATAAATCCACAAATAAATAAATGTACAAACTCTCATACAAAATTGCACTTTCACCCTCAGAATTCCATATTCTATCTATTAAACAACAGCGGAAATATAATGATGCTGAAGGATGAAGCATTCATCCTCACTTTTGGGTAAATGTCAAATTTTACCCCCCTCCTGAGCGACAAGGATAAGACACTGTTCATTCAGCAATCTGCTGCCCTGGCACCTGGGGGAAAAGCAATCTGGCATCCCTCCATCACTACCCCACCCCACCCTCCGTCCCAGGTGTAAAAAGGTTTTGACCAATAGCTGAACTCTGCCCACGGCACACAGTCAGAGGCGACGTGACAGATGGAAAAAAGCTGTTTGTTTGGCTTGTGCTCAGTTTTTGGACTGACAGGTAAAGCCTGGCATCACTTCCTGCTGCTGACAGATGTAGCCATTAGCTTTAACACACTAGCATACTAACCAGTTTAGAGTGGCAACATCTTGACAGTGGCTGAGAGGTTGAGTAAACTCAGATTTGAGTCAGACTCGGTGCTAAACTGTCCTAACATCAACCGCAACAGGAAAAACAGTCAAACTTTCACTGAGACCCTCGATCATGGCCATTCATCTATCAATTTTTGATCGAATAAATACATTTACACATCCTATTTTTCTGCAAAAGAGAAGTGAAAATTAAAGTAAGATTTACAGTAAATAGTGAAGAAAACATGTTTGTTGTTTGAAGAATAAGAAAGTACTAAGAAAACTGTCATTATTTACCTACATGTTTCTTTAAACCTATCTGTAAAGAAATATTAGAGTTCTGAGCAAATTGTACTTTTAAATCTGTTTAGGGATTTTTAACATTTGTATGCAGGAATCACATGGAAAGCACATGGAAAAGTCATTGGAAATAAACGGTACTGGTCAAAACTCTGATGTGTGGAAACTCTGATACAGGTCAGTTAAAAAATAAGCACAACTAATATTTGTATCACCAGTCAAACGAGTTTCCAAATGGCAACATTATGTCTACACATCTTCATAAAACAGACCATCATGTACACAAGAACATTCTGGGACAATCTCAGACTAAACAAAAACTCCACAATGGAAACGAGTGACTCTGTGATTCACATAGACGGTTAGCATCAGTGACACGCAGCACCATTGGCTGTTAAAAGCATTAAACCGAAGTGATTCTGGTTGGAAGCACAGGGCACTAACATCCTCCTGAAGGTTATTCAAGGCATGTTTGTACACAGAATGACCGGTCCTCTTAAAGACCAGTGGTGAATCATTAAGACTAAGAGAACTGAGCCTCAAGGCTAATGCAGGCCGCTGCTAAACAGGAGAGTTGGACACAACACCGCAAATGTGCTTCACGTTAACTCTCAGCTTTTCTACAAAGAACTCTAAAATATGTGGCATGAAATCTCAGTCCTCAGATTATCAAAATGTTGTTCTTCCAATTCCAATAAATACAGTAAAACACTTTATTAATGTTATTTTGAATGTTCTAGGGACGTTTTTTAGATATTGTATTAATATTCATGCTTGGCTACAAGAACATTATTCAAACAATTTAATTCTGTAACAACAAAATGTTTCAGTAACAACATAAGCTATATAATATATAGCATTAAAAATGTTCCGCTAACAACACTGAAACAAACATTACTTTTTTCATAACTTTAAGAGAACTTTTATAAAACATTGCCTGTCAGCAGGGATTTCAATTTAGCTTATAAAAAAATTGCAGGTACAGTATTAACTTTGATTCCTACTACAGACACGCCAGAACATCAAATGATATTTTTTCAGTATCAAACAGCTGCTTACTATTGAAGCTGAAGTCCAGTCAGCTGTTTTCTGTTCTGAGAGCCAATCAAAGCAATTTTCTGAGAAGGTTCCATTTTCAGGAACAGAGGAGCCAAATTTAAGATGAATTCAAAGATTTTTCATCACTGTTCGAGGCTCTTTGTGATAGTTAATGCTGGACCCCGCTGGGAGGAAAATCAGCTCATTTTACCCAAAAAACTTGGCCTGTCAAAAAAGAATTCTTCCTTAAGTTTTAAAATGTCACTGAAGGAGGTAAATATCAGAGGAAGCTCCATTAGTGCTTCTGTCTCTGGATAGCATATTAAAATGCCCAGCTGTCCCAGTGCCCCCCCTTGTGTTAGTTTTTAATATTTGCCCATGTTTTGACATGTAAATTGTCACATTATATAGTATTTTTATCTACATAATTTCATTATATTAAATATAGGTAATCAAATTTATTTTATTGAAATGTTTAAGTTCACACCAAAGGGGGAAGGAGAATTTCTCAAGCTAGAAATGAACTTATTGGACAAACTGAGTACGTGTGCAGTATAAATCAATATTTTGGCCGGTGTTCCTTAAGGAGTTAAGAGTTTTCATAGCTTTAAAGAGCATTTTTAGGGCTTTTAAAAGATGTAAAGAGAGAAGCGTGTTTTTTCCTCACAGAAAAGTGTCAATATTGCATGTCCAAGCCTGTGATTACTGAAACATGCTAACCTGCCATACTTGACCCCTTGATTAAATCTCTGTTGCACTGGATCCCAGCATTTACCAATGGATGGCTGTTGATTAGCCAATCAGAAGCTGCACTATTGAGCATCTGAAGCAGTAAATACATTTCCACCACCTCTGCACTGCTAACAAAACACTCCACCAATTGAGCTACAGGAACCTTAACATAAATGTTAAATGTAAATGTAACAGTGGGAGGTTTCTAAAAAACACCCTGTAAGAGAAAAATATATGTGGCCAATGATCAGCAGGTTTCTACACCGGCGTCATTTCAATATGTGTGCAGTTTTGCGTGATTTGCATGCGGTTGAAGTCTACGGAGAAGTCATTACCAACAAATGAGCAGCGGCTGCATATCAAGAATGGCTTAAGGTGCTTGTTTTTATGCAGTCCTCTGTCATTTCCAGTAATTGAAGACAAGAGTGCCATTTTCTTCTCATTTACAAGATAATTTGATGGAAGGCAAATGTTATCGTTTCAGGGGGGGCGTGTAGCATCTGTTTGCCTTTGCGCAATTCTCCGGTACGACCCGTCGCTCGTTGCAACCCGGAGACCCTGTGCAATAAAAGAAATGTCAGCGCAACCAAAAGTAAAAAGAATTAATCTGCCAGTATGTCTTCTGCGTGTCTCTAATTATTTTGGAAATTAAGTCAATATGGAATTAGAATGCAAATAGCCACGCGCCACGAGGATGCCTCTCGCGCTGGGCTGATGAAACGGCGGTCGTGTCGTGAAAGTGATTCGCGTTACAATGCACATGCAAGACATCATCAAGAGCTACTAAACCTAAATAAAGCATCAAGAAAAACAATTACAACCACATACGGCTGACAAGGTCTAATTTGACAAAGCAATTGCAACAAGCTTTCTTAATTACCAATCACGAACGAGACACAGAACAGTGAGACAAATTGATTGTTAAAGAGGTATTTGAGCTGTGCAAACGGGTTGTGGATGTGTTTTATATTTGAATTTGTTAAGGAGATGTCATTGACCCGGGCGAACGGTTCGGGACTGTTCAATCTGGCCCGTGTGTTTGTTTCCATCTTGGTGGAGATTGAAGAGTTTGGATCCATTACTCTGCACGAGAAACACTGTTCATTTCTCTCCTGCCTTGTGCCTTTGATTGGATATAATGGCTCTTAAGTCCCTATGTGATAAGAGAGAGGAATGAGTCTAGCTCAGCTAACACAACAGTGAATGGACTAGCGCTGCTGTATGGGGGAAATGCTAGTTCTGTGATTACCGGTGTGTGTTTGCAGCACTCCTTTGTTGGCTTTGTTTTCTGAGGTTAGAACAATCACAGTATCTTATTAACACCTACAATACGCCACATCAACACGATCTGTGATAACAGCCTTACATAACTAAACCGATCACTGAATAATGTGATTGCTTTGCATCGGCTGAAAGCTTAATGACAGCGCAAGAAACAAAATGGCCAAAGAACTATGCATTCATTTTAAACAACAAGAGACGCTGATCTTATGTCTTTAAATCACATTAAGCCACATGACTGTGTTCATCTAACTGTCTGGTCTTCTAAATCACCCAAACCTAAATATTGGGTGAGTCTGTACTGATAGAAATAAATGACATGGAAGCACAGAAGCAAATGAGATATTGACAGACAGGCTACACCAATAATAAGAGGTTTGAGTCTCTATAACACAGGTGGAGCACAGATAACCTTTGACCTGTGGTCAGTAACGGTCACAGTAAATCTATGGCTACTTCAGAAACAGGTCATTGGATTGGGGGGGCGACGTGACCAAACACTAGCAGTAAACCATCTGGTGATACTAACGCTAAAGTAACCCTTTCATGTCTTTCCACAATCATTCCTGGTTAACCGGTAACACTGCACAATAGTGTTCAGTTCATTAAAGCAAAATGCCAGTTTTTAACCAAAGCGACTTACAGAGAATTCAATCTATATCTATATATATTTTATACCAGTAGTTTTTATCATTTCCTGGGATCGAACACAATACTTTTGCACCGCTAATACTATGGTCTACCAGTTGAGCATTTATTAACCTTGGCTAATGGAACAAAATAAACTATTGTTGATTGTTCTATTTGTTCATTATGCATTAGCGTTAAACAACTGTAACTGTACTCATAAATGTAAAAAATGATCATTAACCACAATTACTAAACATTAACTAGTAAACTCTTTTGTAACCTTTTAAACCCTGTATCCCATTGTGTGTTTGCACATATGTTGTTGATGCGGGGAGACATTGGACATACTTCATACTGACAGAGAACATCCTTCATTCTGACTCGCTTTGTAATGTTTCATGGACTGGAGAACAGAGACACAGTTGAAATGAACCACCTGGGTTTGTTGACCTACATAGGTAACCATATGGCAGGATTTATACAGTAAGCCATGCTGTATGTGTACAGCCTACAGCGCTAATGCTACATCAGTCCCATACATCTACAAACATGAGCGCAGTGCTTGTTTCCTTTGTTTTCACACAACACCTTTGTTTTCTCTATGGAACACACACGCATGCATGCACACACACACAGACGCATGCCCATACACGCTTATTATACAGAAAACTGTTATTCCAGGCTCAGCTAAAAATAAAAGCCAGAGGATTATTAAAATAATAAGTTATTAGTGGCCACTGTAATGTGGACTGAAAAACCTTTAATGTCAATTGTACAGAAATGGCCCCAATAAGAGAACAGTGTACTTAATTATATGTTACAACATACAGTTAATTATACAGATGCAAAGATTATAATATTCATATTTACTGACATTTTTCATATTTACTGCAAAATAAGGATCTGTGTGGTTTGTCACAGACAAACACAAAGAGACATGAAATGATTTGATATAAATCAAAACAATGAGAGAACAGATGTATCACACCTCTTCATGTGCAAGCTGTCTTTTAACATACCCTATATCTGCTGTTGATACAGTCGGGGAGACCTGTGGGGGCTCCGGCTGTCAATCAAACTCTGTCAAGGAAGAAATCGGCCAGCAGGCCTCAGTTAGCTGCGTATTCATGGGGATTATGTGCATATGTACAGACACCTGGAAGACAAAAACAAGCAAATTATGTACTGAGGCAGAACACAAGTGTAAGTAGATTTCTCCAGATGTAAAACATGTTAGGTGTCAGAACTAATTTTGCCAGAGAGTCACTAAAGTAAACTCCAAAACTGACAACACAACAAATTTTCTGAGACATTTTATCAGTGTAAAAACTGTAAATTATGTAGTATTGTACCGTGTATATCAAGACGTATAATGAGGTTTGTACCATACTTGCTTTAGGCAATTCAGTAACTCTACATGGGATAAGCAGGAAATGAAAACAAATGGATATTTATCACATTTTTCTCACTTCATCTACCATGATTTTTTTCCACGGTGAATTATGGGATTGCATTCTCCATGAAGTAACAAGAAAGGATAAGTGTACTGCTTTTATTTTGGAACAACCTAGAATTGGAGGGGAGCCCATAATGTCACAAAACACCAGCTTTGTTGACAGCTCACTACGTTTTGGAACAAAGAATTCTGTCAAAACTCGATCCCTGACCATGATTGAGATTGCCTGTAATAGCCACACGTGTAAATCTGGCCCCTAATACAGAGCTATGCCAATCCACAATAAAGCCCTCCAACCTCCTGAGATGTTATTTAGACGCTTTCCATGATGATAATGCATAAACCAGCTGTTCTGTATCACTGCAGCCAATAGCATTATTAGCGCTGGCCCCTTGATCTTAAACTCCTGCCATCTCATTGTCTAATTGTGATCCACCTCTAATCCACGTCTGGCTTTCTCGCAGAGCTGCAGGGAAGCGAGTGCAGTCACAGCATCCTCATCCTCTTATCGCCACGGCAGCAAAGAGCTAAAAAGCGACGCTTTAATTAAGGTGAAATGAAGATCAAATACAGGCAGTTTAGTGTCACCAACGTGACCCAATTCAGACACCATTTTGGGCGTTGCAAAAGACACACAATCTTGTCAACAAAGAGCAGCGGTTGTTTAAAAAAAAAAGCGCCAACGCGCAACACAGGACGCGTGTTTCCAAAGTCCTTTCCAGCCTGCTTGTGTGACTCTAATTGCTCATAATTCACTCGAGTGCTTTTAATGAAGGAAATCAAACCGTTCGGGGCGATTGGAGCCGATTCGGTTTCCCCCCTCCTGCGGAGAGAACTTTCCCCAGGCGCGTTAGTAATTCTACTCATGTGCGTCTCTCGTGGCTGAGGTTTGATACAGAAAGCATGACAAAATTCGCCGGGTGGTGGAAAAAGCACCTTCCGTTCTGCAGACAAGCTTTGGAAGCTTCTAGGATTTAATCAATCGAGCGTTAAGTGCAATTCGGGTCACGCGGCATGTAGCACATCGTGGTCCTACGCTTTTACCTTACACAACAGCTGCTACGCCCGTTGCGGATCTTGTTTGCACGGTCAGAAGATGGAGGAGGCCTGGGGTACGTGGCCTTTCCATCTTATAGTGATCCGGGGGCACAGAAACACAGCTACTGGCTGGAACAGCAAGAGTACTTTATTCACACAACACATTTCAGTGCATTTACTATAAATACTGCTGCAGTGCTTTTACAATGTCAGATCTCTACAGTTCCTCTATTCAAACGCCCAGCGAGTGTTCCAGTAGTTTTTAATAATGAGGGATTGCACACAGAGTCCAATTCATTTTCATATACCAGCACAGCCTCAAATGAGGCCTGACTTGTTGTTTAAAGGTAAAGGACTGGTCATTTATTCAGACAAAGACAATCAAGCATAAAACTGGTATCACATTCTTGAAAGACGTTCTATTATCACTGAAGCATATTGATTAAGTCGGGCTGTAAGTCATCCGTCTTGGTCAAAATGTAATAATTCAAGCGACAAAGTCAGCACCAGCTACAGAGCTTTATGTTACAGGTCCAATCTTATCCAATTAAACACAAAATTAAGATAATTTGGGAATATAATATAATCTTATGAGTGATAATAATAAAAAATTGCCAATGCTCAAAAGAGATATATAGACAGACACATGATGGCTTTATATGGCAAAAATATTATAAAAGACAATACATACATACATACATACATACATACATACACAAACATTTATATCATATGTAAATATTCTCATACATGTGTATATGCATATATGAGAATATGTATATATGAAGAATAATATGTGAAATATATGAAGTGTTCAATTAACAGATTAGGTTTTAAACAAGAACTTAAAGTAATGTGCTAAATGGAAAAGAACTAAACTGAAAAACTTCTGCTCATTGTTCCAAGTTACCCTGCGTTACGTCACATGTGCTTAAAATGAAATGAAATAATTTAATCTAAGCGCATTCATCTTGTAATTCAAAACATTCATCTGTGTGCTTTCAGTTAAAGTACTTTTTGTTAATTTACTTATTCATTCATACCTGTATTCATACTCTTTTAATTTACTAGAGGAGCATGTAGGCAGTGAAAGAGAATAAGATATGGGTCGGGGATTTACACAGCGGATTTGAAAAGGAATAGAAGATGCCTGAGATGGATTTTGGATAGAAAGACCAAGACTGACCTCAACACTTTTCCTGTGAAGGAAACTTGGTCAAAACATTTCAAAGGAAGGACGTGTGTGTGGTGTCCACTCGATAGGGGCAAAAAGAATGAACATCAAACCGCAACATTTCTAAAATGCTCTTTTTTGTTCCACATCTGGTCATGTAAGGTTAACGTTTGACTTTAAGACTGTCTCACTGAGTTTGGTCGTAAAATTCTTACACCATCAACCTCCGTGTTTTGCAGTTTGAAGAAGGTTGTTGCACTGACAGACTTGCACAGTGCAATTAATTTCCATGGTGTCTGCTGATTGGAGATTGTACCTGTTTGTACTTGTTTTTGGACAGCAAAAGGTATATTTGTCAAATCAAAGAAGTTAGCACAAAATCGAATTTATGAAGCTCCATTGGTGCAGAAAAATAAATCGCCTTGTTGTTCACGCTGATGCAAGTCAATGACAAAGACGACAGGAACTTGTCTCAAGGCGTAATTGCAGGCAGGGAGCGAAAACTTTAATGTGAAAATTACATTAAAACAGCAGCTCAGTCAGATACGCGTCTCGGTGGAATACAGGTGCATTTGTGACTGTTCTTTCCTAGAGTCAAGCTAAAAAGTTTCTGGCTAAAAACTTTGGGGAGAAACTGTCTCAGCCTACATTTATCTTACCGCCGCTCTCTCAGAAAGCCATTCCACAGGTATTCACTTTAAAGATCTTTTTTTATTTGTTCCCAAGTATTTCAAAGACCTGCTGTTTGGAGCAGGGCAAGCACAGAAGACGCGTGCAAAAGCAGCTTTTTTACCTTGCCGCAATCTGTTGAAAAGCACAAAACACCGGCTTTAATATGAAAGAATTCTATCCACTATACCACCTATCAAACAGAATTCACAAAGATTGTATTGCAAGGATAAAGTATATATATTTCAGACCATTCTGAAAATCATATTACCCACTTACTGTCTTTCCTCTGTTCGATCAACGACCACCCAACTCGCTTCTGACTGTTTGTTTTGATCAAAAACCGCTCCTCAGTAACGGTCCTGGTGTTCTGTATTTACATCTATCTGAGCAACGGCCATTTTGTAATCACGATTATCTTGATAAAACATCAAGGTTTAAAACCATTAAACCCCATTCAGGTCTCAGTCTAGCGACCGCTGAACTCAGACATATAATGACTTCTGTATAGGTTCAAACTCTTTGACAGTAACAGTTCTTTCCTGTTGCTTTATTGCACTCTCAGGCTGACACAAGAAGACAAATACAGGGTTTGTGAGCCCATGGCTGACAGTATCAGAATGAGTGGCATTGAGCCGGCTGTGAGACACCTTGATAAAATTACAATTATTCTCATGAGACGGTGGCCTGAGGTGGTACATGCATCAGTAAGGTGAGGGAAAAGAATTTTGACACCGCTGATTTGGAATAAAAGCCTCTGGTTCCTGCCTGAGGCGCTTGAGAGGTGGACATCAACCCTGTTTCTTACTAACTATTCCTGTCAATAACTAGATAGTTTAAAATACAAATGAATGGGTTCAAAGAAGTATCTATGGGCCGAAACTATTGGTAATATGAGATACAAAACTGACACGGACTCAAACACATGGATTTTAAATTAGTAAGAATGTCTCAGGGTGGAATGGACTGTATTGTAGGATAATGAAAGACACCAAAACTGGAGTAAAGTAAAATTTAAATTGAATTTAACACACAAAACAGGAAATAGCATGAAAAGGAAACATGAAAAGGTCAGAAACGTCAAAACATTTTCTGTTGTACAGAAACGCATGACATTTATAAAAATCCCGCTGAACAAAAAACAACCCAAGCTAGTCTGTTAGCCAAGCTGGTGTTTAACTGGTTTTAAACCCCTTTTAAAACCAGCCAACAGACCAGCTTGGAAAACAAGTTGAGCCTTAATATTTAATATGGACAAAATACAGTTTTTTAAAGCATGACAACACAGAAGATTAGAAACAGAGTTTAAACCTAAACAAACAAGAGTGTTATTTTCTTGAACATTTCAGAACATCACGCTCACTTTAAAAGGCTTCAGATCTCCGGCCGTACCTCACGTTGAGACAAATTATTACACAGCAGAAAAACAAAACGAAATCTCCCCCCCCACAAGACCAAATCCTCTTTATTCGGCTGTTTAAAGTGAGTTTTCCACAGGGATGGTGCATTAAGGCAGGTCTGACACAGCCACTGTACAGCGTGGTCTGTGTTTTTGCAGGCTGTGTCTGCAGGAGGCTGGCCTTATGCACCCTCTGTCATTTCACAGCTCTTCATAGACAGAAATGGTGGACAGTGATGAAAAGCCACAGCGCTTGCCTCCCTCTGTAACACCTCTTACCCTCCCAGTTGCATATTTCTGAGGACAAAGTACACACAGTAACTCTAGCGAATATCCATTGTATAAACAGAACTGTTGTTTAAATTAATGCGTCTCATATCAGACGTACACAGGTGACAGGATCCTTAGAAACAACCACATTAATCCCTAATATTAATTCATGTATTAATTCCAGGTTTGGGGGCTGTTAATCAATAGCATATGAGTTTGATAACCATGTCTGACTGACTGTAGAGATGTTGGATCAGTGACACATATGCATCATCGATGTTTAATTTTGAACTTTATTGATCTGATAACAAACGTCAAACGTCAGCTATATAACACCAGTATCTATTAACTGAGGTTTGGACCTCCATCCTAATAGGAAAATGATTTACATTATCATTCATTCATGTATGTTGCTTTGAATTTCTAAGGGTGTCATGATATAGCGCATTAATGTGCGAACATGAGCAGAGACTTAAGTATGATGGAATTACAACCTCACATTTCACACAAATGCTTTGAAAGACATGGAAAACGTACCGACAGACGCACAGCTGCGGCACACAGTTCTGGAACATGTAACCAAGGAACATGCAAAACAGATAAATCAAGCCATTTTGTCCCACAAAAGACTCCAGAGCCAGATTTAGCTCGATTGTTCATTGTTTCGGTGGCTGAAAAGCTTGTTTTTTCCCTGTAAACCCATATTCCCAACAGATTTGTTTCAAAGTGACACAAATGAGCTACCGCCCTCCTATTCGCTATTATGTGATGGGTGAAATTAAATGTCAAAGATGTGTCATGTCACACAGAATCGCCATCATCGCGCCTTCAGACGCAGGTCTGAGCTTTGTGACCTCAGGCTTTGATCAAGATAACTAGGTGTCCACTCCCCTTAACACAACAGCTTCAAAGTAAACGCGTCCATTTATCTGTATTGCCATCGCTAGAAAACCACAGTTTGTGATAAAAGTGCCTCAATTCACCTTTTTTTCATTTCTTGTGTCTCTCTCACAACCTGTAGCCCTGCGAGTTCTGCATTAACTGTGACATTATAAACACAAATGTAAACGAGGGGAAGGTTTAAATATCAGCTTATATTCTAAAAACTATATATACTATAAAAATTCAGAAAAGATGCAAGAAATAGTTTATTTTCTTGGTACTTTTCAGGTCTTATTATTTTGAAATAGTAAATGAATTACTGAATTCATGAATTCATTTTTTAGATATATTAAAAATTTAATTCTTTTTATTTAAATTAAATGAACTCACTTCATTTATTTTAATTTACTGTGTTCATAAATAACACATTTAAAGCAAGTATTTCTCTAGCTCAACTGGTAGAGCATTGCATTGGCAGCGCAAAGGTTGTGGGTTCGATCCAAGGAAATACAAGTATTGATAAAAAAATGCATAGCTTGAATTCACTGCAAGTTACGTTGGATAACAGCATCTGCCAAATGAATGAAATGAATGAAAATGTAAGACATTCTGTCCCCAAATGGCTTCACCTTCCTCAAGACGTTAGCAACTGCTGTAGCTCTTCTGCAAAATGTCCATTTTATACAGTATATTTTTGTCCAGTTTAATGAAGCTCCTGTTTCTCTCTGAAACGTATGGGATTATGAGGTAAAATGAGCTGTGATGGCAGCTTCAGGTCAACTTCAAAGACTCTGCCATGCATGAATCATTTCTTCACTAATAACTTAATCACATCTCAATGCGGCTGTTGACAGTGGACATACATCACTGACAGCAGGGGCTCAACCAATAGCTTTGGGCAGAATATCACCAAGTGGCTGTCAAGTGAACACAAGTTTGGGACGACACACAAAATGTAGGTTTTTAATTATGATAGTGGGTCACGTTCATTAAAGAAACTGACTGTGTTAATGGGGGTCTTTGAGACTGAAGCTCTGGTTTTGCAATCTGATGGCTGATGTGATGTTAGAATGACTAAGATATTATCACACCACCTGAAAATAATTGAAGACGTTGTAATTAATTAAAAATGCCGCTCGCAGTGCAATTCTCTGATTAAATAATTGCATAGAAAGACAGAACGGCAGACAGTATTATTCTTTATGCAATCTAAGTTGAAAGTGAGCTTTATATTAATTTTGTTACATTAACTTATGGAATATAGACGTAGCAACCGCTGCAATAAAAAGCAAACAAACTTCTGTCTTTATGAATGCTAACGTTGTAATATGTTGCTCACTTAGGCTAATTATTGATCAAGGCTTTTTTCCACTTTTAATTTCACAATAGAATGACCTCATGAGCTACTCAAACAGAAAGAAACGATGTCTCAGCAAAGCAAACAATTAAATCAAACAAAAGCAAATATATAGATTTGCTTATCTGTGCTTTGCTTATTTTGTGCTTCGAACAATAGAAACAGAAATGAGAGCGGATCTCTCCTTTAGCAGGCAAACACACCTTTTGTTTATGCACAGTGCTTGAAATGGGACGCTATGTTAATAAGACGGCGTGATCGGAATTCGCAGCACCGCCGTTGCGACTGGAGAAGGAATAAGTGTGTAAGAAAAACAGCATAAAACGTTAAAAAAATCTCCAGAGGAAACTGCTGAAAGGAGGCCTCGGGGTGTTGTTATATGTGAATGAATTAGAATCAAATCCAGTTACAACATGCATGTCACGCCCTTTACCCACAACAGATGAAAATACAGTGAAACGACTCAAAAATAATTCTGCTGGTGAAGAACTCTTCTGCAGTTATCACTGGTCCGCTGTGTAAACCTCCTTTTTGCCTGTGTCTTAATATAGATCTCTGGTCTTTGTAAGTAATCATATGCAAATTTATTTGACAAGTTTCACAGCGTGTATCTTTAAATGTCAAACAAGGCGAGGAAGAGCGCATTTGAGGAAAATATTATGTGGGTGGTATTTACTCAAATGAAGAAACATGAAGTCAGCTTCCATCCAAACGCTCCAGCAAACTCACACAGCAGAGGATCAAACAGGCTGTTGCCAGTTTTAAATTGTACCATTGTTTGTTTGCTAATGTGACCTCACAGATCTCATAACAACATATTACTTGTCTCTGAAGCATTACTGTTGCTCAACTTACAGTTCAAGCAGCTTCAAGGTCATGGGTTTGACTCCTAGGAAATGCACACACACTCTGATAATGTATAGCTTGAATGCACTGCAAGTCACTTTGGATAAAAGCATCTGCCAAATGCATAAATGTAAATGTAAATCTTTAGTCTGTGGCAGACCCCCCCCCACCCATGGACAGCAGCCCAGAACAGAGGTCACTTTCTCTCCAAGTGGCAACTATAATATTCACGCATCTCTGCCAAAACGCATCCCGGGCATCTTCTAAAACTATTCCAATCAGAATGAACACGCAGAGTCGGATATGAAGGGAGAGAGAGTGATACGAAAGGGAATGAATCGATCTTGTAGGCATTTCTGTATCTTAACCAGTAGAGCATTGTGTTTGCAGCATGGAAGGTTGTGGGTTCAAAGCTTTGGGTAAAAGTGACTGCCAAACCTGTAAACCTGACTGCACTTTGACAGCTCAAACAAATACCCAACAGTATACAGTTTATTAACCTTGTGGTTTATAATTCAATACAGTGAGAATAGTATACCATAAGCTTATAAACCTACAAATTTAAGCAGGATAACACACTTTAAACATTCTCTTTGAAAGATATAACATTCCTCAGGGTCTGAGACACCATATATAAAAAAAATACAGCTAAAATATGTAATAGTTTATCTAATAGTCTATATTAAGACATATAGTGAAGACATGAACATCCAGGTCATATCAACTGATGCTTAAGACTTTGCATACAGATTTAAGCTCCAATGGTACCATTGAGAACCAGCACCTGAAGCAAACAGCAGCCATGCGAGTCCAATCAGAACACCTCTTAACAACAGACACCATCCTCACGTGCGCAGGAGGAGGGACACGCCATTGATTTACTGTCTCTTTAAGTGTGAACTTTGTCTCTTATCTGCCATGCCTGTGGCTCTAAGGTCACTCAATCCATGTTAATCACATACATTTCCTAAAATCCCAGCAGAGAACATTTTCACTTCAGCTAATCTCAGGCTTCGGGAAATCTCATCACTGACTCAATAACACAGTGTTCATAGTCGGGCAGTAAATGACTCCGCTGATCTGATAGCAGACGCCGGACTGACTTCCTAGAAACACTGTCAATCAATGTTCCGTCCCTGTTTGTGTACCTGACAAGTCTATTCCTTTTTACTTTAGTTGTTTTACCACAACCACAGCGACAAAAGACCAAGACCGTCTGATTTTTACAACAAGCTGTGACAATAACAACAAAATGAACACATTTTTAATAACTTTTAGCTTTTATTCTAAACTATCTCTAGTAATTCACAGCTATTCGTGGCTCTGTTTTATTACATCAAACTATAATGCCAAACAATAATATGCAACCAAATAATCTACAGAAACATGCAGGACCAATTTACAGACATAGTTTGTAAAACAAAACAGAAATATACATATATGTATAGGATTTGACTCTAGCGAGCTTTAAAACAGGCACAGCAGACCTTGACAGTTTATTTGCCATCATAAAATATTGATAATTAATTTGTGCTTGTTTTTAATATTCCCGTAACGAATTTTTGTGATTCATGTCACATATTTACTCACAGTTAAACTATACATTGATTAAAGCTAAATGTCTCAGGCTCCATATGTCTCTGATTGTCCATTACATAATTTGCTCTCCTCGTAGATTCTAGTAAATATCTGAATTTATATGATAGAGCTATATGGCCCCAACAGGATCTTTATTACCCTGCCTTTTAGCCATTAATATGCCTATGACAGCACTGGACCTCAGCCATTTTGACAAATGAGAATCGATAGCATGATCAATTCAGTAATAAAAGCCATAACAGCTATATTTTTAATTTTCATCAAAGTCCATATAACCTACAGATAGTAAACTTTTTGTACCAGCTCAAATTACCCTTGATAAACAGGCATAAATATTGTGAAACTTGTGGCTATTAAATATTTTATGAGGTTACACTACAAGTGAAAACTGCTCAACTGTGATAATATGCTGGAATAACAATGTGTCAAAAATGTGATCATATTACACGGCTGCGTAACATTGAGTTAATTACGACACAGGAAAATCTTCATTGTAGTAAAATGAGTTTCTGCACTGCAAGTAACACCAGTAAAAAAGTGCAAAACATCTCCAAACCATGAGTAAACTCAAGTTTTAATTAACTGTTCTTCATTCTGAAACTAAACTCTAATGGAAAAAATGTAAACCTCTTTTAATGGCATAAGAAATATAAACGATTTAAAACACCATACATCATTGCTTCTTAAAAAATGCATATTTTAAGACATTTAATAAAGCGATTTCTGACATAAACTTGTCAGTTGCAAAGCAGTTTGAGGTGGTGAAGAAATTTTCCTCAGTAATTTTATAGAATATAAAAATTACTGTAACTATAAACCCACTACAGGTTTCCCAAAACCACTATGAATCCACTTCCCTTAAATAGCAAGCACAGGTTTTACTTTGCCTTTCAGAAAGACCCACAGGTTAATCATGGATCATGACAGCCAACATTAAACAAGGGTTTTCCCAACTTTTCCGAGTTGTATTAACCGTTTCTTTCACCTTCATCCACCGGATGTCACAAAATAAACATCCCACATTTTCTAAGGGTCTCTGTTTACTACTGCCATACATGCAACATGCAATTTTCCCAGCCAGTGATGTCGGTAAATCGTGGGCCTGTGCAATTCAATAAAGAGCACTTAAAATGCTGAGTGGCTCATGAATTATTCAAGAAACATCAACCTGCATACCCACAGAGCCGAAGCCACGTCTCGCTAGCACAGGGCCTTAGCGTTCACCGGTGCGCAAAGGCTCACTTTCCAAGATCTATATATTTCCCTGCACAGGAGCTGATGTGGCATAAAACAGGTTGTGATCTCCCATGCGCTCACGCTCATGAGAACCCCACTCATCTGTTGGACCCGATGTCCCGACGGGCCGCTCTCGCTGCTTAAACAGTTATTGTGGGAAACGGTTCCTATGAATTAATCAGCAGCTTGATGGTCCTGCCGGTTCTGCTTACAGAACTAGTCACCCAGTGACACCCAGTGACAGAACTAATACTAGTAGCAGAGAAGAGGTGAGGTTTGGGGAGGACGTGAGCGAATCAAAATACGGATACAGGAGGTTTCCTGCCTCCCTCCTGCAACATCTAAACACTGTTTGAGCTGCTGGAGACCTTTATGCTTGTCAGATACATTCATCCGAAGATACATGTACTGCTCATTTCTTGGGATTCGAACCCATGGCCCTAGTGTTGCATATCTCCTCCATGCTGAGTTTTGGGAACTCCCAACAGTCCAACAGGAGATGTTTTTCCATTCTTTCTGTTGCAGTGCAATCTTTCCCTCTCTGGACTGCAGATGCCAAACAACTGCAACATCAAACAACAAGTAAATCAACAAAAACCCTGAACTTTACACTGAAATACTGCACTGAGAAAATATTACATTAACTTTAAAAATATATTTGATTCGGAATTTTACTGTGAAGTAAGTGCAGGCTAGGTCATTTTCTATTATAACAACAAATGACAGTAAAACATTTGGACTGCATTGTGGGATAATAGCGTACATAGTTGCGGTTCCATAACGGTAATTACCGTTCCCTTTGGCTGGAACCTTGAGTTTTATTTACTTTCAACAAATTTTCCCATAGCCAATGTAATACTGTTAAAGAACACAACATGGTTGGACAACAAAAATAAGCGAAATATTTTTATTGATACAAATAAACAAACAATCAGAAAACAATGCAATGCAAAACAACACGATTTAAATACTGAACGTTAAATATGTGGTTTAAAGCGACAACAACAGTAGCAACAGCAAAATAACTCCTCAAGTAACCCATAAGCTATGTACGCACTTACGTGTCCTTAAAAAATGACGCTCTGTATTGTTTACCCAACCAAAGCTGTTAAAAGGCCACATTTATCTGCAAAAGCAGCAGCATTCAACAGTGCCTCAAAAAGGTTGTTTTTGACTTCATGCCCACGCAGTAGCCCTTCAATGCAAGTTGTGTTACTTTATAAATGCAACACTTGAGGTAACTTCAGGCCACAAATCCTGCCAGAGACCTAAAAGGTAATATACCCATGAGAAAATCCATTCATGTAGTATAACTACTGCTCTTTGATCTACCGCTCTTGAATAGACACATGACAATGCTTTATCTCTACTGCATGCCAAGGAGGCAATGTATCCATGGCAACAAGGAACACATCAGATGATAAATTGTCTGGCACTAGGGGTGGTGAGCTCACTTTGACAAGAGCAAAGTTAAACCGAGGTTTGTTTTTCTCACGAGCCTTTGCGTATGTTTTGTTAACGAGACCACTGCGAAGTTTCTGAAAGGCGTTAAAATTGTCACAAACCGTTCCTGATAACTGTGAGATTTGATTCATAAATGCAACAGTCAACTTGCCAGGAAGCTCAAATATTTCCTTAACCACCTCATTAGCCCCAGCTGTAGGTGTTCTTTCACACAAACACAGCGGGCTACCTGAACCAGACAGCAGGAGATCCACAATCATGAGGTTCTCTGAAGCTGTCCCTCATCTCCATTCATAATTTAGCATGCCTCTGGGTGTGGGACTTAAGTAAGGTTATTCTTAGAGGCTGTGAGATCTGAACTCGGCTCAAGGCCACACCCCCGCCCCGCCCTCCTGCTGTAAAATAAACATTATAAAGGACCACAGCCCACTAGGTCTATTGACGTGAGAGTCTGACTCGTCGGGTGTATTGACAAATGTTTACAGGATTAAAGCGCTCTGTGTATTTTACCATATCGGATGACTAATCTGGATATTGTATACATTTAAGCAAGAGCATAACATCGATTTACCACTGAATTTCAAAGGATAAGAGGCGTCCTTTGGAGTCTTTATAAGACGGGACAAAAAAAGTGAAGAGAAACGTTATATAGAGAAGCAGAAAAAGGGGAAGAAAAGTCTTTAAAAAAGCAACATCATATGGCTTAGTTATTGTTTACTTGTTATGCCTCCTACAACGTCCCCTGCAAACTAGTTTATGTAAGCGCTGGGTTGTTCATCACTGCCTGTCAATGATAAACACATTAAGGGACTATGCGGGAATCGCAAACTCATTTCCATATTTTTACATTGAGAAAGAACTAAGATGGTTCGCACCATAGGCGACGCTAGACCTAATTTATCTCTTTCATCTCATTAGGCCCCCGAAAAATCTACGATTAACTTTTTAAAGTCTGTGATTATTATTATTATTATCTTCACATGTGGCTGTGGTGAGGCTTTCTGAGGTTATTTCACTCCATGTCTTCCTGTTAAAGAACTGTAAACATTCTTTCATGAATGCAGCGAGTGACAAACTCTACCCAGGAAACATAAGATGGCAATATGCCTCTAATCAGATGGACAACCAATGAGAAGCACTTCATTTAATCAAGTCAGTCACTCAATCATTCAACTGACATACCAACAATGGTGGTAATCTGACATCACACATGGAGGGTCATTCATTAATCAGCATTGTCAGCTACTGTCTGAACACGAAATCTGAAAATCAAACATGAAATAAGGAACATTTCAAAAAGAAATTTAGGTTCTACATTTATATCCGATGTATTTGGATATATCCAAAGCGCCTTACAGTGATTTACATTATAACTGTATGTGCGTTTCAAGACAAGCGAACCCACAACCTGCTAAAAGCTGCTATCGCAGAACTAAATAGGGATTTATTCAACAAGGTAAGAGTAAAATTGTCATTTGGGCTAAAGGCAAAAAAAGAAATATTTAATTTAAAATATAATTATTTGTCTTTAACTTCTAAAAATGTCCAAAACATTTAAATTGATAGACCATGAAGCATTTGTTTGTACACGTTTAACATGACTTAAGCTAAACATACGTGTGTTAAGTGTCATTTTTAGCTTGACACACACACACACACACACACACACACACACACACACACACTTTAGACTGCAAACGATCAAAGAACGTCAAAGGGAATTGAATTTCAGCTACAGCAATCAGTACAGTAATGACCCAATCCCTAGATAAACACCTGTCAGGACACAGTAAGATTTACAGCTCTCTCTAAACACCATGAACATATATAAACACTGATAAACACTCTGTGGTGATAATGTGCATAAATATGACTACAGTATGTCAAGTTTGTTTGAGGACTTCAGCTTCTAATATTAATAAGAACCGAAATAATTTACAAGCAATAATCACATTTACGCTGAGAGACTTTAATGGTACATCCATAACTCATCGCTTTCACCTGACCTTAAAGAAACTGCAAACCTCAAAAATAAACATTTTATCGTTCATCGCCCTGTTATACGGCACCTATTAAAATACATACTGCTTGAATTCAACATCTGAGCTATGAAAATGTGTTTGCTTTTCTTTAAGCTGAAGATAGATGTGTGGTTTCATAGCAGGATGCATGCAGGTTCAGTCTGGTAATTACAAATCAAAGCACAAAACATTGAAAAGTGAAGGTGCCAAACAACAATCTGAAAGGCTGATGTTTTACTGTAACTAATGATGATGCTCCAACCTAGCAATAACCACTCACACAGTGCAAAAATCATATAGTAAAATACAGCGAAACATTTGTACAGTGAAACAGTGAAAAATTTGTACAGTGAAATACAGTGCAACACTCACACAGTGAACTACAGTGAAACACTCATACAGTGAAACCAACCAACATACAATGTTAATATATGCCTAAGAGACCATCTTAATAAATATCACAAAAATATTTTGACAAGCAATCTCTGATTTACTGCACATCAAATATCAGAGATCTGCTGAGGCCCTGAAACATCACACATCCTGTAAATTAAGCAGCTACACAACACCAATCCTACTCACATCTTAGAAAAAGGATGTTAAGTGTTAAAGACACAAAAACATTTACAAGAATAATATAATTTTATTCACCAGTAATTTGGCCAGAGACATGTCCACATAAATACATATTAACCATTTGAAAAACACACTCACACACAAACACACAGTTCCCACCATCAGAACCTGTCAATGGATGTCACTCGGGTAACCATAGTAACCCCTACCAGCTGGAATCAGGGGTGAAAGTTCGTAACTACCCTTTCATTTCACATGGCAGGTACGAGTAGGGTCAACAAGTAAATTACTTTAATTTATTCCCTTTTTAATTTGCTGCTGCTTAAAGCCGATTTAATTAGCGCTCCAGGGTCCGATCGCACGCTCGCTCTGTCCGGCACACTTGATGCCGACTGTGAGCTCTCAAGTTTTCTCTGTGATCTCCTTCAGAGCAGCTTAATCCTTCCTGTGTGTGTGTGTGTGTGTGTACGTATATATGTACGTGTTGGGGGGAGGTTGTGGGGCTCGGATATGTCAACACCAAATGCAGATGCTGTGTGGATGTGTGTTTTACAGGCAGAGATCAAGCGTGTGTAACAAGGATGTACGGTACTAATTATGATCACTTGCTGAGAGGGTGAAGGTGAGAGAGAGAGAACAGCTACAGAGAGTGGGCAGAGGAAACAGGATGCTCACTGTGGGAGGATTGTCAACACTTGACCCTGCATGAGCAGTTATTACCCAGTGTTACTCGGTTTAGCCATAACAAACATTTAAACAATGTCCTGCTTATAATTAGAATGGCTACTGAGCTAGTCGGAGACGCCACAGTAACATGACATGGACAACAGCCCAAAAACTACTTACAATACACAACTTGAGCTCTAATTTCAGCCCTATTTGGAGTTGGTCATGACAAGTTTGACAGAATACAGTGCATGATGGGTAAAGACAACTGCTAACTAGTAACACTTATGCACTTCCTGGTTTTGTAGGTTACAATTGATTTAATTGGTTAAACAGGGTAAGGCGTCTTCCTTCAACGAGACTTGACATGTGCTTTTCAGATCTTGCTATATCATTTACTAAATTACAATAATTGCTGTATTTCTCTAGCAATTGAAGATTTTACTGTAAATACAGTACAACATTTTACAGTACATACATACAGGCTATAAAAAAACTGAATGGCGCAAATGCCCAAAGCACACAATATTTTTTCATAAAAAACTCTGACTGCTCAAGTTACTGGACTGTTTCTCTGAATTTCAGGCTGTTTGTATCTGTATTTTTTTCACTGGGGTAAAGTTGGAGACGTGTCAGGGTTGTTGCTAACTTTGCAGCACAGGCAGCTCAATAGGGAATAAACTGGGGTGTACGGTTCAGGGTAATTTGGGACGTAGCCCTGACTTCAACCAAGGGTTTGCAATGCCCTTGGTCAACATGTTAAATAATTCAGTTTAGGACTGGCAAATTTCCCTCTTTAAATGAATTATAAAAACACTTAATGCAGTATTAACATACTAAACCAGTAAAAAAAAAAATACTAATTTCCTACCCACCAAAATAAAACAAAAAGGAATAACAATAAAAAGCATTATAGAAAACAAAATACCTAGTACATTAAACAGATTCACAATGTTTGTTCATTTTCCAACGTTCTAAACTCACATAACACTGTCATCAGAAACTCTGAAGACAATGTGATTATATGCTTCTCATTATCAAGAACTCTGCTTATGAAAACGATTATTGATATTCTAAACACACCCTCATCTGATTTAAAAACATTCACCCTTGACTGAAAAAATGATTTCTTGATGCTGTATAGAGTGGAACAAATTAGGCAACCAATTAAACTGAGAGCAAATCAAAGTTTTGATCCCTGAGGATTAGCTAGTGTGCTTTCTTTCTGTTTTTATCCCTGTGGAAGATCTGGATGTAAATGGAAAGAATTGCTTTGTTCAAAAACCCAAACGTGTGAGACCCACACAAGAAAGTTTTCTTTCATTTGAACAACTCCAGTCGACTCACATGATGGTTGTTTGGGATTACATCACGGCAGAAGCAAACAGTGACTGCGTTTAATTAAAGTCAGCAGAACTTTATAACGTCTATAAAGCGACTCCAAGCTGCAGGCTAAACATTTTCTGACCCTGCGACAAATTAGGTAAATTCACTGCTAATTTAAAACGGCTCATCATTTTCATGTGTTCAACATAACACAAACTTACTCATAGCGGAGGGGCCAAACACCACACATGTATTTAAAGAGCCAAGACCTAGATAAGGAGAATAATTAGCTTTGGCAAAGAGAGGAACTTCCTTTTAGCAAGTAAAATTACACAGTCTACCCCCAATCGTTTATTTGTTGTGAAAATCCAATTCCCCGCTAATTTCGAGCCTGCTTGACTTTCATGAGCGCATTCTTATAAATGTTTAAAAAAGTGTCTGAATTTGATACACAGAATTCCAGATGAAAGACAAAAAAATTCAACAGCATCTCAGTGGGGGAAATGATGGCGTAAACAAGCCTATTCATGACAATAAATGAGTGTGCGAGAGAATGGAGAGACACACGCTAAATAAATAAACAAATGCCTGTTGTCATTTAAATGTTTTGTGTATTGATGGGTAATGAAGTGGATTATGGCTCGAGTCAGGTATATCTGGGAGTTACACATTGTTGATGGCTTTAGTCTTTGCCCTTTTGTAACGCCCTTGGATCTCCTAACTTAGAGTTTTCCTCTAACTCAAATAAGAAAGCATGGCGCTAGCAGCGCTGAGGGTTTCGGGTTTGATTCCCAGCACACACACACACAGTCACTTTCGATAAAAGCGCCTGCCAAATGAATGTAACGTCCTAACCTGCATGCTATGACACAACAACACTGCAAACCAATCAGAGGAAAGATCTACTCACGCAAAGACACTAGGCGTCAGGCTAGCGCACGATGAGACTGAGATGAGACGTCGAGAGCACACAGAGCCTTGCATTAAGTATTTAATTAAACTCCAGCCTGGTGACACCCTGCATTAGTCAGGCTGCCGAGATGCCACAGAGATAAATGAGGTGTGGATTTTTGAAACTTTGTTCATGATAACTTCTCATTAATACTCGGCATAATTAATGCTGGCATTCAACGCACGGGAGCCACTAATTACAGCTCTGCCTCTCCACGCACACCTGATGAAATATGTGCAGGAGACTCAGAGCTGCAAAGCATCATGGGATTGGCAGAAGATCACACACAATTATTTCTCTCAGCACCACAGAAGAGTTACGTCCCATCAGCATAAAGGATACAGTCACGTTTAGGGAGGGTGGCTGATGGACAACAATGTCGTAAATAAGATCCCAATGAGATATCTGGAGCTTTATTGTGTTAAGCTTAGTGTAATGAGAGAAGCGTCACAAATATGGCTGATGACTTTGTCACACTGAATAATCTTGTGGTACATCAAGCACATAACAATGTTTCCTAGAAATATGAATATTTCAAAGCCCGCAGCGAAGTTATTTCACTTCTGTTTGTTTCATGTTGCTTGTTGTTTCTCTGCTGAAAATGCAGGGTGATGTGCAAATTTAACAGGACAGAAAAATGTGCAGAAATCATAAACAGTTTTTAGAGCCTCTGAACTACACTTTCAACTTGCAATACTGTATATGCATGTACTGACTCGCCTCAGATGCAATAAGAACCTCATATCATCTGGTTACAGTAACTCCCAATAAATAAAATGCTGCTATGTCTTGAAGGCATGGTAGATTTTTCCAGAAACATTTTTTGTTATGCTGGTTAATATTCTCTTCATGTTCTGATACCAAAAAAAGTGAAATGTTTTACATTTATATAAATGCATATCTTCTGCAGAAAGTCTAGGAATATAGAATATCTGAATGCAATGATAGGTTGTCCAACTTCTCAAATTACGAATGCATTCATGTGTTTTTGAGGGGGCGTGGCTTTGAAGCACACTCTGATAGGAGGACGTGTGTGTTCAAAACTGCCTACCCTACCTTTAAGAGAGGCCATGCAGTAAAGTGATTTTACCATGTGTAAAATCGCTGCAATGGCGAACTCCGGTGGCTTATTGCTCTTATAAAAAGGCAGCAAAGGCAATTTACATTTATATTATGTTTAATAATCAAAATAAACATGTCCTGCACCAAGTACTATAGCTCATTATGCTAACCATAGACCAGTATAGTGGATAAGAGGACTGTAGTTGCCAAGCAACGTAGGAACTTTATAGAAACTTTATAGACACATTGACATAAAATTGTGCAGTCACAGGTGTGCGTTTACAGTCCTTTTACAACAGAGTTGAAGACTGCTCATCCGAACAGAATTTAGAGTGGAACCGATCCGGTTTATAAATATCCGTTATGCATGCTAGTCAGCTACGCTGCTGACGGACCTGAATAATTGACTATTGGCCAGTCAAGCCCAGTTATGCTCTAATGTACATTGCCCTTGCACTGCAGTTGACACAAATTCAAAATTCAAGCCAGCAGTCTGAGTCCAGCATCTGCAGAGATGTTAGCAGGACGGTTTGATTTTATTAGTTGTATAATAAGTCGGACGGGGGGAATTTTAACAAGCTGTATCCGCAATCAAGCTGGGCTTGAGTCTTCCTTCAGCCCACCTGATTTTAATTGTCATCAAATTTCATGTGACAGACCTGCAATGCTAACAGAGAACAATTAGTGGAAGGGGCTGTCATGACAAAACCTGCTACAGGAAATTAACTCCTTATTTGCGTGGAGACCCATGACTGAAAATATGTCGCTTAATAGCTTAATTACATGATAAATTGCAGTTCGCCGCAGAAAAGCGGTTCGGGTTCATGGTGAAATAATGTTCTTTGAAAGGATGAAAAATAGCATTGAAAATCTGAGTCAACACTCGCAGATGAATGTATTTAGGACAGTGTCTCTTTTTACAACCAGACCCCTGAATTGTCAGCACACTATTTATTAGCTCAACTCACAAATGTCAAATCTATATACTGTGTACTGTCACTAGTGCTTACTGGTCGTTTTTCACTGGTGCGCTTACGGCCTCTGGAATCACAGATAAACAGGTCATCATCGCACCCGGGCCGCTTCGTTCATCTCTGAGGTCAAAGAGCTTATTACCTCTCAGAGAGCTTTATAAATAACAGCACTCAAAACGAAACAAAAAGAAATAAAAGAAAAATACTACAGGAGTATGACTAGCCTTCTCCGTTGCACTCGTGACCTTCCACAAAATTATTGCTGTCGGTAACCAAGCGATACGCTCCTTCAGATAGTATTGTTTTGAGAAAAATCAAAGCGTACATAAATCGTAAACGGGTTACCTCTCAACGATGCACTTCTAGCTTGTGTTCTGACTCCAGCCCAGCTGTCTGATGCCTGTCACTCAGCGTCAGGGTGACTGCGAATTCGGGACGGGCGGCACTCATAAATCATTAATGCTGGAGCGGTATGACTGTTGCGGAGCACCGAGATGTCCCTGCCTCTGGGGAAAATATGCTCGCTGGTGACTCATGATATTAGAGGAACTCACATCTTCACATTCTCTTTCTATCACGAGAAAACCTGTGTGGACGTGGCCGCAGACCCACCTCACCTGAGCCGGCAGATACTCAAAGATAATGAGGTGCTAATTAGAAAAGGCAGGTTGAACCTGCAGGGGTGGAGAGATGAGAACCACGGTTCTGGAGTGAACTAATGGTTAATTGGAGGCTTTAATATACTTGTACGAAACGTCACTGAGAATAATCTTGGGAACCAAATGAAAATTTGTCAGTTAGGAAACAGGCTAATTAGGATGTATACAAAAAGAAGCAACTGGTTTTGCATACATTACAAAACAAGAAGGGCTAAATACACGCTAGGATATCAGTTTCTTGCCTATAGCTGATATTACTCCTACCACTCATTTTATGAACTTGGTTAATATTTATAAACCTTAGGCAGTGCTGTCAAGCTGTCTGGTTCCTGACAATGATGGTTCTACCGAGTGTGTTCTACAACTGGTTCTGCTCCTCTTGCTGCGGAACCAAGAACTATTTCTGCATCAGTTCATAATAATGTATCATAATGTTGCCATTGCCGATGCCATTGAATAGAACCTTGTTTGTTCCACTTATACAGTCAAAACAATAAATCAAGATTGAAATTTTTGATTGATATTGAACTAAAACGCATCCAGGACACAAACTATACGCTTTGTAATTGTTGTTTAGATCAGAATACAAGTTTAATTCAAGCATTGCAAGATGAAAGTGCAAAAATCTATGTAGTCTTTAACTCCTGCCACTCTTTATAAAACACATGGGCCACAAATATTTTCAACAAAAGCATTTGTTTGCATTTGTTAGTTATTATATACAGGGCTCTGCATGGTGAACGTAAGCATTCACATATTGATGATTATTGGTTAATATCTGCATTTATTTAATATGCAAAATTTAATAGAATCGTTCCCGTCACTGAGACCCACTTATAGGCAAAATTAGATTTAATTTTCTTATCTTCTGGTCTACAGATCTCTGACATCTCCATCTTAAATGATACAAGTTACACATACGTAGGAAATATGATTTAATCTGCACATTGATTTCAATATTATAGGACAATTACTCCAATCATAAAGATAAGAGCTTATCTATACGCCTTCCAGATTTGTATCCTACCTTTTACACTTCTGTCAAGTCTTTAAGCAACTACAAGCCAACACAGCAAACGTTACTGCTATTTTATATATCGCTTCTCCTCTTCAAAATAAACCATGCTTTTAAAACAGCTGGCAGGACAACAACAAAAACAAGCTGAACACGTTTCAGATTACTTGGAGTGACAGCATTTGCAGTTGCACACAGCCCTCAGAACTAACATCAGTTTACTTTAGCAGCCTTGTAAAAAATCGCCAAAATAATCACAGGCGTCTGTTCAGCACAATGGCTAGATTAACAAGACACCAGACATTGATAGAACCTGATACTCTATTACAGTATAGCTACCCTGACTAGAAATTTCTGTACTGGAATTACAAACACCTTTAGAAAGAATATAACAATTGTGCAACAAACCGTCACAGAATCTCAGACAAATTGATGCTATTAAATAAGCGTATAAACTTGTCGCATCTTACTAGTCTTGTATGCTTGGTCCTACAACCACCAGAATATATAAATAGGTGTCTGTTGTAGCTTTTGAGCCTTTGTTGAGTTTTATAAACTAGTTCTTAACTGGTCACATCAAACATAACTAGAAAATAGTGTTCACTCAATTCTGCCCCCTCTTGCAGACGGATATTAGGCTCTTGTAGCTCAGCTGGTAGAGCCTTGCTGAGCACCACCAAGGTCATGGGCCTTATTCACAGAGAACATGTGTACTGACAACCCAACGCCTTGAATACACTGTCAGAGAATTTGGACGGAAGTGCCTGTCAAGCCCTCAAATGTGAAAGCAAAGGAATTGAGTCCTAAGAATTTCAGTCGGATTTTATGAAAGCGTTTCTAAAGCCTCTGGAACATCATTTCCGGCTAACAATTTTAGAAACCTTTTCCTAACATTTCTGTTAAGAAACCAAAACTAATGGTTTTAACTAAATGCTACTACTTGCTTAAAGGAACATTAAATTCTACTGTTTTATAAATGTTACACCAAATTCATTCCACGGCACTTCAACCTTATTGCTGAGTACTTTTCCACTAACAAGATGTGGCAAAGTTTGAGCATGTACTCATATTACAAGATGACAAGATTATTGTAAAGAACGCTGGGCTTGTTTGCTTTCTGTTGCAATAAACATAATTCCAACCAGATGCAGAAAATATGATTAAATAAATCCAATACATTCATTTCTACACAGATTACTTGTTAGACTTTGTATATTATGAAACACACTATGAAATTCTGAACTATTTTTACTTACATAACCAAACTGAAAATCCTGTATAATTCAACCAATCAGACGATGACTTTGAAATTCATGAAGTGTAAGACAACCTATTACCCCACAAACCCATCACAGCCCCAAATCCCTCATCCAATCTAAATGCACTAAAGAACAATCATTTTCTTAACTTGCTCTTTATCCCTTCCAACAAATGTTAAGTACATACACTCTTTTTAAGTCTAGACTAAAGACTCATCGTTTACTTAGGCATCTATGGTTCATCACAGGGGCTCTTTTTCTATTAGCCACTAACATTTTTTCTATTCCTTTCTCCACTTACACCTTTGGACACCCATCCCGAGGTTCACTAGCTCCTGTCAGTGCCACCATCAATCTCACAACTGTGTCCCATCTGCCATCTCACAGCCTCATTCAATGTCAGCCACAGCCGGTATCCAGCCTACACTGTCTGCATTCCACCTACAGTACACCACAGTATATCAGTGTATTAGTTTAACCATTCTATTTAACTGAAAAAATAGTCAATATTAGAGTTGTGCTGTGCTATGCCATGCAGCAACAAATAAACATTGGATTTCTTCATTGAATTTTTCAACTCCTACGTAAACATTTTACATTTTGCATCCACACTGAGGTGCCAAGTTTGTTTACTAATATCTGTACTTGAGGAATCCATTTAACTTTAAACAATCAGTATGGCAGCGCTAGTTACTTAGACTGCTGTCCACTTTAATAGCTTGTTTAATATATTACAAATATGCCCACTAAACACACTAAAATCCCTTGTGAAATGATGCACATTGCTGTGCTATGAAAAGGAACCGAATTCAAAAGTGAATTGAATTCTAATAGAATGTGAAAAGTAAACCTAACGGCTTTAATTTATGCAAGTATCCTTATGAAACAGAAAATGTCCTGTCAGGTCAAGGCAACAGCGTATTGTACATTTTTTAATCTCACAATTATGGAGCGACAGTTACGGTGCACATTCACAATCCTCTTCACTAATTCTTCTGCGTATTTATTGCATTGTATTCTACCTCTCAGAAAATGACTGGTGATGAATACGGCTGGAGTTAAATTAGCTAGTCCTGTTGACGGCTAAAATAAATGAAGGGCACAGAACAAGCCGCGTTGTGTATCAATGAGCAGTGGCACTTTAGAACGCCTGCGCAGCCGAACAAAGGTCAGTCGGGTGGCCGTGTTTGGCCAAGATAAAGGCCTGTGCACGGAGTACATAATCTCCCTGTTATGATAAAGCCCATTGCGTACAATTGTCCATTGTGAGTTAAATTATAAAAAGGCAGGAGATAGGAATATCTTTACCTGACGGAATAACAGTAAAGCATCGCAAAGTTGTTTCTGCTTATCGGTGAACGGGACGGTGTCCTCGCCGCTAATTGAAAGGTATGCTTGGACTCCATTCAAACCCTGATGATGATGATGGAAAAGGTTACAGGGTTTAAAATGGTTGAGAATACAGACAGTAAACATTAATAGAGCAGCCGCATTACTTTCCGTTGCGTAAGTGCAATTCTGTGATGTTGT
This sequence comes from Yasuhikotakia modesta, assembly GCA_036877545.1. Lineage (NCBI taxonomy): Eukaryota > Metazoa > Chordata > Actinopteri > Cypriniformes > Botiidae > Yasuhikotakia > Yasuhikotakia modesta. The sequence continues at coordinate 119,400 of JBAJNP010000010.1, forward strand.
TGGCCTAAGACAAGATTCATTTATTAATTGGTGTTTTGAATAAACTTTAAGTTGGATAATTGCCCACAAGCAGAACTTATTGCAGTTTTAGTGTCAAAATGTGCCGCATGGCTGCAGACCGATCCTTAACATTTCGCTTGGTGAAAGGAAACGCTCTGTATAATGCTTAATTAATATTTCTGCCCAGTGTTTCAAAGTTAAAGGAATAGTTCACACGAAAATTCTGTCATTTTCTCACCCTTGTGTTGTTTCAAACCTGTACAATGTTTTTGAATTTATTCTTACTGAGGGTGAGAAAATGATAACAGATTTTTCAACTCATGGTACTTTTTGGATTCTAAGTTTCATACAAGTTCCACAGTTTTTAAAACTGCCTGGAAAAAATAATAAGTGACATTAAAAACACCTTTAGGATTTAGTAAACATGAGCATTTACATGTGCCTAAAGGACAGCCTGACTCCATATTCCCGCCAGATGACCTGAGTGTCATATTGGACAGACATGTTTAATATTCAAGGAGTTTCCTGCATCTTTGACAGAATATTGTTTACATGCAAAGCACCTCTTTTGGCTGATAGATAATCGAACTGCTCGCCAAGGGCACGGCACTGATGAAAACTAAGCAAAGGAAGGAAAATACATCAACGGCCTTGGCTGGCAATCACTTAACTTCAAATTAGCTCATGACTGGCATACACCAGTTCTGCTGTCCTATTAGCTACTGTAGTGAAGCACCAATAAAATGGAGGTATGTATAAAAACAAGTCAACTAGCATCAAAAATAAAGTATGCACACCGTATGTGTCACATACCTGTGACACGCTTGATAGTTATCAGAGTATGCAAATTCATAAACATTCCTTTCATCTGATAATAAATTATGCATTGTTAGAATCATGTCACTTCATACATGCTGAGAGGATCATAAAAACGACACCATGGCGCTTTTCAAATGTAAGACAAACAACTAAGTTTTCCCCAAGTACAATTTCAAAGAGCTATATAATAATGAGATGCATGATATGGCCTTTAAACATCTAAAATATCTTTGTAGGCTTCACTAGAGACTTTTACAGAGCAATATATGTAACTCCACCAGTGCTGAGGTCAACCAAACCCTAAAGCAACAAAGCTTTCCTGTCATCGAACCTCTGGCTGTGAAGACACTTCAATCTGAGCAGCAGTTACTCCACCAGCGTCCCACAGCTTGGAGAACGAACCGGCTGTGTACAGAAATGGGTCTTAAGAGGGTTGTCTTCAAAGAACCTGTCCCGTCTCTTCAACAACATCCACTGCCCGGCACACAGAGGTTAAAGGCCTTTTCTCAAGGCTCAGATGGCCTTTGACTTTCAAGGTGGGCAAAGGGGCAGGGGAGGAAAGCTGGGAAAAACAGAGGCCACAAACTACCCAGTTTGCCGTCTGCACATTTTTATAAAGCCTTATTCCAGTTGTGGATCCCATTCACTCCAAGCAACGTTTAGAAGCGAATCAACAGATATTTCATGTCAGATGGTATTTTTGACCAGCGACCAGTGGCAGGTGAACCTGTTCATAAAGTCATTTCTAAATCCCAAATACACACAACCCGAGTCCAAAGCCAATACAAAATGCTTGTTGGTCTGGCTTATAAATGTAACCAGTTACTGGCCGCCAGTAGGATTTTAAAGAGCGTTAGTGGGACGCGAACTGGACCGGATATTATAACTTTAACACCTGTAGCGCCTAAAGTAACACTAACAAACACAAACTATCTGCAAAATACACACTTTATTAAACTGACATCCAGGATTTGTATAGTTTCTGCGTCTACACGTCCAACAAGCCAAAGCATTCGGCAGGTTAAGACACTGAAACCACCACGACCATCCGCTTTATGAGACGTTAGACAAACTCGGTTACTTACAGGTTTGCTGGTGGTGAAACGTGAGTTTCCACAAGCAGGTAAACAGAAGTTTGACGTGTTTCTCTAACATCGTTTCAGATACACGCCGGTGACAGCAACGGGGTCACAAACACGACGCGTTGTTGACGTTTTTTAAGCGCGTCGTAAACGAGACGCCCGTGTCTCGCAATGCGTGTATGATCTTAAATCAAACTATAACGGAGAAAAAATGCGATCATACATTATATATATATCATACATTATATATATCATACATTATATATCATACATGATATGAAAAATGAGAACTGATAAGTTATACTAAACTATATACTGTTGCTTGAACGTATGCGAGCCGTACGTTGCGCGCGCGCTTAGATGACGTATAATGTCTTTATAACTGTGTGTTTTATTGAGCTGTAACAAGATGTTTCGTTGTTTAGACGAAAATGTTGTTTTAACATCATTGACTTGCCATATAAACTGTTTACAGCACCATCCACCTGTTCACTTCACCTTCCCTCTGGACTCCTGCAGCATCAGGGTTTATGACTCCGAGGTCAAGCTGATGCTTATTGTAATAAAGTGGCAAGTTAAGTTGAGAGTTTAACACAGATCCGACTTCACCTTAACATTTGGACTTTTCATACCATAACTATTAAAAACCGACCCAAAAAGTTAAATAACACATTTTCGGTTCAAGTTGAAAGCTTCAATTTCTGTATATGCCTATGATAAAAATGGCATTTCCACCAAAATGTCGTCACATACTGTCGTCACCACCAAATGGCCCCTGAACAAAACGTGATTTTTTAAAAGCTCTTCTATTCTTTCACTTTCTGTGCATCACAATTCAATCTCAGTTCTAAAAGCTGAGCTTCTTTTAACCCATTCATTCATCTTCCAGGTAGTAAATGATGAACATCGTGTGGGCTGACGCATTTGTGACGTCATTAGCCAATGTCGTCATGTCTTTGCAGCTTGGTTGCAATATATAAACTTTATTGGAAGCGGATGAAATTGTGAAGTTTTAAAACCTACAGTAGACTCATGTTTTTATAGAACAATGGATTGTTATATTATTTAGAGGTCAAAGAAAATGTTCATCATAGCACGACCCCTTTAAATGTTTATAAACACAAGCCTTAACTTTTAAAAACATGTATATGAAAACTATTGAAAACTACATGAATATTAAAACATTGTAGATGAAGCTAAGCTTTTTCTTAAGTGCTTTAGCTGAGCATCATGTCTGCTTTAAACAACACTGCCCTGACCGGCTGTATATAATGGGTCCTTAACCAACAGTCTTGTAGGACAAGAGGAAAAAAAACAATTGGACAGCGATCAATAGCAGTTTCACACAGAACTGTGGGAGGTCAGAGGTTTCATTTGGATTGTATGTCATGTGACTCTGAGAGCCTACAATCCCCTGACTTAAGTTCATCAACCATCCAAAGGTTAGATCTAGCTCTCCAGATTGAACAGAATAATCAATAGACCTGGGTTTGCCCAGAGTAGTGGTCATTGAACAGTGAACTCAAAGCATTTGGGTTTGTGGTTTGATATAGCAAGACACAAAAATGAATTAATGAATTTGGATAAACAAAATTATGTTCAGTCAGATTATTGTTTTATTATGTTTGGTTTTTTTAGGGTGTGTTAATTCTCACACACACACACTCACTCACTCACACACACACACACACACACACACACACACACACACACACACACACACACACACACACACTCTCACTCACTCACTCACTCACTCACTCACTCACTCACTCACTCACTCACTCACTCTTACACACACACTCACTCTCACACACACTTTATTCTGATGACACAATAAGAGCTGCACACAGCAAATTGCTAAAATGTTTTATTATTTTATTAATTATTATTATTATCATCATCATTATTATTCAAGTTTAGATGTAACAGACATCTTTGCCATCTTTGTTGAACCTTTTTGCATGTAAAACCTACCTCACACAAAAAATGAAATGAAACAAAATAGTTAAGGTGGCAGCTGAAAAAAATCTAAATCATCATCTATGCACTTTAAATGCAGCGAGTGTAAAAACAATAACATTCTAAGAATAATGGTTAAAAATGTACATATTTATGCCCTTTGCCTTGACCTTGGCCAAACAAGCTTCCAGGCTCCATCAAATACTCCTTGTGTTTCAATATTGCTAAGACCTTCAAAAATAGGCAAGATCTCTTTCATTTTATGATAATGCAGTACCTGTACTTAGCATGCTAATAACACATTTCAACTTTCTTCCTTTGCAATAAACAGAGTAACTGAAGTGCAAGCATTAACATTTTCAAATCAAAATCAAAATTGCCATTTAGAGAAAATAAAATGCTAAAATAAAGAATTCCATGTGTTATTTAATACCCAACTGTATAAATGGTCTGATGAAAAGCAACGATTTAATGATATCAGTTATTTTTTCAAGAGGCATTTGCAGTTAAGCAACATTGTAAGGCTAGTTTCTGAGAAACACGGAGAAAGCAAATTAGACACATTGAGCCAAAATCTCTCCCTCAGTTCATATAAATAATGTCTGTATGAAATCAGACTAGGCCCAACTCAATGAACCTATGGCCATGAAAGTGGCAAGTATGTAGAAGCAAACAAAAATACAGACAAATCCAAAATAAGTTGCAAACAAAACAAGTATCTGCCAAGGGATGTTCAAACGATTTCAGTAAAAACGTTTTTCTTCCATTAAAATAAAATGGAAAACCGTAAAAAATATACAAATGGTTTTGTAATATACCAAGCTGTTGACTTGATAAATTAGACTTGGAATTAGAGATTATTTATGAACTCATTCATATTTAAAAATAGCCATGTTTCTTTAGCTGTTCATGTGGATGGTTGTCCACTCCACACGATAAAAATTGCAACAGGAGCAAAGAGTACAGCGGACTGAAACTACACTATAAATAACATTGTTATGTCTCTTTGAGACAACTGCCACAAGGCACCAAAAACACCTGCAATTATTCCATTTTGTCAACAGTACAATTCAAACAAAATGGTAAAAAAATCCAAAGGTGTTTTCAAATTCTGATATTGTGATATACTGAAAACTGCGAAGCTCAATATATTTAGACTTGCTGGATGTTTATCGTTTGTTTATATTAAAGAGCCCTGGCTCCCAAAAATGACTAAATAGGTAACATCCCAATCAGCTTCCCTCAAATCATTAAGTATCAGAAGAGCAGAAGAAAAATACAGGAAGACTTCAGTCCAATACAACAAGCTACTTCATCATCTACAAAGCACAAGTACATGATACAGCGAGGCAACAGAAAAGACTGCTTGGAATGAAGAGTGCCCTTTGGTGGCCAAAATTAAAAATGTAGTACTTTTGTTTAATGTCCCACCTTTGGAGGAAAAGGAAATTGTGTAATGTAACTGTTTTGTGGAGGAAAAAGGAGTTTAAAATAGCAGGTGTTGCTTCTTTACGTCGTTTGCTACATTTGCAAATGTAAACGTTTTTCAGAGCCGAACTCAAGGCCCTTAATATGATGCAAGTTTAATGTTGCATATCAACATTTCATGTAGAAAATATTTGTACAATATATCAGGCACTGATAATATGATTTTACTATTAACAACCTAGAAAAAAAATATTTTTGTTTTATTCCTTCCCAAATTCCTAGAGTAATAAGAATTGCATCCTAGCAACTAAGGCAGCAGCTTAAAAAATTCGATGGAATTCTGTGACTTGACTTCTACCTCTTAAACACAAAATCAAACAGTAAAACATTTAGTATAATGTTAACTAGAGACAGTAAGACTAAACTAATGTTGTCTATTTCAGCCATACACATTCCCTGAGGATGCTGGATGTTTGTTTGAGGACGACAGTCATTTATGCTGTTGCCATAGCGACAGACGACTGCCACGTTTTCCTACACTGAGCGACACATGCAGAAACATCCTCAATTTTATCAGGTAAGAGAACTTTCCATAAATCTGCGAATACACACAACAACAACGAAACAAACAATAATTAAGTATGAGTAGATGTACCTTGCTTGACGAACTGCCTTGTCAAAATTACATATCTGGATTAAAGAAAATATATCTAAATGGAGAAGCTACTTGTACCGATTTCTTCAAAAGCAGTTCTTGTTAATTAAAAGTGGAACTAGGTAATTGATTTTGTCTGTGTGTGTGAGAAAGAAAGAGCTTCCACAGAAATGCTATGCTGACTGAAGTTTCTTACACTGGCTGCTTAGGCACCATGATCCATCTTGGCACATTTTGAGCACAAAGTTCAATGCATTCATTCGTACATTGGTTTAGACTGCTAAGTCTCTTATTGGGTCTCCTCGCTGCTCTAGTTGTGCTAGGACTGCAAGTAAACTAGGCCATAAAGCTCATTGGTTGGAGGGGTTGCTGTTTGCCTCAGGGGCTGCCCGGTGGAGGCCTCGCTGGATGTGTGTTGTGAAATCGTACTTATCAGCGCAAGCATGCAGGCAGATACTACACTGGAATGGCCCACCATCACCATGGCAACTCATGTGCAGGGCGTAGAGGACCTCATCCAGGAAGACGATGCCACAGTGGGCACATTTGCTGGAGAGATCATCTTGGGTGGCCTGGTCAACCTTCTCCGGTCCTGGGACTTGCGCAGGAGACGAGTCCTTGTCGATGTCCTCTGGCCCGTCCTTCTCCTGCTCTCGTTCTGAGACTGGTGAGGCCCGTTTCTCACCCGTGACCTTTTCCTTGGCAATGACGAGAGCTCCGTTGGGTGTCGGACTGGGTTTGGAATGTTTGATGGCCAGGTCGAGTGGGGTGTCGTTCTCGGGTCCAGCAGGGGGAGGTGGAGGAAAATGGGGTGGTAAGCTGAATGTAGGGTAAGGCACAAAGCTTTGGCACGGATTGGGTAGACCAGCCACGTGGCCCAGATAGTGACCCGGGTTGCCTGGCACAGACATCTTGTACTTAGTCCAGAAACGTAACCAGTCTGCTTCATTTTGCAGGTCATTATGAAGGAACGGAAGGCTGAAGAAAGGGTACTGATACTTTTCGATGGGGCTCCCAGGAGGAGAGTAGCTGGACTGCTTTGAGGGACGCATGTACTTCTCAATGGGGCTGCCCCGCTCTGAGCCGCCCTTACTGTCGCCGCTTTGGGGGCCTGCGCTGAGCCCGTTACCCTCGGCCCCGCCATCTGCAGGGCTTTTGTGCATATGCAGAGGAGGCATACGCTTGTGGATCTCCAGCGTCTGGTTGACAAGAAAGGCGTGAGTGGACCGGGGGCTTGGGTGACTTTTGGGCCCCGATGGACCGTAAGCCTCATATTTGCCCAGCTGGGCTTGAGCCTCAGCGCGTGATAGAGACCCATCAGAACCCGTCTCCTCAGTTCTCCTCTCTAAAGGGCTTCCATTAAGACGTTCCTCACTGTTCACACGCTGTTGCTTGGAACCCGTTTGCTCAGGCGGTACGGGGTCGGGGTTCAGGCGCTTGCGTGTCCGTCGGCGGATGATCTGCTCACCGTTGTTTTGCTTGATGATGTTTAGAGGTCTGGGGGTCTGAAAAAGAAACAAGAAAATAAATACTGACTGAATTAGTTTAACACAATAAAATCAACATGTTTGTTTTCCTTGTAATATGTTTTGAGTTAATTGTGTGCTGTGCAAGGACTGTGAGTTCAACTACAAGGGAACACACACATATAAAAACATATACCTTGAATTCCCTGTTGCTTTGGATAAAAATGTAAACACTGTACATGTCATACCATAAATACAATTTATGAAAGTGTATTTTATTATCTTTACAAATACTTAAATATGTTTTTATCATTATACTTCATGTTGAAATATTTTTCCTATCCCAGATAAAATGTACAAAGGGAGCTATAAGCAAGTCATCCGCACGCTGACTCCCTGAACAGTGTAAACACTGTGCACTATCAAAGCATTGCTCTGTTTGTTTGAACATCCTAACCAGTCAAACATAGCATCACGGGCACTAGCAACCACCGTGTTTGACCAATCAGATGACAGTATTCTCCAAACCTGTTTGAAAACCATTCAAAATCATTAACAATTAAACAGTCATTATTTCTGCAATTTCATTGGGTGATGCTTGGTGTGCAGAAATGTGCATTTAATATTGAATCTTTCATAACCCATTCTGTTTTCCCAGAATACTCAAAAACAGCAGCCAGACAGTTTGTGTGTTTCATGTTTGAATTAAATGAGGCCAAAGGCTAAAGATTTTCACAACCCACATGACTATTAAGGAAACAAATAACATACATGCGTATATTTATAAGTGAGTGTGTGAGTGAGTGTCTGTCTTTACGCCTCTATAAAAGGTCTTTGATCTAATATTATGATTTGAGTGCAATGATTCATTCCTCCTGGGACTGTGAGGACACACTCCTGTAATTATGCTTGTTATCATAATAATCTGCCGTCAAAAGGCTATTAATTACAGCTTGAGTTTCACTGCGCTACTGTAGCCTATCTCAAAATCAAAGCAGTATAGTGATGTCATATATATGAGACCGTGTTAACTGGCAGAGAACACCAAACTCAATCACTTCCTACCATTGATACCCAGCGTGCTTTAATAGACTCTGTGTTGGAAGAAACACGTTCTAAAAGAGGCTCTTATATTATCTGCCAGAACGAGACAGAAATCAATGGCTGAAACGGTTATCAATTGTGCTGCTTTATAAGAATAAGCCTGAGGTGATAGTATTTTCCTTCTCATTTCTCATCATTTGCGTCTATGCTGAAATGGAAACTACTGCGGCTGCAGACACGAGAGATACGCATATTTCCTACAGCAGCAGACCTGTAACATACGGGAAAGAATGGCACGCTTGTGTTTCCCATCATTACCAGTTTATCATTGCTTGTCTGTTTTTCTGAGCTCAGATTCCATCGTGCTTCTGGTCGACTGGCAAGAGGGGGAAAAACTCTGAGGTGATGCAACTCATCTTGTCCTTTGCTGTAGTTTCCATCTTGTCCTTTGCTGTACTGCCAGACACAATCTTTTGTTCTAACTTGCCCGGAGAACCCCCACGGTTCACCCAAGGCCACAGATAATTGGCAGAAGCCATTCCATGTGTGAAGCCACACCCCCACCCTGGTGACCCCGCCCTTCACACCACCAATTCTATAGATTTCTTAAAAGCACCCACCACCATGCTGTCTGTTGACTTTGAGATGGAGACACATTGGGGAATCAATCGTGTATGGCTGCAACTTGCCTTTGTAGCACCCAGACTCACCAAAATCCCAGGGTGGAAAATGCAATCCCTCTCACAGAAGAGCTGAATAAAAGAGGCTTGCAAAGGCTGCGTTTCAGGAAAATATCATTCTCTTGGATCCATTTTTTTCCCTTAAAAGATGGAAAAATAATATATGCAAAAATGTAGCTGCCTCAACCTAGTGTTTGGCTCTGAACCATATGTTTAAGGGGTAGAAATAAGAGCTGCATATTTTGAAAAATGTTTGGCCACTGGGGGACAGAGTTAAATCTAAAACAAATCTTACTGTGCTGCTTGAGTTCAGTTAATGCCCTGTGATGGATGGTGTTAAAATGCAAGCTCTCGCTCTTTGGAACATGTCGGGCTGTCTGTCTGCAGAGAGGAAGGGGAATCAAAATCAGACAAAAAGAAAGACTGCCCTCTACTGCTGGACCATGACAGACTCACTACACACTCCACTGACTGAAGACTCTGCTGCTCTGCTTATATTTTACAGTTATTATTATGATAAGCTAGAGGTGGCGGCTGAGTTTATCATTTGGCTTATCACAGAAATGAGCCTGAGTTATAAGTTCTGTTTAAAGAATCGAATCAGAACAGAGGTAATAACTGTTGATCTCAACAGTCTTTCATTAGCACTGCTGGGGAAACTACTTTGAATCATAAGTAGCTTATAGTTTGGAAAGTTTCAAAGTAGCTCATTTACAACCAGGAGAATCTTCTGATAAATACTTTGCTAAACTACCATGCTACTGACAAAAAGCAACCAAAACAAACTAATGGTTCAATTTTTCAAACCACAATGATATAATCATCTGATCTTAATGTGTTGATTCATTAATATAATTTAGATTTAGATCAGACATTAAATAGTTACATTAGCTATATAATGCTAAATAGAGCAAAAAGTAAGCTTTCAAACAGCAATCAGATACATTTACACTAAATTTATGAGGAAAAACTCAAACACATTGTAATTTGTATCTTAGTCATTCAAACAACATTACAGAATGTGCTGCATTTAAACTAAATTAAGTAAAATGAACTATAATTGCTGGAGATTCTGCACAGAAAAACTAAATCAATTAGTACAATATTTTAAGTAAAAAACAAACAAACAGTTCACTAGAATAAATCTGAGACAGTGGAACGATAAGGAGAGCTATATATAACTAATATAACTGCTTTATATTGCTCAGTTTAAATGCATTGCACTGACACAAAACGTAAAAAGGTTTCCATTTTTAAAACAAAAATTAGATATTTTTAAACAGCTGAATGACTATGACATGCCTGAAAAATGAGTTTGACTTCTTTCAGTGAAGGTTGTTTATTATAATAAACAGTTGTTGTAGCAAACATCTAACGTTTGACATCCCCTTCACATTCTGTCCCAAATACAATTTTAATATGGCTATTTTATGATATAAAGAAAACAAAAATACAAGATCATTCTGTAAAAATCTGTCTTGTATTCTTTATAAACTAAAAACACAATTTAACAGGAAGTCTTTTTATTAAACCCAAAAATAGCCTTAAGGCACCTTGAAGTAACGGTCAACAGTACTTAGCTTTTAGTACGGCTGACAAATTACATAAACAACTATCGCTTCACTTTTTCCTCACTCAGCAACCTTGAGCATCTCTATTCATCTCAACTGATCTCATCCAGCTTCGACAGTCTAAATACCTTGCAGCTAAAGCGCATATGAAACCTAGAAAAGATTTTTTCTTAATACTGAATAGTTGACTGTTGACTGTGCAGCCTGTGAATAAAAACCTTACCGCTATTCCAGAGTTTACAAGCAGTTCTTTCTACCTTTCAGGTTTTTTGTTGTGGGGCGGGTCAGAGTTCAGGAGCCTACAGAAACTTTTTGGAGAATGGGCCGCGTGTTCTGTCTGCAGCCCACATAAAAACTCGCCGGCAAATCTGAAGTTACAAACCGAGGCGGCCACGGGAGTTTTATGTCGGGCATTGACGCGCAGCTACGCGCATGTCGAGTCCTATTATTAGAAGATAAAATCTGAGAGACATTTATTATTGCAATGTGTTCTGGCATGAGGACCCCGGACCTCTTTTCCAGCTCTCTGCAGTGTGGTTTTATGAGGTGCTATTATGAAATGATTTCTGAACAGCGTATAAAAGTTTTTACTCAAATATATAAAAAAAACTACTGGAAGCTGACTGCCAGACGGACCTATAGGACAAATCTTCGGTGGACCATATTAGTGCAACATCAGTGAAACGGTTCTCCGGATTATTCATCAAAACAAAGATGTAAACAACAACAAAGCCTTCAAACCAAACCCAAATTCCTCTCCCTCTTTCTCTCTCTGGAATTCAAGAATCAAACTGGCAAAGATGACTCAGCATTCAATAGCTAAAACCAAAAGCAGAAACAACAGACAAACAAACCGATACCACAGCCTGTGTTTGGAGGGACCCTGAAGGCTGAGATTTCTCATCGTCTTGTTTATTAGCTTCTAGTGGAGTGTGACGTGTACACAAGCTGATGGTCCATTGCAGAAGCTACTTTATGGAAAAAGAACTCAGGAAACAGCCAAACAATGACTGGGGAACACGCATGCCCTGCTGGTCACGTATGGGCAGTTCAGCGCTGGTATGTATGCGCAGAGCATTACCAATGATAAGCATTGAGCTGAAGCCAATTAAATACAGACACATGCAATTGCTGTTTTTGTGTTCGTTTTTTTTTTGCAAAAACGCTGTGTGAAATAAAATATTTTGATCAGTGTTCCAGTGCTGAATGTAATCCTTTCTTGTAAAAATTTGAATAATAATAATAAAAACAAAAAATCTGTTTGGCTTTGCCTTCTACAGCCAGTGAATAACTGTTCCCACAGTAGCTGTGCTTGTTAGCCACCAAAAACACAGTTAAAAACACAAGCACAAATTTGGATTTCTATAATGCAGTATTCTTATTTTAAAGTTGTCATTCAAAAACAGTAACACTATTTGATAAATATGGGGTTTTTGAATGCTTGATAATCAACATGACTGAATGAGCCCTAAAGCTGATGTAAAGCTTGTAATTTAGGCACATCAAGCATCTGTCCACAGCAATGTCTATACATTCATTATAATAGGAACCTAAGGATTTTACAATGAACATTTTCACTTCTGTAACAAAGTAAAATCTTTGTAAAATTCTGTAAAAAAGAAAAAACCAATTGACTTACAACACAATCAACTATATAACTATAATTTTATAATATAAACTGTCACTGTAACCAATGAGATTCCAAATATTAAAAGCATGCAGTAAAATGCAACCAAAATCTAGTTAAAAATATCTTCAGAAAAATTACTGTAAAATTGCAGTAATATTAACAACATCACCTGCAAACTGAACGCAAACATATTGCGACTATATTAAGAACTCTACTGATAACTAACACCTAACAGAGTACACAGCGCTTCAGTCTCAAACTCATCATCCCAGTCGTTTAATATCAGTGTGATCTTAGCTGTAAAGTTGTCAAGAATTCGCCCTGTTTCCCTCAAAGTCACGCCCCTCATTGCTGTTTCCCAGGATCCCAAGACAGAACTGCAGCATAAATGTCAAAGTCAGAAAAACTTTCAACGTGAGGAAACTTATTTACTTCAGACGGTGTTTAATGTGGGCCAGTAAATGGAGCACACAGTATTTCACAGGGCCGGCTGTGAAGCGCCCATTGATGGAACTGCTCTGATGAAGCTGTGCGGACAGACGGGCAGATGTGAGCGCTCAAACGGGTCCAGTTAGCACGACTCAAGCCTGCTAAAACCACCAGGTGGCATGGCCCCTGAAAGGACCTCTTGTGGTCCAAAAGGCTGCTGTACCCGAGCTGACCACACTGACTCAGTTGGCCCCTGTATCTGACCCCGTGCCACCCAGGCTCAGGTACCGATAGCCTGGGGCCGCAGCGGCAAGAAAGCGGTTTCAACGCTGTATATGAGGGCAGGAAGAAATAAAAACACTCAGCTCAGAGACTTGACCCAGTTCTGCAGGACTTCTATTAGAATGGAAAGCTCAAGTTACCCCAAATGTGAACCCAAAATATCATCACGATTCAAAACCTTTACGATGTGTCAAACACAAAACGGATTGTAAGACAGGATGTTCACACAACCAAGTCAAGTCAATGAATGAATGGTGATTAAGAATATTGAACCCCTGGTCTCCATTCACTTTCATTGACAAAGTACACCATGAACATGAATGTGAGTAAATGTTATAAATATTAAAGTCTAATGAGAGACTTTGGGCCTGAACACAGCACTCATCCTGTCTTAATTACTGACATGTTATTCAATTTGTTAAATCAGAATTTGCCATGTTTATCCAGACATCATTTCAGAAGAAATAGTGAGAAACTTTCAAGGTTACGGACCAAGCTTTAGGTGTAACTGCGGACGGTGGAAAAGGATTAAATTAAATTGGGACAGCAAAGAACTGTGAAGCTATAAAGCAAATCAAATTAAGCCCAGAAATGAGTTACATTTCTGAGCAGCTTCTTTTCTTGAAGTACACGGTCTCTCCCGACAGGCTAACATAACCTAAAAATGATTAAAATGGGCACTGCTCCCTGCGTTCACATTCAAGTGTATCCTTTATAAAACAGTGCTAAAATTTAATTTAATACATCTTTTTAATTGTCAAATAGAACCTAAAAATCCTAAATGATGAACGGTGTACAGCAGTCTAAAAAATGTTGAAGAAAGTTTTTAAAAAGATAGTTCACCCAAAAATGAAAATTCAGTCTCTTTTTACCCTCAAGTTGTTCCAAACCCACATGCTGTTATTTTTTTTCTAAGGAACTCCACTAAAAACTGTCAGAAAAGAGTGAACATTTTTCAAAACGTTTTTAAAAAAAAACAGCATACAGGTTTGTGAACGACAAGAGGGTGAGGAGATGATGACAGAATTTTCATTTTTCTGTAAACTATTCCTTTAAAGTTTAAAATTTGCCAGTGGCCATCGTGCCTGGCTCAGGTTTTAAGGTCAGGTGTTTGTTGGGGCTGTGGGAAGCGGGGCACCCAGCTAGTGCAAAATTACTTCCATAGGGCCATTAGCTGGCTGCAGGGCTGAGGAAGGCCAAAAGGGCTCTTCCCCTGGGGAACCCCAGCATCCTCGCCTGACAGCACGGAAATGAAGTGGTCAAACTAGAGTTGCTACGCTGTCACCTCTACATTTATGTGAACTCTCTGTTTGTTGGATTTGTGGGTGGGCTGGCAAGGCGTTCTGCGTGTTGTTTTCATAGCTCCCTCCTTACCGAGTGCAGCTTCTGATACAGGCCACACGCGTTGCACACGTAGCCTCCGTTGGCATTCTTCCTCCACAGCGAGGTCTTGGTGGTCAGACAGTTGGCGCAGAAGACCCCCGAGCCTCGTCGTCTCTGAAATCATAAAAAGGAGAGAAAGAAAGCCAAAGTCAGTACAAAAAAAAGGACTGTGGAGAAAATGGATGGAGATTCAGGCTCAGCGTGTGGATTGGAGGTGAATGTAAAAAGGAGAGAGCGTGACACGGAAAGACGTTTGGAGAAAGAGAGGCAGAGGAAGGAAAAGGCCAAAAAAGAAGAAAAAAACAGTGGGGTGTAACTGAATATGGCAGCTCTAACGGTGAACGATACAATCTGTCCAATCAGAAAGCCAGGGTGAGGCGTGATTAATAGAACCAAGCTGATTCTAACCCAAATTAACCCTCCAGTGATTCATAAGCTTTATAAGACACTTGTGCCTAAGTGGCAACAACACCAGCTTCACCTGGTACCTCAAACCGGGTCGCCCACTCTGTCCTGACACGTCCTGAGACGAAAAACATTTCCTTCAAAAACTGAGTACAAAAGCATGCACATCTATTTAAATGCATTTGGCTGTCTAAATTATTACCACTTAAAATAAATATAGTTATTAAATCAAATAAATCAAGATCTGATTTGAGTATTCTACCACAGTGACCCATTCCTAATGACAAGAACCTTTAAATATACGACTGTAACCCAAAATATCTAGTAGCCTGAATTACTGCACTCTCTTGTGGG